>JANCMC010004801.1:3726677-3793763 GCA_024363005.1 Charaxes varanes | reverse complement strand
AACATACTTCTAAATTTTTGCAAAACAAACCTCAAAACCACTACAAATAAATTTCCTTTCTTGGAACGCCAAACTTCCTTTCCAAATGATCACGTAACCGAATGTCGCTCGATATGTCGACTTCCAGTATTCCGATACAGGGAATGCGCAAAATTGTGTCTCACAACCGAGACTCCTGATAGTAGTAGATTTCAGACACAACTGTTT
This sequence comes from Charaxes varanes, assembly GCA_024363005.1. Lineage (NCBI taxonomy): Eukaryota > Metazoa > Arthropoda > Insecta > Lepidoptera > Nymphalidae > Charaxes > Charaxes varanes. The sequence goes on along the minus strand of JANCMC010004801.1, from coordinate 3,793,556 downwards.
GGATAGATGAGCATTAAACAAGATATATTTATATATTGTTATTAACTATAACATTTGTTAAATATTTGAAAAGCTGTAAGGTTTTTGAAACAATAATGTTTCAGAAGCCTTTCTTACGTTCGTAAAAGTTTAACCGTAATTCCGTAACTTGTTAACTATGAAGAAAATCTACAGACTCTGCAAACGAGGTGTTTATGAGGTTTTGTAAATATTCGAAAGGCTCCAAGTTTTATGAAACCTATGGATTTGCACGCACATAAGTTGGTACAACTGATTTGATCAGCCGTGCCGTTCGATTGAGGTTAAACGCTTAGGTTCAAGCGTTTGTAAAGGTTTCAGCTTACGGCATTGACATACTTTGATTTTTAATTGAGATACGAGATAACGGAGTAGATTTTAGTTTTTAATTTCGTTTTGATTATGGCTACGAAGCGGAATTTTTATCGTCTACGCCACGGTGTAATAATTCTAAGCTCAAAAGATACATGACATAGTGAAAATTTGCAAATAAAAAGAGGGAAAGTTTTTTACTCTATAATAGGAGGAGAATTTGCCTCTCAGATTTGCTACGTTACCAACAGCTCTACTATATTTTCTAAAAAAAGACTTGACTTCATAGCTTGCGATCGAATCTTTGTACCGCGTATCTCCCGATGATTACTTATTCTCGGGCCAAATGGTACATACTCTGGTCCGTAAAAGAGTGGGGAGAAGCACAGTGATAGCTATACGGCTTGCACCTCTGTCACGCGAACTAGGAAAAAGAATTCCGCATGAGCGAGCACGAGGTGCGATGTTTATAAGCGCAGGCCGCGGCTGGTAAACATGTAGCAAATCTGATGCTCATGTTTTTCAACAGTCATTCAACCTCGCCGTGTTTATGACCGCAACTAATCAAATTAAAACGTACTTTCCCTCTTAGCATTTATATATGTATATATCGGCAATAACAGAAAGATAAGGGCTTCATCACAGATACGCATCCTAATTCTTAAAAGCTCGGTTTTAATTCCTCTTGTAAAATAGTTTAGAACCTATCTTTCGCAGACATTATTAATTATTAGTTGTGCCCGCAAATTCGTCAGCGTAAAATTAGATAAAAAATAGAATCAATTTTAGCGTGATGATATATAGCCTTCCTCGATAAAAGAGCTATCTAACACTAAAATGATTTTTCAAATCGGACCAGTAGTTCCATAGATTATTAGCGCGTACAAGAAATAAAAAAACTCCTCACCTTTATATATTACACAACATTACGAATGTACCTTACATAATACCTTACGAATTTCAAATTGTCCTTTTATTCCAGAGCTGACAAGTCTTAATATTGTAACTTTTTTACTGAAACCGACTTTTAAATCAAATAGGCAACTATCATTAAAAAGAAATAAAAGAACATAATGCCACCGCCGAAAGACGATTTCACTACGAAATAACAAAATCGAAAACATTTCCGTTCACGTAATTATTTTTTACAACACCCAATTGACTACTATTCGGTTAAACCATCAGCTTGAGATTTCGACAGCTCTAAATTATTTTAATTATTAACGCAATTACGCAATCAGTTCAAATAATACTCGGAGTTAATTGCCCCATTTGGTGCCTGTAGCGATATGTAGAGACAGATGGCTTTTCCTTAAGCTGCTTATTTAAGAACAGATAAAATTCGACGACTACAAAAAAACAATGTCATGGCTGAAACGGACTTCTAAAATTATAATTATTAATTATTATTTAGAGCCAATTTTTCCCACTGCAGACAAAGGCCTCGCTACTCGTTTTCCATGTGGTAGTATCTAAGGCTATGCGTTGCTAATCTCTATTATAACAATCAAAGTCATTAATTAATGAATAAAGATAAAATATTCTACAAGTAAATTGAAACCGCCTTTTAAAAGCCAATCATTATCCACAAACGTTTGCGTTAACGTATTTTCGACATAAAAAGTTCCCCATCGTATAAGAATATTTTGACTTGTAGAAACGCAATTACTCAAAAACGCATACGCCTTAAGAATTGATTTCACGATTGGAGGAGGTTTTATGGAACATGTAATAAATATTCATTTTTCATTTCGAATAATTGTTTATTTATCGCCATTTTCACTATTTAGTCGTTGCGGGACGACTCACAAGCGACATAGCTTGTTGTTACGGCAGTAACGCGTACAGGTTGTTGATGTACCTACTTACTGAAAAGCTATATACAGAAAGTTCCTCCTCTTGTAGCCTGGGTTAGTCCGCGTTGCTGAACTAAAATAATCTTATTAATTGTGGCTACTCTATAGAACACAAGTCAACTTCACCTCTAATACTTAATTTGCGATATGAAATACTTAAAGCAAAAATAAACCGTGCAAGAGCGAATCAGTCTCGCACCAGGAGTTCATGGCGTAATACTTTACCGGATTATTTTAAGATTTAGACTTTTTGTTCGATTTCTTTTCATTTTACAAAGTCATCGCAATTTTTTTATGTTATGTTATGTGCTGTAAAGACAAATTTACGGTTTTCGGATTTTACTTATAATCCAAGATATAATGTGTGGTGAGTGTGATATCTTTTGATTGCGTACACACAGGGAATTGATTCCTTTACAGCTTCAAGGGATCACAGACCTCAGTACTTATTATTAATTTCAACTTTATACCTTTACGCGTTCCTGAGAAAAGGGGTCTTGACAGACCGAAGGACTGACAGCAAAGCGATGGTATAAGGGTCCCTTTTTTCCTTTGGAGGTACGGAACCCTACAAATAATTAAAAAATTTGAAAGCTTAACAATATAACTTTTACACGAAAAAATTTAAATCATCTTGTAGAAACAAAGATGCATGTAAAGGTATGGAGAAACGTTAGTTCTTAGATTTTAAAAAAAAGTACATTGACTGCGGTCTAGACGTCGCGGAGTTTGTCGGACGTTTTGAATGTGGCAGTGACTGTAGACGACTAGAAATTGTAGTTTAATGTTAAATACAACATGATGTAACTTAAAGACAGTTAGCAGTTGGTTGGTAGAGTCAGATGAAGTGTAGTTGAAAGTGACTTTGCCTTTTGCTCTGAGGCTGCGGGTTGTATTTTCCGCCACGGGGTTGTCAAATATATGTAAATATTAAATCAATCTATTATTTACTAAGAAACAAACATTAAATTGCTATAGGAACAAGAGACCGTGTGCTTAATATTCCTATGTAAATTTCTTCTCAATTTGGACAGGCTATCGAGTTCTTGTAATAAGTGCACCGTCGTCTCTGTTTCGATACGAGATAAAAACAGGGCAAACGAATATCACCATATGTTTGTGGAGAGTACGGATATTTATTTTTGCTAACGCGTTATTTGCAGCGATCTAATTTGGGTTGGCGTTGAACATTCGTATTGGGTGATATGGTCATATACTTTTAGTAAATAAAGTATTTGATGTTACAAACAGACATTTCAATTTTATTTACGTGTTAACAGCAGATTCTGATTTTATGTCACCCGCTGTCGATTTCCGCTCTCTATTCAAGAAATAAATAAAGATTCTAGATTCATAGAGTATCTCTTCTTAAAATCATAAAAGAAAATTTAAAAAAATGATTCACCGCGGCAGGACTTGAACCTCCGTCTTTTCCTAACTCGGCTTGTATGCTGAGTCACTTGAGCTTGTCCGGTATTAGGTCATAGGCGAGTTTACCGAACGATTGTAAATATTACTTTATAATATGAATTTTAATAAGAAATGTTGGTCCTTTGCTTTCTTTTTAACGCGTTTTAAATGATTATAATAGTAGTGCGCTATACACGTACCTAATAAGATAATGTAGAATTATCGTATGAAAACAATTCATAAATGTTTCCCCCATTCGTCTTCACTTTTTGAAAGGTGGTTAGAACGAACAGTACTCGGTAGAGGTGAGCAGGAGGCTCTAGGAAGATATAAGGGCTATTAAGAAGCGAGTACGCTTCTCGATGGTTGATTGGCAGCACAAAAAATTGCTGAAACATTCTGCGTGATACTTGCGACACGCGATAATTCATTGTTTGCAGCAGAGTGATTCGACATCTCTCCTCAAAGGAATGTCCATCAAATTGATAAGAGCATGCTCGCCGACAATTTGGACCCCGCTCGACGTTGAAAGTAGTCATATGGAAGGAAGTAAAGGAGGTACTGACGAGGCCCTGTCTAAAGACAGCAGCAGTAGTAGGTGGGGCGACCACTTTTTGAACAAAAATGCTGGTCACCCGTGTTATGCAATTACGCGGATAGAGGCGGACTTATCGCTGTCGGTGTCGGGCGCATACCGGTGTGACGTCACGAAGCATTTCGAAAGCGTGAGTCACACCGGCCCGCGCTTTGTATTGTTGACGCCGCAAACAGATGTGACGTCTTCGCTCCACGAGCAAGTAGCACGCAGTAACGTAACCTAGCAGAGCACTTCAACTTATTCTAAAGTAGTTGTTACTTAGTACTACAATGTGGTGATTATAATTCTCCGTTTCCAATGGAATAGAAAGTTCTACAAGTATCATCCGATTTAATTTGAGAGCAGAATAAACAGTTTTCATACCTTTTATAGCACTATTTCTGTTGCCTAAACACTATATATTTTATGAGCATGCATACTTCAAAAGTCGCTAAATTTATCACGAGATTAATGCGTCGCCCAGAAATGTAATACCTGTATAATAATAAAAATGTACAACAACAGGAGAGAAGTCGCGGGCGTCGGCTAGTGTACAAAAGAGACGGAACAGGTCCCATCAGGCACGCACACAGCAGCAGGTGGCTCAAGGGTGGATTATCTGTTATCTACCTGCCTTTCCATGTGTTTGGGGTCACACCCTAAGCTATACTTTTCTTTTGAATAATGTCAGTATAGCCTCTATAGCGCAGCGGAAGGAAGGCCAAATACGTTTTAGGTAAGATTCGATTCGTCTCCGACTCGGCCGGGCTGTTGTGTATCCACTTCTGACACAAGCATAATATTTCTAGTATACTTAATAGATATACGAGTATTTTATAACTAAAAAAATCTATTTTGTGTTAAAAAACCTTCGATCTGCTGTTAGATTTGAATGATTACATTAGCTTAGTTTTAAATATGTGTGATATACATATTTTTTTAATTTAGAGTAATCGTTTGAATCAATTTAGTGCTAACAATATGAATTCATACTTAATTCTTTCCTTATTGTTTGATTAAATTTTCCTAAATTATACAACATTATAGAGTCTGTATCGCAGCGGGGAATAGGTAAACAAGCGGTCCGCTTTTGGGGTGGGGTGCTCCCGCTTTTTTAGCTGCACTTGACACACTTGCACATCGCACCTCTTACCTGTACCTCGGGCAGAATCATTTGCCCACACCTCCTGTATCGTGTACGTTTAACCCTATATTTTTAATATACATATGCATATTGCCGCAAAGTGTGTCGTGGACGTGCTAACATACATATAACATACATTATTGCTGTATACTTAACACAATGTGTTCACAACCAAGTTGACTTTTACATCTGCTTTCGAACTTTTACAATTTACTTTGTTAAAAGTAATGTGAAAGTAATTTTAATTTGAGAAAGCAGTTTAAATGTTTTCCATTTTTAATATTATTTGAGGAATTTTAAACGCTTTACAAAAACCGATGTAGAATTTGTGTGCGCGTATTTGTATGACATAATTGATATGTGTATAATATGTTTGTGTCCCTGTCGAGAGTATGTATGTCACAATTTATAGGAGTTCTTTGCTTTTATTTTTTTTGTTACAAGGGGAAAACGAGCAGGCGGTAAGTGACTACCGACGCCCATGGACATCCGTACCACCAGAAGGCTCGCAGATGAGTTGTCGGCCTTTAAAGACGAGTTTAGGTCACCGAGATCTCTCGCAAACTCTAAATTTCTAATTAAAACGCAGGCGGTTTATTTAAATATAACTATATGAACGTTACACTCACTTAATTCTTTATATACATCGTTCCAAACAAAATACAAAAAAGATAACTTAAACTCTACGTCTTTTTTGATGAAGAACATGACGTCTTTATTAAGTACTGCGAAGCATGTTGAAGCTTTATGGAGGACCTAAAGGTTCCCGGGGAAGCAATGCAAATGTCCAATCCATTAAGGTAACCCTAATCCCGAAGCACGCCACAGAGCAAACCGTCCTACGTAGATGTAATAATAATTTAATCCTACATAATGTGCAACTTTTCTGATCCCATACGTTTTCTGTCTTTCCTGCTATGTATCGGCGATTCGATACGGTACGCCACTTTAGTAAAAAATGTATATGTACATGAGTTTCTTTAGAATCACTCCCATTTATCAAATCAAACATCATGAAAATCCATCCAGCTGTTCTATAGTTAAAAAGACTTTGCTTACGTGTTGTTTCATGTAATATAAATAGGTTAACACATAGCAGACGTTGTATATAATTGAATTTAAATATAGGAAATACAATATTGAAATCGTACATTCTGCTCTATAATGTAAAGAATAATAAATGCGTCAGGGGGGGGGGGGGTTTTTTTCCTCTTCTTCTGTGGGATAATTGGTGTGATCGGTTAAATAATAATTAATTTGACACGCCTAAATTGGTCAAGTTGTTACCTTAATAATTTAAAACCCATTTATGGTACACGAGTTGAGGAGGTCGTGGCCTAATCGGTTGTGGACATTTTAGTCGATCGCTAGGTTAAGTTGCTCTTGCTATGATCGGGTGATAGATGGGTGACCCATTCGATATGTGGTTTATATTTGATATCTGACTTCCACCGTGTTTCGGAAGACACCTAAAACAGTGGGACCCGATTAATGCCACTTTGTGGTATCAGTCGTAAGGTTGCAGAGATTGTGGGAGATCCGAGGATGACGTCAGATGGCAATCTGTCATCTTAACTGCCCCACAGCCATATCCTCTGCAATCTAAGCGGAACCTGGTACTTAACCTGGATAACGCTAGGAAGAACAATAAGAAGTATTGTACACGGGTTAAACAATAAATGACTTATCAATTTTATCTATGTATCTATCTATCTAAGGTTGCCTACTTTATATACAGATGTCCATGTGTTCAATTTTATTGAACTATGTGTATATGAATAAAAACCTCAGTATTTTGTCGATTAAATGAAGAAATCAAGGTGAATGCTATCGACTTTGATTCTTATCGCCTTACCGCGTATACTTGCGTCATGATTTTTATCAAAATAGATTTATTGTTTTATTGTACGATAAGCTACCGAATGATAAACATCTTTATACATAAAAATCGACAGTACAAGTCATCGTCGCGCTATTTTTCCTGAGCCGCTGGACCGATTTGGATAAAAATTTGTGTGCATATGTAACAATACTATCAGGATGATAACAGACCACTGTAACGTTTCTCGCTACAACTCAAAAACGGCTACGCTGATTTGTTTTGCGTCCGTTTTGTTTTATTCGCGTTAAAAAAGGAAAGGATAAAATGAAAAGAAGGAAACGAGAACTTAAAGAAATATTTCTAAAATACTAAAGAACGTTGAATTGGTCGCATCTTCACAATATTCCGCTTATAACATGGTAGGTTATTCCACACTATAGGAAAACGCGTTGTACACCTTAATTTAGCCCTATCGAAAAGCCTTCTTTAGCGCATGTTTACAGCATTAATATATTGTGTCAGAATAGGACGGCATCGATAAACACGCCAAATAATTGGTCCAATAGGTAGTTAACTAAATGGTTTATAGAATCAGACTTACAGATAATACGTTGAAGAATCAAATTACTTTACGGAACGAGCCGGAAAAATTAAATAGCTTCAAAAGAAATGCGCGAATTGAATTATGCGCAATGCGAAGTAATTTATTTTTTCCTTTTCACAATTATCTTCTTTATTGGATGTTAAATAAACACTAATTTAAATTATATATTAATTCTTCTTGGTCGCTACACTCTTGGCAGAGTGGTCGTGGCTGTCATTTCTTGTGTGGCTTAACCAAGCGGCGCCATTCTCCTCCCACAGCCGCGCGTCTGGTATTCTCGTGCAGTGGACAGTTTGTGGCAGATTTAATTTGGTCAGTCCACCTCAAGGTGGACCTTCCACGCGGTCTAGTACCGTCTACTTTGCCCTGAACCACTAGACGAAACTCCACGTTTTGATATATGTCCGAAAAAGGTGAGAATTCGAGACTTGACTATAAAGGATAGACGCTGTTTTATATTAAGGTCTTGTAAAATAGAATAATTTTCGCTTCACGTATTAATATATGATCCATTTTACAAGACCACATATTAATACTTGAAGCGAAAACTTTAGGTACGTGCCATTTTAGGAAATTGCTAGGACGGTGGAGTATGAAATTTCGCACAATTCTAGTTTATATAAAAGGTGCACGAATGATAATATTTTATAATATACAATATTATTATATTAAATTGAAATGAAATTTATTTATTTTAACACACACACACCATTGGTTTGCATATTGACCGAGTAGCAAATTGTTTACTGGCGGAATCCACACTAGGGAATCTGTATTGTGGTGACCATAAAACGGTTACCTTAAATGCTAGCATAGGACTAGGTGAGTTTAAAGAATTGATCAATTAGATAGTTGCTATTATAAAATAATTAATGGATAGGTTAACAAACGAAAAGTAAGAAACATACTCTGAGCTAATCTGTTATTTATTGTTTATTTTTAATATAAAACCACACGCAGACCAATGCCAGACGGTTTACTTTTACAAGCTCTTTTGAATCGTGAAATATTTTAAAAGCTACCACTGATTCGGAAGAGTCGAGCCACGAGAAGAATAAGCAAGAAACTTGTCGGCCACTCCTTTAAAATAGTTCTTACAAAGCTGAGTTTAAATTACATTTTTGCATGTTAAATATAAACTACAAAACTGGAGCTTCCCAATTCCAAATATATAAATACAAACATATAGATAATAAACCCAGACTCGAGGCGGGAATCGAACTCACGACCCCCGGAGCGGAAGGCAGGGTCACTGCCCACTGCACAAAGATGAGATATAAAGTACGCCTTATATATATGTGGTTTGAACTCACGAATTCAGTCTATCCGTCAACCATTAAGCTTTCGAGGTTTTCTCAAACTGGCTTCGTTCCCTTTGTAAGTTAGTATTCAAATTCTTGGAACCTCACGTTCCAGGGGATGACATTCCTGTACAGTTGGGATTTGCTTACATTGTTTAAAACAATTTTAAACAAACACTAAGCTTAACTTTCAAAGCTTTAAATGGTCACGTCCTGTTGACTCAAAAGTTTGTTATCGATAATATGTCCTCTTTCCTAAGATGCTTTAAGTTAGGATCTCCTAAGGTGATATCTATTACGTATATTATATTTCAAACAAGCCGAAGCTTGGATCTTTTATCCGTTCGAATTTTTGAAGTAAAACTTCTTAACGCGCGCTTGAGCTTGTTGCGTAAGCTGATGAATGCGTAATACCGCAGCCAGACATATGTAGCTCAAAGTCTTTGTACATTTTCGACCTTGAAGTCCACAAAGTACTATAAAACTTTGTACAGTTACACAAAGTCCCCAGCCACACTACATGATCATTCAAATGAAGCTGTATCTGGCTCCGGCATAACGCGAACGGTTTTTTCTGAATCATTTCATAATTGCATTTTTATCTTTTTAAAAAAATTATAAATTACTATTTTGTTCAATACATTAAACATTATACGTTTAAAGTGCATAAAATTGCAAATTAGTTTTAAACTTCAATAATACCTATCGATATCTCCCACGTACTTTGTTGTAACCCCAAATTCCTAGCTTTACAGTAGACTCACCCGGTTGCAGCCAGAGCAACTTAACTTAGTGATCGACTCAAATACCGACCACTGATTAGGCCACGACCCCCTCGAAAGATTAGCTGTGCCCCGCGACTTTCGCGACCACCCTTATCACTTAGAAGTATGAAAAATAGCTAGTAGCCGATTCTTAGACCTATTGCATATGCATATAAAGTTTCATGACAATCGGTGAAGCCGTTTCGGAGGAGTACGGTAACTAACATTGTGACACGAGAATTTTATACATAAGAGATATATGTTATGTATAAAATTCTCGTGTCTCGTATTATTTTATACATAAGAGATATGAACTATTGAAAAACAAATAATTATTATATTCGTTGACTTCCTTCCTTCCTTAACATTTTAATCTAAGTAGATTTATATTCGGTTGTGAAATTAATCTGCACTATATTTAAAGTTACATAACAAAAGAGTCTTTTATTGACAAAAGTTACCTATTTTAAACTGGCGTGTGGCCAACACGGCTGCGGAAAATTTGGCTACTTTGGGTACATTTATATCCATAAGCAATAATATTTCATAGCTTACGTAATTTTGCAATAATTGAATAAGATTTGTTTAAATAAAAGACTAGGGTTTAAGATCATAATTACGTTATATATATTTTATATGTGTCTTTTATGTGCATTTTTTTTATACAAATGTGGTACATATTCAAATTATTTTCTTATTCTTTATTATTATAATATACAAATGTATTCGAATATGTAGAATTGTAAATAATGGTTATTACTATTTTGAACGCACAATAAAGTAAATTTAAATGAATTCTTTTTTTTAAAAGCTAACTCCTACTCACAACATAGAAGAGATCAGGACCTTTTTGAAAAGGCTAGTGCCTCTTTTGAGGCAAAATGTGCTTCTATGTTAATTAAATATGGTGAATATAGTTTTTTGTCAGCCTCTCTGCCTTTCTTTCTCTTGTCTATGGCAATCAACGCAATGGCGTAATCGATATGAATGCAACTTTCATTAGAAGATACAGACATTCATAAGGTATCGGAAATATATAGGGGGGGGGGGGGGGGGGTTTTTTCTTTTAATACATCCGTAACCTATAACACAGGCATTGTTTACCTTAGGAATAGACGTCCGTGTGTGAAATAGTCCTGTAAATATTTACTTTTTATTTATTATAATGCCGGCGCCAGACTCAGCAGTGTGGCCGGAGACTTCGTGTAGCTGCGCAAAGTTTTGTAGAACTTTGTAGTTTTCAAGGACAAAAATGTACAAACACTGAGCTATGTCTGGCGCCGGTATAACAGCCAAATTGAATAAATGCAGAGTAATATTTATAAAGTACATAAACATTTGTAATAAACCGATACGAGTATAACGTTCCAACGAGGATTTATTTGTCCAGATTGTTTTATAATCTGTGTAGTCAATCAAATTGAAATTAAAATAATTTTTTAGCTTTATTTGTACCTCTTAATTCGCGAATAAAAGGCAAATGCTCTACTGCATGATTCCTAAATTTAATTCAGTGGTTCAATTGAAGGTTATTTATGCGACATGACTAATATAAATATGTTTTTGCAAATTCATTCCGAAGAAGGAAAATACGTTGGTCCAAAACTAATTTAAAATATGTCACTTGTCCTACATCAGAATATTTTTAAATTTCTTTTTGCATTTTGAGATTGCTAGTCTTCTGCAATAAATCGAATCAGTTTACATATATGAAAATTCAATATTCAAATTAAACCGAGCAAATGCGAGTCAGAATCGCGCACTAAGGTTCCGTACCATTACGTAATACTTTACCAGGCCATTTTAACATTTATACTTTTCATAAGATTTCTATTAATTTGATAAAGGCATTTACGAGCAGGCAGCAAAGCCTACTGACGCCCATGGACATCTGCATGACCAGGATGAAAGCAGATGCGTTGCCGGCCTTTAATGACGAGTGGGCCATCGGGAAGACTCACAAACCGAACGAAATGTATCTGCAAACCAACTTCGAACTCCTCAGAATGTACACACAAAATTTTATCAAAATCAGTTCGGCAGTTTAGGAAGAATAGGGTAAAAGAGGCTTGTATAGTTGGTTTTTGTATATAAAGGCATTGTTTTAGGCTTGTCTACAAAAAGCATTGTTGTTCTAGAAGACATTAAGGAAGTTTGTGTAGAGGTAGAGGTAGAGGTAGAGGTAGAGGTAGAGGTAGAGGTAGAGGTAGAGGTAGAGGTAGAGATAGAGATAGAGGTAGAGGTAGAGATAGAGGTAGAGGTAGAGATAGAGATAGAGATAGAGATAGAGAGATATTTATTGAAACCAATTCAAAGAATAATAACAACATTTCAATCATTATAATTATGTTGCTTAAATATGAAAATTGGAATGCCTTATTTCGGGTGGGATTTATGATCAGAACAAACAACTTTCTCCTAAACTAAAAGTATTTACTAAAAAACGATTAATGAACTAAAAAAAATATGTGTGATATTAGTCTAGAGTTTTAACTATTTCCTTTTCTCTGGTACACTTGAAGGAATAACGTTTATATAATATAACTTTAACAGAAGACAAGGACTAAACATAAGTGCAAGAAATAAAAGTTGTCTTTGAAATATATCTCTTAGGGAGTTTAATTATAAAATAAAGTAGATCAAACCTAATACATCTATTATTTATAACACCAGTTGCTCATTTAAGGAAGCATTGTTCCAAAATTAAATTGATTCCATTGGAGAAAATAGCCCAGAGCTTTTGCCCCGATCCGGTTAAGAATTGAAAAACCTTAAGTGAAGTAAATTGCGCACGTACCACCTTGTTCTATTTGAGAAGGATTAAACATGAAATAGAAGAAATAACATCAGTAGCAAACAGCGGAAACATAACAAAGGCAAAAGAAAATATTTATCTGTCAATTTAAATTGACTTTAATAAGCATATTCTTAATTTGGATGAATTTTAAGTGTATCTTAAGTTCAACTATCAATCTTCAGTCAAGCGTTAAGTACTAATAATTTATTTTAACTTTTAAAGTGCTTTCCTTAAATGAAAGTTATTAATTTCTAAAATCTTTTTGTTTGAATGAATATTCCTAACAAAAAGATTCGATAGATAATTCTGGCATTAAATATAGAAACTGAGAAATCTTTACACTATATCGAATAATTTACGAAGCTAAATACAAAATCAGTATCAAAGGCAGTTGGTACTGGCGTCAAAACGGAAGCAAAACAGTAACTCCAAACTCCGAATGACCTATTTGCAGTTGTCACTAAATAGTATCGATAAATCAGATAACACGATAATTTAATGTTACGCTCTTTTTTTAAAGAATATTTAGGATATTTGAGAATGTTTCAAAGAGATATGTACTTGACCTAAAAGATTCGTTATGGTTTAAATATCATGTGGTATGGAATTCATTATACTAAAGATAAATTCTTTATAGTTACAAGAAATAGTTACATTCCATTTAATTTGTCACGAAACTTTAGCTCAGAAAGTAAATTGTTAAATACGATATATTCGTATTATTTCATAGATTTATAGTATTATTAATAATCGTCTACTTCTTCATCAGTACAAAATCAATTTTAACACAAACTGCGTTTAAACATTCGCTAATCTTCAAAAAAATTTCAATTAAAAGGAAACATTTAAATAAACAATCGATATACTGATGGATGCCATACCTATTCGAACGCTGTATTGAGTTTTTTTTTTTTTTTTACAACCTATTTACATGAGACAAGCTCTTTTACATTCGTTTGATCACGTTGTCTTCTTTGTGCGATCTGTACACTCTGGACGAAAAGGTTTTATTGATTGTAATAAAAAGGAAGCTTCAGTTCTTATTAAGGATTGATGTTTTTGTTAAGGGCCTTCGTACATCTGAATTGTTTACTGTCATCAATGTAAAAGCTGGAAAAAAAAACGTTTTTAGGGTTCCGTAGTACTACAAGGAACCTTCATAATTTCGCTCTGTCCGACCGTCCGTCTATCTCTCCCCCCCCCCACCCCTAGCATTTCAAACTATTAGACGTAGGGACTTAAAATTTTCCGTGTTGATAGAACATGCTAAAAAGTCATTAGGAAAATTATTTTGACAACAACTTTTGAAGTTATTTAACAAATGCGTTTATAGCGTTTCAGATACGGAATCCCTCTATATAAGCGTGTCTTGACACGTTTTTGGCTATTTTAATAAAAAAGGGGCAAACGGGCAGGCGGTTCACCTAAGCGACTATCGACGTCCATGGACAACTGCAACACTAGAGGGCTCGCATATGCGTTGCCGGCCTTTGAGAAATGAGTGTGCTCTTTTCTTGAAGGTCCCTACCCACTGTTTTACGTGCCTTCCGAAACACGGAGGAGGTCGGATATTAAACATAAACCAGTGCTAGAATGGGTCACCCATCTATCACCCGGTCGCAGCCAGAGCAATTTAACGATCGACTCAAATGCCGACCACTGATTAGGCCACGACCTCCTCAATAGTATTTGTTAATACAATTCTCAATTATGGTAGTACTGAAGACATTTCATTGGTGCCGCCATTACGGCCGAGTATTGCATTCGCCTGAAGTCCTGTTTATCATGTTAGTAATAGACATTTAATTGGTGGTTTAGATACGTCAATAGAACTTCTTTTATAATTCTAATTATAATTATAACTAACAATGCCCATCCAGTTTATTGTTAACTAATAACCGAAAGGGATTTAATTCCGCTCCATCGAGTACCCTGTGTATCAAACAGTATCTATTGTTTTGCACATCAATTAATTATATACCAATTGAACAAAGCAATGCATTTCAAACCTGATCAATTTGACACTACGAAGCTTTTTACTGATTTAATATAAAGAAAGAAAAACTTTTATTTGTTTGAATTAATGCACAGCGTTACATGTACAATATAGAAAACTTTAAATTGAAACTAAAAATGTACAGCTATAAGTTATACAACGAAAGATGGTCTGCGTATACCCTAGGCCGGCAACGCATCTGCGCTCCCCCAGGTGTTGCAGTTGTCCATGAGCGTCGGTAGTCACTTAAGAGTACCGCCTGGTCGTTTGCCCCTTGTCATATAAAAAAAACCCTCTGCAAGGGTATTAGGAGTCATCCAATTCGTGAGAAAACAAAAGTATATTGAAATCATTATTAGATTTTTAGTAGTCACAAAGGGTATATTTATTAGTCAAAGTCAAAATCGTTTATTAATCTAGACTTTTTTTATAAACACTTATAAACGTCATATGTATAACAATTTTTTATTATTAGCCTGTTGTGTCCCACTGCTGGGCAAAGGCCTTCTAAGAATACAAACATATTATAACCATTTACCATTCCTTCGAAATCCTACACAGCTGTGATAAAGGTATACGACTACACCTGTTGGAACAATTGGAAATAGTTAAACCGCGATTGTCCTTGGGAACAATGCACGATTTATATGGGCGGCTAAGCTGCGTGTACATAGTTATGAGTAGCGATTACATGATATAGATGATGTCTATATAATCTGTCTATCTGAGAAAAGTTTCTTTGCCTTTCATGGATTTATCGTGCGTGTGCCGAGTCCATCTTGTTGTATCCGAAGGAATCTGTAGCTGTCTCTACATAACGAGATGGCAATGTCGATTGGATAAAAAGGTCACACCAATGCAAACTAGATGGCGCTGTACGGATGACGACAACCGCAGTACATACACTAAAAATCTCCATACAAAACAACTCACGCTAGCGAAGTTTCTACTTAAGATTGCTATATTTAGACCTTCCGACGAACAACTATGGGCGAGGTGCGGCCGCCCCGGGTATCTCCGACTAGCCCGTACACGAAGATCATCCTTTGCGGTGGTTGAGCATATCGACCTTCGCTCCCATCTTTCATTCCTCGACGAAAACCTTCCACTTTGGTGTGCCCTACCACAAGTCTAAAGGCTCTTGCAAGTTAATACGAACGAAGTCACCGAAGATAGTTACTTTTTTATAATATAAACAGTGCGTCCTAGAGGACTATTGTCCTTATAAATAATATCTTTCTTTGAATAGTCCTAAAGTCGTTTATTTAATATATATGATTACAAATTGAAGACTAAAGCGGCGTCTTATCTTTTGTTGTTTCTATTTATTCCAATTACGATTTTAATATAACTTCGTTATGAAAATCTTTTCAGAAATTAATTTCCATTTATCCTAACATCGTTTATTAAATCATTACATTATGGAAAGTTGTTCAGGCAGCTTATTAAATTTATTTCGATATGAGTGGAACTTTACTCCGTTTTAGACTGGTGTTTAAACGATAGTATGAAGTAGGTACTTTTATCTATATATGTTATTTTATTATATATTTTATTATAGATAAGAGGGCGGATTGAAAAAGAACGCTGAAAAGTTTATGTAATAGTTTAAATATATCAATAAATAAATATATAGGACTATATGACACACGGACGTCTGTTCCTAAGGTAGACAACTTAATGCCTGTGTTATAGCCAAAGGATCGAGGCGAACGTAAAGAGCTGGGTCGTCGACAATTGGGACTGGGTCTTAATTGAATGCGGGCAAATGTAAGCAGCTGATATTGTGGTGCCCCCGCCTAAAGGTGACAGTAGTACTTCATGTGACGCCAGACTTGCGCCTTGTACAGTTGCAAGCGATGGGCTGGCATAAAGTACTGCTTCGCTCTGTTGAGGATGCCAATCTTCTTAGAGGCAAATGTAACCTTTTTTTCCAAGTGACCGCGGACCTGATGTCGCTCGATATGTCAACTCTGGCGGAGCCTGATTCCGGCTGAGTACATTTAGAGTACTTTAAAGGAAATAAAAACAAATCAACAATTTCTTATAAAAAGTAATTTATTAAAACCATTACATGCATGCAACAAAAATAAATGCGAGCCCATTTAGTAGTAGAAGCATAATATTATTATAATATAAAATAATTTAGAATTCTTTATAAAAGGTAATAATAAAATAATCTAAGAAATCTTATTGTTAGCACAAATTTTTGTCACAATTTTTTTCATTTACAGCTAATAGGGATTTTAAAACTTAAGTAATTTAAAATAGCAAATGGTTTTCATTTAAGTATATTTTTGTTTTATTTTTATTATGTATTATGTTTTTGTAAGTTTAATTTAGAATTAGTTTCTTTTTTTAATATTATTATGTATATAGTGTTCTTCTTATTATTTAAATTTAAGTACATTGTAAATATCTTTAATTTATTGTGTTAAATTATTATAATTATGTATTAACAATAATAATAAAATGGTGGGGTATAATATTTGAACTGGCAAGCAACGCTTACAAAAATAATTATAATTCTTGACTCGACTATAATAAAAAAAGCGGGAAAAGTAGCAAAATTCTACTGGTAATAAATTAAAAAACACACGCTCTTAAATACACACGAATACAAAATGGTATATTCATTTCACTTATTCTACACTAGTTGGCAAGTTACTAAATCTAACATTGTCATATATAAATGCATTAAAATATAAAAATACTATTTATAATTGTTGGATATAACGATAATAAATATAATTAATAATTGAATAATAGGAAAATATCTTAAAAAACTTACAGATATGAAAATAGAAGTTTTTAATTAGAAGACTTTTATGTTTTAAGAAAAAGTTACAAAGAAAATTGTTAATTTCACACACGAAATGGATTTTTAAATACAGTAAGTTAATATGTATAGTTTAAATATACATAGTTACTAGACGTCAGCTTAAAATAATTTTTAATAACTAGGTATAAAAGAATTATATTCTTTAAAATTATTAAGTGCCTTCAATTTATTTTTAATTATTGCCTCACAAATTTAAATGCACAAAATGTTTGTCACATGATGAAAATTCCCATGCCTCCTCTATTGGATTAAAAAGCAAATTGCAGGTGTCTATGGCGGCTGCGGGGGTGTGTCGCGACGCTCGCGTGATTGGTAGATCAGTTGACGTTTGTGTTATGATTGGTTGATATTTACTGATCGTACTGTCAAAATCACCTTTTGGCAGGCAAGGGTCACATCGTTGAGTGAATAAATGTAGGCGGGCCACGCAAGTAGCATTTTTTTTGGAAATAGATGTTAAGTTATATATTTATAGGTACATAACGATATCAAAAATGCAAAATTTTTATACATGTGTTATTTTATTTTAGTTTTAGTACATCAATATTTTTTTTTTCCCTCATGTCATGTAATTATTACAGTGTTATTAAAAAAATCAGTCCCGGGCCACGGAGAAAAGGGTAGCGGGTCCACCCGTGACGGACGCCCGTTTAAAAAGTGTACAATTCGCGAACCGCGTACTTCATCGCGTCCGTCAATTAAAACAAAAAGCTAAGTGAACACAAATAAAAATCAGGCACTAATATCCACTTCAATACATCAGAAGTCGTACAGATAGCGACGTAACAATTAAAGTTAAAATAGAAAAGATATTACGCGTTGCCAATCCAGGCAATGGCGCTGCAGAACCCGTGCAAGACTCCAGGTGTCTGAATAGAAGGTTATAGTTTCTTGCAGGCTCGTTGGTGGCGTCATCTGACGGTTCGGATAGACCGACGGCTGTGTCCCTGAACAGAAGGTCACTGATACCGTCAAGAGGAGAATAGACTTCCAAATTGATCAGCTGTGCGCTGGTCGCCGCGTTGTATCCGAAATAGTAATCCAGAGTATCCAGTAAGACGTTAAGGCTGTTTGTAAGTGGGTCATTTCTGAAATAAACAAAAAAGCACGTCAATACAAATAAATATATAGGACTATATGACAGACGGACGTCTGTACCTAAGGTAGACAATGTAATGCCTGTGTTATAGATAACAGCAGGAAATTTTGCCATGTTTGCATGCTTTATGTCTGTCTGTCTATCTGTCTGTTTGTTCCGGGTAGTCTCCGAAACGGCTAGAACGATTTGGATGGGACTTTCACTTTAGAAGGAATAATTTAGACTAGGTCGTAGGATAGGCCTATAGTTAGGATTATTTTACTCTGTGTTTTTTTACCTCCTAACAACCTTCTTTTTCTGTAAAAAGGTTTATAAAGAAATTAGTTTTCTGTAAAGTCTATTTACGGACGATAATTTTATGCGATAAAGCTGAACGCTTAGGCCGGCTCAGGCGGAACGTGACATAGTTTTCGTGCGTGCAGTCGGCGTTCATCGATTAATAAGACGTTATCACGGTAAAAAGTAATAAATGATAAGAAGAAGACTTACCGGCGCGTAAGAACCTCTGAATCTACCACGAAGGCCAGGAGACAGCTGTCAGGGATCGACACCCCGGTTGTAGGTGCTAGAGTGTTGTCTCTGCACAATGCACGCACAGAGCTGGGGTCCAGATTCGCAGCACGAAGATTAGCTACAAATATAGGCTACTTTAGAATCTTAATATCTCAGTGGTAGAAGGGATGGACTGGAACTGGCCACAAGGTAGCCGGTTCGAATCCCTTCTCCGCTGGGGTATCGTCGCACCAGCTTTTAATTTAAGCTTAGTATGAGGGCGAAAGGGAATAAAAAAATAAGTATAGGTCTATATTGTTACTTTTACATTATTTTAAGCTTTTTTTATGTATAAAGCAAGGGGCAAACGGGTAGGCGGTTCAACTAAGTGACTACCGGCGCCCATGGACAACTGCCATACCAGAGAATCGCAGATACGTTGCCAGCCTTTATGATATGTGTATGCTCTTTTCTTGAAGATCTTTAAGTGGTATACGTTCGGAAATACAGAACTTTCATTTTAATCTTCATTCAAGCCTGCAAAAGTTTATATTAAAAACTCTCACCTTCTATGTTTTGAAGGTTGACAAATGCCACGTCGTTGGCCGGGTCTGCCAAGCAGAACATTGTACCGTTGTTTCCGTAGAACAAGTTGGTGTGATTGTATGCGCACGTAACTAGAATAAAGATAAACGTTTTGGGAAACGGAAAATTTAAAGTTTGAATCTAATATTCTAGGTATATATGTGCAGCAGCTAGAGCACGCTGGACTGAAACAGCACTGGACATAAACATATGGGCATCTTTGGAGGAGGCCTTTACCCAATCTGGGGTTCACGCTGAAAAGATTAATTAGAAGTCTAAACATCTAGATACAGATATAAATTAGAAAAAATCGATATAAAAACTTGTATTGTTAAAACAAAATATTTTGCATGAAATAAAAGGCTTTTTATTTATTATTATTTTATTTTATTATATGTGAAGCAAAAATTTTCGATAAATTTTACGAAAATTGCGCAAACATTAGAAGTATGAATTTAGCAGAACTATAGTTTCTATGAAGGGCAGTGTGCAAAAGCTAGTATTTCCATAAAATATGCAATATTAATATAAATTAAATTATTGAAAACTAAACCACACGCACACCAATGTCAAACGATTTATACACACATGTGCACATCTTATACATAAAATTCACGTGTCACAATGTTAGTTACCGTACTCCTCCGAAACGGCTGGACCGATTATTATGAAATTTTACATGCTAATTCGGTAGGCCTGAGAATCGGCGACTATTTATTTTTTATACTCCTAAGTGATAAGGGTGGCCCACGCGGACGAAATCGCGGTGTACAGGTAGTTTTACTAAACCGTATACAGCTAGTTTTACTAGACCGTATTAATTGTCAAATATAACAATGTGAATGTCACCTGGCGATCTCTAATTTGTATTATTGCTACAAACTACAAAGACTTACAGTTTTCTCCCACGATGCTAACAGCTGGTCTGCAGACTGTGCATAGACTCGTTGAATTGAAGGTGCTCTGAAATACATATAGAAATATTAGTCCTAGTGGTTCGAATAGAAGTTTCTAATCTACTGTTAGAATAGGAAATAACGAAGAGAAGTGAAATCTGTACTAAATAAAAAAATAACAAAGAAAAAGAGGAATCATCAAAATCGGTCCAGTCAAACAAACAAAAAAAATACAGTCGAATTAAGAACTAGTGTTTGTTGTCAAATATATATATTTTTTCAAAGAGCGTTATTCAATCATTTGTAGGCGTAGCGATGTGTCGCCACAGGCTGTCTCCACAAAAACGACGATGTATCAGTAACATTATTCAGAATCCTGAATCACACCAGTCTACACAGAAGATAAAACTAGAATTCATTAACATAACAGTTAATATTAAAAAAATCTCGGCACTCAGGGAGTCTAAACAGAGGTGAAAACGAATCTTTGGATGTGTCGGTAACGGAGACTTGAAAGTCAAAGACAAGCGTTCGGTGACGATGACGCTGCTTTTTTTTTCTTTAAAAAGAATGTTAGGAATACTTTTAAAGTATGTCTAATATTCCCCTTTACCCCTCCTACTAAGCTTTAATTAAATGCTTGTATTAGGAGTGGAGGCGGTGGGGTTTGAACCGGGTATCTTGCGGATTTCAGTCCATACCTTATACCGTTGAGCTATTGAGGCTACTTCCATAATTTTAGTTCACCCAAAAAGTACACATACATATATGTATATACAGTGTATATATTTTTTATTTTTTTTCCCTCTCCCATCATTCTGTCTACAAAATGATTATTGCTGGACAATTTTTCGGTAATATTTTTAATTTTCAATTGCCCACAGGGTGTGACTAACAACATTGCGATGGTAGACATGAACGAAGACAAGCTGAAGGGAGAAATGATGGATTTGCTGCACGGGTCCGCCTTCATGAAGAACGCCAAGATCTCTGCTAGCACTGGTAAGTTTCATCAAATCTAAGTTTAAACGATAACTTTTACGCGCGAATAAAATGGAATTATTGGAAGACTTGCACATGTGCAGCTGGCCTTAAAAACATGATTTTCATAAATCCTTTTATTTTTCTGCGTGTTTCTCTAGTTACAGCTCCGATTAAGCCTAAAAGCTTGTACTCCCTTTCTAGAGTTTGCTATTCTAATTTTAGACCTTATTGATTTCAGTCCACCCTTTAATATTTGAGCTAATTAGTTTTCTTATTCATTGATTAATATTTTTTGATACTAGATATATTTACTAAAGATCGCCTGGTGGTCAAAATTCACCACAAACCTGTTCGTATGCTTATTACAACGACAGATATTGTTCTATTTAACAATTAAAGAATATATATCATCCAATAATAAAATGTATACTTATTGTGTACATCGATGGCAATGGCGCGCGTGAGGTTTTATTTTAATAATCTATACTAATATATAAAGCTGAAGAGTTTGTTTGTTTGTTTAATCGCGCTAAACTCCGGTACTACTGGTCCGATTTGGAAAATTCTTTCAGCGTTAGATAGCCCATTTATCAAGGAAGGCTATAGACTATATATCATCATACTAAGACCAACTGGGACGGAGCACCAATGAAGAATATTTCAAAATTAAGGGTTCTTTTTCCCATTTGAGAGCTTACGCTGCGTCCGGTGCGTAAATGGTTAAAGTTTTGCAAAAGTCATGTGTGCTACGAGTATATTTTTTCATTAATTATTTCCTTTCATTTCAGACTACAGTGTCACTGCTGACTCCAAGATCTGCGTGGTGACGGCGGGTGTGAGACAACGCGAGGGAGAGTCGCGGTTGGCTCTAGTGCAGAGAAACACCGATGTCCTGAAGATTATTATTCCACAGGTACCGTATAAATAAATACAGGAAGAAAACAAAATTTATCAATGACTTATTATTTTAACTAAGATCTGGATTCATTTGTTAAAACATTCGGATTTGGCTGCGGTTGTCACAGATAAAAAATTCAATTCAATGAATAAGTGATTATATTTTATCTGTAATTTCTAAGTAGTTGTCCGCGTTGACGAAAATGAGAAAGAATTGACTGACGTATTACTCGCAATCATCATCGATTTGTAATTTTTGTATTTACGAAGAGTTTTATTTCATTTACTTGCATTACAACTATAACTTTATCAATACAGCCATGGGTTTAACAATTTCTAGTGTTTTTACTAGGTTATTTGGGAAAAAACAAATGCGTATTTTAATGGGTAAGTGACAAAACATGCATTGTCGTATGATTGCGTAGAATTACCGATCTATTTGTTGTGAAATTTGGTTAAATTTATTTAAACAATTTGACACATTATTGAGAATATTTTTTTACTGTAGTTGGACTCGATGCCGCTGGAAAAACTACTATACTTTACAAATTAAAACTTGGTGAAATTGTGACGACTATCCCCACAATTGGTTTCAATGTTGAGACTGTGGAGTACAAAAACATTAGTTTCACCGTTTGGGACGTCGGCGGTCAAGACAAAATTAGACCACTCTGGCGTCACTATTACCAGAACACACAAGGATTGATATTTGTTGTTGATTCAAGTGACACAAAGAGAATAGCAGAAGCAGAAAATGAACTAGCTAATATGGTTTGTTAATAATTTTTTATTGGTTATGAAATACATTAATGAACCAATTTCAAACTGACTGACTGACTGTGACTTCATAAAAACCTAAATGTAATTTTTTTGTTTAACATGCATTTATTAATTATCATGT
Organism: Charaxes varanes; assembly: GCA_024363005.1. NCBI lineage: Eukaryota > Metazoa > Arthropoda > Insecta > Lepidoptera > Nymphalidae > Charaxes > Charaxes varanes. Next base: position 3,770,259 of record JANCMC010004801.1, on the reverse strand, counting down.
AATAATAAAGACAAAATGTTGCGTTTAGTCTTAGCTACTATTCTACAAAAGGCCCTTGCTATGTTATATTAAGGCCAAATGTGCTCAATTCTCTAAATTGGTAATTTAGAGAATTGAGCACGGCTCAGCTTTATTATTCGGCTGGCCCGTTGGCGCAGTGGGCAGTGACCAATTTGATTTTTTTTAAAGAAGGCCAGATTATTTCATATATAACCAGGATACATACATATGGATAATAAACCCAGACTCGAGATGGGAATCGAACCCATGACCCCCGGAGCAGAAGGCAGGGTCATTTCCCACTGCGCCAACGGGCCAGCCAGTAAAATGTAGTCTTGTATTCCTGACGGCAAATATAATTTTTAGAGAGCGGTGAAAGGACTAAAATGCATTATGCAAATAGTATTATTTGGCCATGATCAATATTTGTTATATTCAAGTCTACATTATACATTTGAATCCTTCATAGCAAGTCTTAGCTAATAACTCTCAATTTATCAATTCCAAATGAATTGTGAAAGATGAACGCGTAAGATAAACAACCCGCTAAAATGATAAACGACTTCGAAATTATTAGCTCGGGAGGAAATTAATTTAAATAAAATTTTTGCTCCGATTAGTTATAATTTATTGTTAAGGAAAAATAGATCTTAATACTTGAAACTAAACCCATTATTACTTAATAAAAAAAAGTCGGTAGGATATCTTTAAGGTGCTGGAGTTCAAACCCTCGAACTGGGATTGAGCTATCACCCGGCCGCAGTAAGAGCTACTTAACCAAGCGATCGACTCAAATAGTGGCTACTAAGTAAAGTACAATGTCCTCAAAATTTTTAACTCATATTTTCTATTTAATCCAACTTAAAGTATAGCAGTTTTTAACTTGATTTAGCAACCATCCAAAAGAAAGAAAACACATAAGATAAGTTCTATATATATATATAAGTCAAATGGCTTTTTAATTTTTTACGACTAATCTCCAATTATGCTGCACCGATTTTGATCTAAATAATAATTAGTTATTAGCAATTTCGATGCTAGTAATATTAATGCAAACATGATATACTTCCGGGCAAACTTTGATATTAACGATCCCAGTTCACAAAGGTTCAACTCCCAGCAATAAATAACACAAATTCAATTGTACCTGATCCCAAACTCCCATCCCTTATCAAATATTCAAGCGTACACAAAGATTCCCTATTCAATAACACTCAGATTAGATACATATTTTCGTAAATTATACCAGACCATATCCGAAAATTCTACAAAAATGTAAGTAGTACTCTAATGTTGTAAGGCACTTCGGTGCCTGCTGCCTGCTCGTCTGCCCCCTTGTAACATTAAAAAAAAAGAATACAACGGCAAATATAAAAGTGCAAAAAAGATATTGTGAAGAATGAGTAAAAGAGATAAATAAATGTTGAAAAGATGTGAAAAGTTAAATTTATCCCTTAAAGATAACCCTTATAGCCTTCAGTATAGGAAATTTCTCTCAGGAGAGCTATAAAAATAAAGCAATGCAAGTAATAGAGAAAAATGAAATGAAAACAGAAACAGAAACGAATTAATCAAAATATTTATCATAACATTAGGGAGTTATTTTATAACAGAATTTCTACAAACAACGTATGAAATTACTAGCTAATTTAATCTATCAGTAGGCAAATAAACCTATAATTCCATATACCTAAAATACCTGTCCATTTTGCCTGAATAGCGTTTTGATTAACACACTTTGTTTGATTAATATAAAGGTAATTGACAACAAATTCTCCTGTGATTTGCTTCATACTTTGATTGACAGTCACTGCATGATTAAATATGCATGTTTTGGAAGCATGAAAATATAAATACATATTTGTCCCTTCTTCCTTCAAATGTAGTTTTTTATTTTAATCCATACAAAACGAAGATAGGGCATTTATCACACACATGATGACAGCTTACATTGAATTTGCATTGCATGATGTTTGCTTGATTACCTGACGAATAGAAAATATTGATTAACATATAGTTATTCAAGAATCATCAAAAGGACTTCTAATTGCAGGATTAGTAATTATTTATTTGTAAATTAATTAATAGATCAAAATTTTTGAAAGTGTAACCCTAATTGAGGTTCTTTTTTAACCTTATTTATTTAAGGGCCTTAAATCTATTTAAAATGATGCCAGGCCCCTAAAAAGAACACATACTTCTTACATACCATATCGGTACGTATGTAAATTTTATATCTATATTAATTTTTAAATGTGACAAATATAATGCTCTAAATATTATTTTTCACACTTGTAAATCAATTCTAACTCAGTTATAGCTACCTCGGATGTCGGACAAAATAGATTACATCATACTAATATTCTTTACATTTATATTATAAAATCCGATAAATTAGCTTTTACTATATTATAAGTTATACATTTGTCACTGTTATTTAAAAATAATAAAAAAAGGAACTTACAAGGTTTTTTCTCATCTTTAATATTAATAAAGAATAAGCTCCGTAGATAGAACTATGTACATACTATTACAAAATTGTAAAAAAAAGGCTAGAATAAATTTTTACATTTCTTGTATATATACTATATACACAAAATAATATTTTATAAGAATATTAAATATTGGAATATTCTACAAATACTACTGTATTGTACTTTTTATAGCTTTTCGGCTTTTTGTTACATTTTAGTATTTTTGAAAGATTTCTTGTAACTGGATTTACAGTGTTTTTTATTACTATCATATGTATAGTTCTATAAATATGCTTATTTACCAGTATTTTGTATGCATAACCACTACTTAGTATGTGAAAGCTAAAATCCATTTTATAATATTATCTAGCAAGTTGTAAAATCTTGACGACTATCCATTACAGTTTTTATTGTATTTATTAAGTAAAGTAATACTGTATTTTCCATTTTTAACTTTATATCAGCAGGAATTTTACTTAGATGCTTATAGCATTTATGTAAGATCTTATTTGTTAAAAAATTAATCTTTTTTTTCTTTAATTAGCACATTACACTCAGAAACTACTTAAACAATATTGATGTTTTTTTTTTTTCATTGTGTTGGATGTTTTCTAACATAGGTTAGGAGTTTGAATACTCTGTAAATATAATATTATTTATGAAAATTTAAATGTTTATTATGCAATACATACATATTTTAAAAAGTAAACACCACAAAAAGAACAATGTCTGCTGGTAAGTATATAAATATAGATTGAATAAAGTTTCTAGATTCCTCATTTTTAGAACTATTCCATATTCTGTTACATAATAGTTTTCTATTATTAATTCAATATCCTTTGTTATATTTAGGACAATAAAACTCGAAAATGGCCTGACTGCCCTGCTCATATCTGATCCAAGTCGTCTAACTTCATCCGATGACACCAGTGCAAGTGAAGAGGAAAGTAGTGGAACTGAAGAGAGCTCAAACCAAGAAAGTGATGGTGCATGTACTTCATAAAAAAAGGAATGATTTCCTGCCTGCAATAAAATGTGGCAGCTGCTTTATATATATATATATATATATATATATATATATATTCAAATTCAAATTTTGAATTTGTAATTTGTATAATTGACGCTTATTAACGGACTAACGAAAAAACTACTGAATGGATTTTAATAAAACTTTACAATAATGTAGTTTACACATCAAAATAACACATAGGCTATAAATTATAATGATACTGTGCGAGTTGTCCAAAATATAACGATAAATGTTAAGTAAGTAGGGGAAAATTATGCCTTCTGCGAGGAATTCTGGCGTGCGCTGCAAAAACCTTTACGAGTTGCACGTATATAGTGTACGAAGGAAACGTTTATCTTGGATAGTCTTACAAAAAAGCAAGCGACTGCGATAGCGATATATATCTATATTTCATGTATAAGCCAATAACGCTAAAATAATGAACCATTATGGAACGGGAAAGCGAAAGGGAAAAGAAACGGGGACAAGGCTGTCCTTGTCCCCGTTTCCCTGTGGACAGTAGAATGTAGTAAATGGTAAGTAACTCACCGTTCCCAAATGCATGATACTATATTCTGTATGCATTTAGTACTACCACTTCCTAGCGTTATCCAGGTTAAGTACCAGGGTCCGCTTAGATTACAGAGGATTTGGCTGTGGAGCAAGTTAAGATGACCGATTGCCATCTGACGTCATCCTCGGAACCCTCACAATCTCTACAACCTTACGACTAATATCGCAAAGTGACTTTAATCGGGTCCCACTGTTTAACGTGCCTTCCGAAACACGGAGGAGGTCGAATATAAAATATAAACCAGTGCTAGAATGGGTCATTTTATCACCTGGTCGCAGCAAGAGCTACTTCACCTAGCGATCGACTCAAATGTCGACCAATGATTAGGCCACGATCTCCTCTACTCTCTCTTTTGTATTACCACAGACGACTCTTTATATATATATTTTTTTAATTAGCCTGTTGTGTCCCATTGCTGAGCAAGGGCCTCCCTTTTCTCGATCCACTTTCCTCTTTTCTGAGCCAATGTCATCCTCAACTTCCCCATAAATGTTAAAATTTAAATGCTAAAAATAAAGAATCATAGAAACTCTATAAAACGTAAATTACAAAAATACAAAATCAATCGTAACCAAGATATCGACTGCAGCGTCATCTGCCGGGCTTGTGAATTTTAACCATCCAGGGCGCCACCCAAACGCATACAAAAAAAATCATTCTGCCATTTAGGAGGAGCTCAGTGATATACATATGTACAGTAGACTTATATAGATAAAGAATGAATAAAGTCAGTAATATCGAATGCAAGTCTATCTTGCCTAAATAGTCCACAATATTTGCCAGCCAATTTCCCGATGCACGTCACCGCAGTAAATAAGGTTTTACTGCAAAATTCGATACATTTTCTCGTATTAACGTTAAACCTCGGAAATTTTGAGCGGCCAACATTGTTCCCAGGTTCTGTGCTGTTATAATAGCTTTAATCCGGCATCAGTAATGGCATACAATATAATGACCGCATGCTTTAATGCAGTTAGTGTTATACGGGGACATCAAATTGATACTATGCTAAATAAAGCGTGTATCTTTGCTAGTAGATTAACCCCTTCGCACAGTAGGCAATGGTAAATGCCTTCTGTTCCAGGGTTGTGGATTCAATGGGGACGCCCGTGGACATCTGCAACGCCAGAATGCTCGTACATACGTTGCCGGCCTTTGAAAGGGGTTTGAACCACCGAAACCCCTCAGAAACCAAACGAAATGCGACAACAATACCATCACTTGCCGTGACAGCATTGCCGCCATGGCACGCTGATCTTATATAAGAAAGAGGTACTGGTACCCGAACGCGCCGGCCCAATTCGGCTGCAGGCTAAAAGGACTGCAAGGTTGGCGTCTCCTCTAATTATAATATATAGTATTTATGAAATAACGTACACAAAATAAATTATTATATTTAAAAACTAGTGTCAATATTGGTCACCCATCTATTACCCGGCTGCCGTAAGGGCTACTTAACCTAACGATCGACTCAAATACCGGTCACTATTTAAGCTACGACCTCCTCAAATTATTTATTATTATTAACAAAAACTATATTAATGTTTCTATAATTATACACCTGTAATTATAGGGACTTGTAGTATTTTCGTTCAATAGAAAAATAATCAAATCGAATATCAAACAAGCGCGCACGTACGTCGCGATCTACCATCGAGCTGGTGGTTTGCCTATGTTTCTCCGTCCTGCGCGCGGTGGCCACTCCAGTATTGTAAAAATACAAATATATCCTACAAGGGACATGTCTTTAAAATATATAACTTAAAAAAAACACTATAACAACCATTTTTCTTTGTAAGTAAGGTATTAGATATGTTATTATTTATCAGGATTTCCATCTCAATAGACTGTGGAAGTGTAAGGTCACAAGTCTATTAGGGCTGTGAGCATGCCCATCATGCCCATCACGGCGAGTCCACGCCTGATGACACAGTTTTATCAGATCCAGCTTTTATTTTAATTGTTCTACCAGGTACTACATATCTATGTAGTATCTGATCTGCGTTACTGATCTTGGGAGAATGTGCTATTATCTTTTTTCAGGAAATTCCTTGCAAACTTGCTATGTTTAAAAACCGGGGTGGTGTGAATCAAATTTAGAGTTATGTCGCGATATCGATGGTGTTTTTGAACGTTGGCGACTATTTAAATATAAATTCTAATTCATAATGTGTACATCTTTAATACAATTTTTATGAAGCCAAAAATTATACATCTCAATAACTTTTGATTTTAATTTGTGCCCTCAAATGTAATTTCAATAGTTTTAAATTTTTAAATTAATGTAATTTTTTAATATTTGCATACCGAAAAGGTGTGATACAGCAAAAGTCTTATAATAACTTACATCTATACAGCAAATAAATGGTTTGATTTGACCGATTCAGCAACTATATATATGAAATTTAACTTTGCTGTCAATATTTTAGACTATACAGCAATAATGAAAGAAAAAGAGACAAATAATTACATGTGCTACTGAAATTGATAACACAGATTAAATAAGATAAAAAAGTAGCCAACGTGACGAAATCAATGTTTATTCTGGAAGAGATTACACCTTCTAATGCAAATAGTATAGGGTATATCGGCCGGTAAATACCTGGCAAATAACATTTCTAGATAACGAAAAGAATTTTGAGTTTAGGGCAATTATTGGTTAAGTTGCTCTTGCTGCGACCGGGTGATAGATCGGTGAGCCATTCTATCACTGGTTTACATTTGATATCCGACCTCCTCCGTGTTTCGGAAGGCACATATAAGACTGGCGCCCAATTAATGTCACGATCTGATATTAGTTGTAAGGTTGTAGAAGTTGTGGGGGTTCCGAGAATGACGTCAGATGGCAATCGGTTATCTCAACTGGCCCCACAGCTACATCCTCTACAATCCAAGCCAGGCCAAAGGTCACCAGGTTGCAGCAAGAGCAACTTAACCTAGCGATCGACTCAAATGCCGACCCCAGATTAGGCAACGACCTCATCGTCGAAAGACTGTTACTAATTTTCATTACATTTACCTGCAATGATACTGGATAACACCGCCGAGGTAATTCTGCCAAGTGAGAGCGTTAACAGCCACTGATACTGGTCCGTGGGTGGCTATCGCTTCTATTATCTTGTCTTCTGACCCCACCAGACTGAAAGAAGGGAGACGAGTTCATTAACATTTCCTTCGAATTTAAGCCATTGCTGTGAAGAATCTGATACCCTAGCGGTGCCTGAGACTTATGACCATGATGCAATGCAGGTTTGAGGGATCCCATTTCTATGCGCATTAAGGAGCGCCTCCATGGCTAGTGTTTCCTCCCCTTACCAAGCCTGATTTGATATGATCATACTAAGCTACTAGCGTGACTTTAGATTTTCTTATAAGACATGTGGCTGCCAATGAGCAGCTGCAACACCACAGCGCTCGCAGATAAGTGAACTGTCTTTAAGAAATGGGTTTGCTCTTATTTGAAGATCCCTAAATCGTATCTGTTCGGAAACAGTAAAGTGGACAATTGTTTCTCAAAGACTATTATCGCACCTGCGAGTCTTCTAGTTGTTCTTGTATACCCCATATCTCATATAACAGCATTAAATACGAAATTTAAAAAACCCCCGATACTTCACTCGGTATGTTCGTAGAATTCGGTAAATTTATGCCCTAGGCCATAACAGACCACCCCCCCCCCCCCCCCCCCCCCCCCCCCCCCACCCACCCCCCCCCCCCCCCCCACCCACCCCCAACACCCGACAATATATTCTATCTAAACTGTATCTAACTTACAGAAGCATCTCTGTAAGATTTTTGGTACATAGGACTACCGTAGTCCCTTGGCGTGCATATAAATGACTGCCAACGCCACTATTTGAATGTGGTGTGATGAAATTGAAAAATGGATTAGATTTTTTGTTAGAGATCCTATATTAGAGGTATTAAAAATAATCTAAAACAATAACTGATATTCCTCTTCCTAGCGTTATCCCGGTCTATTACCAAGATCCGTGCAATTGCAGAGGTTGCGGTTTTCGAAACACAGAGGAAGTCGAGTATTTGAAAACCAGTGTTAAAATGGAATACCCATATATTACTCTGCCACGTTAAGGAGTGCCGAACCTAGTGATGGACTCTAGACTGGATCCAACCACTGATTAAGTTAACCTCCTCTAAAAATATTAACAGATATTTTTTGTCAACTAAAAGCTACGAAACCCTTTATATAAAAACCTGACTTTCACTTCAGCATTTTAATTGTATAACCTTTCAGTTAGCACGTAACTAATATTTACATTACAGTTCGAAACACGTCCTCGGGTGCAGTAATAACGGTTAATTTAATCATTATTACTGATATTACTGCTGTGTAAATAATTATTACTGTTACTGTTGATATTACTACAGTAATAGTCATATCACGTTCATTGCCGTTTTGTAGCATGTTCAGAATGTCCCATGGAAAAAATTATAAAAACTTTCAAGTAAGTTTTGCCATTTTCAGATTAAATAAATGATGTGGTGCGTTCTCTGTGGGGAGTTCCCAACCAATATATTTAGCGACTTAAATTTTAAGTGGACTACTTATAAAGATTATGCTTTACTTGGTCCTAAATTACCTCAAAATGCACTTGCCGGTAGGGGCGACGAGAAATACAACTACCAGGGTGAAAGGGAATAAGAAGGGAACTGTAAAAGAAAAACGCACTGACCTGCAAGGCTATAGTCCAGACGCGTGGGATCCCAGGTGGGCTGAATGCGGTGGTTTTCCAAAGAGAAGAGAAGGTCTTGAGTATTTGCAAGTCTCGGAAGAAAATGGGGCGATGGCCTCCAAATGCATCACTCATTCATTATCGATTTTTAAGTACAAGATTTTAAATTCGTTACTATACTAAGAAAAGGAAATTTAAAAAAAAAACAAAATATTATTACATGTAGAACATTTTTTCCATGCCATGAAAAGCTTGAGCCATTTTACATGTGGTTGTCATCTTCAATAATTTTTAACATTTATACTAGCTTTATCCACGATTTTGTGCGTTTTAATTCAATGACTTGTTCAATTTTGAGGATTTCAATTTTTTTTTATGCTAAGTAGCCCAAAAATAAATTCTCATTTTTCTACCTTCGGAAATGGCAGACTTTCATATAAAAACCTATTTCCTTCTTTTTTTTAATGTCGTTTTCGGGACAAAAAGTAGCCTACATTCTTCTCCAAGGTCCATTTAGATATGAAAACATAACGAACAGAGTTACCTTTACATTTATAACATTACTAGCACACCGACAAATGGTTTGAAAAGGAAATTCTTCTGACTCTTCAATTATTTTCTTTTTCTTAAATGTTAGAGCGAGAAACACTAAATATATATATTGCATACTGTCTTCAGTGTCAGATTCTGTGTCTAGTTGCCTTTTCAAACCATTTAAATGGCAATGTTGTGTACATCTATAGTTGGTGAATATCAGAATTGTCCCTTATCTAAGTGTATCTTTGTAAAAGTGAATATTTGTGCTGTTAATGTACCTTAATAAACATATAAATAAAAAAAAAATTTAAGAACCCCTTGAAAATATACAAACAAAATATGAATTGAGTCCGCCCAGCAGTTTAGAATGATGCCTAAGGTTTGTACAATACATTTTTATATATAAAGGAGATTAAGTATCGTAAAGAAGTAAATTTAGTAAGGAATAGAGATTGTTTCCATTTCATAGAGAAAACATCAAGTGTCAATTTTTATATATAACATCATCTGTAATGCAACATGCTTATCACCGCAGGTCGGATTACATTGGTAAAATAGTAAGTAGTTGGATGTACCAAAAAGAATACTTAAGAAATGCTTTGTATTCCCACTACAATCTGATTGTAGTGTAGGCAAAATGATGTGTAGCGAATCAGTTCAAATTCATTGTTACCTTCTTCATCATCATGATAAGCCCTTAATTGCCAACTGCTGGGCAGAGGCCTCCGTTCTTTTATGCCACTCTTCCCTGTCTCTTGCTAGTCCTATCCCACTACGTCCTGTCACCATCTTTATATCGTCAAGTCATCTTACTATTGGACAACCTGGATTTCTCCAGCCACCACTCGGCTATTGCCTTAGAACACCTACCATCATAGTTTCTAGCCTGCACAACATATGTCCTGCCAATGTTACTTACATGGAGCTCTCTTAATAAGTATTAAATTGTAATAAAAGACAGCACAACACCAGCCCATAAGGCACTTTGTATTCATTCAAATCTTGCAAATAGGACGCACATTGGTCAAGATTATTCTTTACATATCCTTATATTAGAACATGATGACATTTCTCAAACATTTATTAGGATATTTTACAACAAACTGAATGTTTAAAAAAAATTTAAGGACAGTAAAAGTAATGTAAAGATTACTGCTGATCAGCACTAAGTAACAAGATTAAATTGATCAGTTTTAAGCAACTTCAAAGGTTCTCAATTCAATATAAGTTTTTTTTTCTTTTTTGTAGGTATGTACTATTTTTTGTGTGTATGTACTTTTACTCAATTTACTGTTTATAGAATAGAGAAAGTAATGTGTTGAATGTTGTTTGATTAGTACAATCAGTTTAACAGGGAACCTATTTGGCTTGGTAGCAACTACAGCACATGAATAAGTGTCTACTAATTTGTATGAAAGTACTAATAATTTTGTAATGACTATTGAAGGTGGTATGCTTTTTATTAAATAATTTATTTTAATTAGACTTTATAATGTGCATATTTTCACTTGGAATAAACTAATTATGAAAGTTATGAATGTCAAAGTCGTACAATTTTTAGCGTTATTGCAATACTAACATGACTGTACATAATATTTACTGAACTCTAAATAATTTTTATAAACAAACTGAGAAGGAAAATGGGTGCTAAGTGATAAGAAGTTTAAAATTACTTACACGACCATGCCATAAGCTCCTTCGCCTATGTACTGCAGATTCTTGTATCTAGGTCCAACCTCGAATACTTGTCCGCGCACAATCTCAGCATTTGGGTTAGAGCTGGCAACTGCAGCAGCCTCAGCCATCGCGACACAACAAATAGGAAAACCACTTAACCACAGATGAAATGTTTACAGTATCTTCCTGTCACAGTACCACCTCGAATTACAATATCTCCCTCACTGATAACCAGACAAAATTTTGTCAGTAAGTATCAATTCACAACATATATATATAAGTATAAACCAAAACAAACTCCTATGACCGACCTACATCATCCAAATATCCACTAGTAAAACGAATTGCTTATCATTCTCGTTCGCCCGTGCGCCCGACTTTCATGGACACTCCCGTACGAACGCAATACCGTTACAAAAGTGGCCAAGAGAAATCTATCCATCTTTGTTCCTCATGCTCTGCATCAAGCGATCGGATACTTGCACAGTAAATATTTATTACATCAAAATGTCAACGATTGAATAATATGTATTCGAAATTTTTATGTCCATACGCATTTATTTGAAAGTTTTATAAGATGCTATAAAATAAGACATATCATTTAAAAAAGGTAAATCATTTCTGAATGTTTAAAATTTGACTATTGGGCTTTAACCACACACACATATATATTATGTTCTTATTTTTCTGTGACTAACAGATTTCACCTACTCTTTGTCGTTCGAAAAGAGTGTAAATTCCTGAGTAATCTGTTGATTTTTACCATTAAGCCAGCGCTACAATAAAATATTTTTGCTTCATAATAATTTGTTGTCCATTAGTTTTGCTCCTTGTACTCCGATCCGAAATTTCGACTGATTATTTACGAAATATGCGAATGAGTATTCTATTTCTGTCCTAAATGTTTTTTTTTTTTTTGCAAATGATACTATAACTGCAGATGATTTAAAAATCCAAAATATTATATATTATTTCAATCAAAGATTAAATTATATAACTTCGTATTCATGATCAGAAATATGTATTCTATCATTTCATAAGTAATCGTACTATTCTTCTATGGATACATTACCATGTCTGTAAGATAGTTTGTTTACGTCATTAACACTAGACTACAGAGTACAGAGTACATTAATAATCACTAAAACTCAGTACTACAATTAGACTTAAAATTGTAATATTATTTTTGATGTTTTAATACTATCAAATATTTCATAAAACCGAATTTAAAAGACCGTTACATTTATTTGTGAATTACACGTTCTACTAATGGAGACAAAAGTTGTTACATGAAAACAATTTAGTAACCTTGTCTACATAATCTATCGATAACCCAAGCGACTTGCTCAATTTGTTTAGGTATGTCGGTTTGGTCAGCCAGTACAGTCGGCAATAATCATCAGTGCGAGCATCTGAACAGTCGATACGATAACTTTAAAAATTGGTGTCCAAATCTGACAAAGGTATGACTGTAAAATTGCTATTTGTCTAATTATTACACTGAGCTAGTAAACAAGTTGATTATTACATTGCTTCTTAATAATCAGAATAGTAACAATTTAGCTCATTAAATCAAGTAAGATTACAATTCCTAACAATCTCTTTTAATTTTATATTGTTAGTACAATTACTAAGATGTTTATTTACATGAATAAGCCATATTAAATATTGTCAGAGGGTCTTCTGTAATTAGAACTAACATAAAAATGTACTGTAATTTCAATAAATGTACGCTTTATTTTGTATTTTTTGAATTTGATAAACATCTATAAATATGAATTGAGTCAACAACTGGTTATTAAATTAAAGAATAGTCACTTTTCATATAACTAAATAAATAAATTTGCATTGCACTTTGAATCTCTTACTGAACTTTATTTGCTATAATTTTTGCAAGATTTTAAAATTCTCAATGTTCTTATGCTTATTAAAATTATATAATTTGTGTTATTTTTAAGCTTATATTATAATTTCTTAAAGAATTGATGACAGGTATTTTCTGCATAAACACCACAGACGAAACCCTCCAATTTTTCAATCAATGTGAGTTTATATAGTTAGTATTTGGGGAAGAAGGGCTTTTATCATGCAATATCATTATTATAAATAAGCAAAAATTAAATTGGCATTAGAGTGATAATTTTTCTCTTCAGATTTTAGAAGTTATAGTATTACTGCATTAAATTTGTTTATATATTAAGTTGTGCTAATTCTTTGTGTGCTTTTTATGTGGACTTATTATTACACTGGCTAAGTTTGCATAATGCTTAATAATGTTATATGTCAATAATAAAATTAACTTTTTATATGTTCAATGTCTGGAATGGAATTAAATTTGCTTTTATATATGTTACAGCTTGCTTTACTAAACAGCACTATTCAACAAGTTTTTTGAATGATATTCAGCCGTAATGTATGTTACAACATTTTTAAACTGGCTGGCTAATGCTTAGGTCATACGTACAATAGTGTGACTATGCGATAGTATTTGTCAAAGTGACAAAATTTAACATAGATATAATTGGATTAATGTACAAAAAGGATTTTAGGATTAAAAAAAAAAAGCAATAAGGTTAAACTCTCCTCTACCAACCCTCTAACCTAATAAAGTTCAACTCTTGTTGAACAATAAATTATGGTGACATTACATTAAGATTGTTTTTTTTTGACCACCCAGACTCTTTTTGTGGTAGAACTCAGTCACAGCTAAATTTACAATATTATTGTTAAATCATTTGCCTAACTGTTTGATGAAATAAGACAAAATTTCTTAGCATTCCATGGATTCACCTTGCAGGTGCCCAGTCCATCATATTGCAAAGGAAGAAACCATAGTAATCCCCGGGACTTGTGACCCAGATGTAGGTTTAGCGTGTAGATGTAGTTTAGAGCGCTCTTTATAGTGACCACTAACAGTCAGCTGCAAAGTTCAGTGTTTCCTCCCCTACCTAGCCAAATCTGGTATGATCAATACATTTATAATGAATTTTGAATTTAAAATATCAACATTCGCACACCCTCCTCTATATAAACTATAATTGAGCCACATTTCAAACTCCTCGGTTCGCGTAATTTTCGTAAAATGGCATAGATAGTTATATATATATATATACATACAACAACAAGATGGCAATGATGTCGAGTGGAAAAGGTTACACCAAATCAAACTAGATGGCGCTGTACGGATGACGACGACGGCAGTACAAACACTGAAAATCTCCAAACAAACCAACTCACGCTAGCGAAGTTCCTATTTACGATCACTATATACAGACCTTCCGGCGAACAACTGTCGGCGAGGCGCAGCCGAGATCTTCCTTTGCGGTGGTCGAGCATAACGAACTTCGCTCCCACCTTTCATTCCTCGACGAAACTTTCCACCTTGGTGTGCCTTCCCACAATATATAGGTATGCCAACATACCTCAACGAGCAAGGATTCAAGCTGCGGTTTTTCCAGACGTCGTGTCGCGTACCGTAACTCGTCGGTGTCGGTCGTGCACACGCTCAGGTTGTCTCCGTCGGCCGTCGACAGAGATTGAGAGCCGTATAGCTTATCTGTAATATATTTAAGTACTGCAGAAAACAGTCAAAAACTTATCTATTGAAGCGTCTTTACCTAGCGTTATCCCAGTTCGGTTCCGGGGATGACGTCAGACGGCAGTCGGTTATCTTAACTCGCCCCATAGCCACATTCCATGCATTTTAAGCGGACCCTGGTACTAGACCGGGGTAACGCTGGGAAGAAGAAGATTGTCCAAAAAATGATTGTATAAAAATAAATACTTTGTCGGTTCAGGAGGTCGTGGCCTAATCAGTGGTCGGCATTGAGGTCGATCACTAGGTTAAGTTGCTCTTGCTGCGACCGGGTGACCCATTCTAACACTGGTTTATATTTGACATGCTACCTTCTCCGTGTTTCGGAAGGTACGTAAAACAGTGGGCCCCGATTAATGTCACTTTGTGATATTAATCGTAAGGTTGTAGAGATCGTACGGTTCCGAGGATGAGGTCAGTTGGCAATCGGTTATCTTAACTCGCCCCACAGCCAAATAAAATTACCAAGACTGTCACATTCAAGGAAATTCCATGAGAAGTATTAATCTTACTCGTAAATTACCTTGTAAAAGTATTATGTGACAGTACGGAACCCTCAGTGCGCGAGTCTGACTCGCACTTGCCTGGTTTTATTAATATACGTAATTACGTATTTTTGGAAGGATATAGGAAGTGGGATGGATTAGTAAAGCGAAATTTGATCCTATCGGGAAAACATCTTATTTATTTGATACTAGCTGTGCCCGCAACTTCCTCTGCGTATAATTAAGCAAAAACATAAAAGATTAAATTTTAACGTGATGATATACAGCCTATAGTCTTCTTCGATAAATGGGCTATGTAACACAGAGAGGATTTTTGAAATCGTACCAGTAGTTCCTGAGTTTCGCGCGTACAAACAAACAAACTCTTCAGCTGTGTATATTAAATATAGACAGCCAGTAGAACGACCCGACAAACAATATGGTAATTGATTTCCTTTTATGCTCTTTTGTTGAAGTTCCCTAAATCGTATCTGTTTGGAAATACAGAAGCTGTCAACTGATTCCACAGAGGAATTGTATAGCGTTTGCCGGGCTCGCTAGTAATGTATAAAAGCTTATACTAGGACTAAATGTGGATTGCAACTCTGCGTCGGGGTTCCAACGGGGTACCTTACGGATTTCATTCCATCCTTTCTGCCGTTGAGCAAATGAGACTCAATTTGACTTTTAGTGGTTTGACACCTTATCGCTTAACACCGTACACCTAATCTTGAAAAGAGGGCTCGAACTAGGCTTAAAATATCTTATTCCCATAAGCTGTGACCTTTGTGCGGTGTGACATTTGCCGTCACTTCCCGTACAATTAAAGGTTAAGCCGTTTTTACTCTCATTACCTCGCGCCCTTTTGCCTTTCAACGTATCTATATCTCTGTAAATAAATAAATACAAAGGACTAATAAAGAGACTGTCGTCTGTTCCTAAGGCTGACAATTTACTGCTTCTTTTTACAGCAATTTGCAAATTAGAGGTAGCGCCATGCTTGTAGCCGAATTGGTCCGGCGCGTCCGGGTACCAGTACCTCTTTCTCACATGAGTATTGTCATATTATTTTAATATTAATTTATTAATAATTATTATAATTCTTAATGCTATAGTAGGAGAATTAGACATACTTAAAAGGTAAGGTTTTTTTAAAAAAAAAGAAAACTATAAACTAGTATTAATAAAAACAAAATAATTATAAAATATATGGTTAAAATTCAGAAATAAGATATGGTTACCATTAAGATGTTAGGATGACACATTTTTGTCCAATTTACATCAGGAATACAAAGGGCCTAGCACGAACATTCTCGATAGTTTTACTTACTTTTACGTTCGAAACGTCAAATGAAGTTTCGTGCTTCCATTTTATACGATTTATATGGCCGTAATGTTGAGGATTCGATACGTGCGAGTTCTCATTTCATTCGCGCTAACAATATTTAGCAACTAAGTTGTATAAAACGGCAGCCTTACTATCTCATTCGATGTTCGTTTTCGAACGTAAAAGGAAGTAAAACTATCGAGAATGTCCATGCTAGGCCCTCAGAGTTATCAGCTTCAGGAAAGCTTTAATAGGTACAAATGTATTTGCGTGCTTGCTGCGTTTTTTCGCAAATTAACGCCTTAAAAGGTTTACTGTGCAGTTCGGTACAGTTACTAAGACCTCACTTAAGGGTTTTATCATGAGACAAGAGCATTGGCTTTCCGCTTAAATCTCGAAGACTGTGTACAGTCTAAAAATGCACGCCCCTCCACTTAATTCCATAATTTTAAATTTAAATTTTATGTGAAAGCAAATGTAAATATCAAAGCTTGCCGGTGTGTGATCAGCGATTTTGCGTTGATGACAAAAAAGCCAATGATATTAATGAGCTTTGAATGAGCGAATACACTATTTTGCATGTATAGGCGAATGCTTTGAAGAGGCGTGCATTTTTAGGCTGAACGCGATTTAACGCAACAATACAACTTTTTTGGTCTTATTCCTCGAAGACATGATATTTATTGTAGTCTTACATTAAGGTTAAGTGGGATCAATAAGAATATTTTTTACCACATTCTCAATAGGTTTTTACTATTCTAGCTTCTGCTTCCTAACGTTATCCCGGTTAAATGCCAGGCTCCGCTTAGATCAACTGCAACACCTGAGGGCTCGCAGATGCGTTGCCGGCCTTTGAGATATGAGTATGTATGCCTTTTTTTTGAAGGTCCCTAAGTCGTATCCGTTCGGAAATAACGAAGCTGACAACGGATTCCACAGAGAAATTTTCTTCTTTTCTTTCAATAAATCTCTGTTAGACGGTGTGTAGGGGATGGAGTATTACCAAAAAGCGATTGATAAGCGTTGTGTAAGAGGTCAGCGCCCTCTGTTATCACAGACGTCTATATCAGCACTAAATATGCCGATGTGAAGGTTTGTTTAGGAGGTCGTGGATAGATAATGTCGGTATCTTATTAACTAATTAAACCATTTTCATATTAAACTTAATTAAAATATTTCAAAAATAGCTGTTAGTCAGCGTTTGATTTCATGATTTTTTTAATTTCTTAAGACTTGTGGCGTCTTTCTTTGCGATCCTCGCCAAGGATCGCATCGTAACTCCCGCCACTCGCCATTTTCGAACCCTCTTATACAAATATATATATAAAATACTATAAAAGGTCGGCTACTAAGAGAAAATTCCAAACAAATAGTACAAAAAACTTAAAAAATTTCGTAGTCTCCAACAAACACAAAACGAGAAGCGTAATACTAGGTCCTTTTTTGTGCTAAGCCAAAGACGGTTATGCAGACTCCAAAATTATATTAAAAAAGTAGTATTAAAACCCTGTCAAACCTGAGACGATTGTTAGCTATGAAGTGCCGAAACAAAATGTTCAGCTCCATAACACTAATATATGATTAACTAGCTGTTAAAAAAAATCTTTTTTTTTTAAATTGAGGTTTGATTAGGTCAATTTATATTCTACGCCATGATTATTCCGTATGATTGAAAACAGAAATTAACTATAAAAAAATCTGTACAATGTTACGAAATGTGTAGCAATACGTTAAACAATATCACATAATAGAGGCCTTTATTACTAAAGATTCTTTAGAAGACCACACACGGTATCCGCGGACTCGGTCTCACAGGAGGCACCCGCGGAGCACCGACTCTTGATCGGAAGCCCAACCCGGGGCTTCGCGAACGGCTGAGCTTCGGTTTGCCCCATTTTTCGGTGGTTGTCTCTTAAATGTTTTAATAATTAGTATAATAAAATAAATTACTCGCCTGGCCATAGAAAGCGTTATAATAGGCTTTGAATGTTGTTTCTGCTGGTGACAGATGAGTTATGTGTTAAATTTATTTTAATAACTTCTTCGTATTTTTGTGTGTTTGTCGTACAATAAATCTGTTGGTTACAGAAACGCAATCTAAATTGTTTTCATTTAAAACTAATAAGAATATATCTTACATATATAACACCCTATATGAAAGCGCTTAATACTGAAGCCATATGCCCGCTAAAAGTCAAATAAATTTACGGAGCACTTAAAAATACTTGTTGCTTAGTCAATATTCGGTAATTGATTCTGAGATATAGACCATATATATATATATTTTAATACTAGGGGAGCCGGCAGACGTTGTTCTGCCCGAACGTTGGGTTACTTACTATTTACAACGATCTATTATCTCTAATATTAACCCCATTCCCGTTGTTTAAAACGTTAAGGTTACATTAGAAATAATTCAATATGGTGGTAAAGTATTCTTCAATTGTGATCTTCACACAATTTTCGTATTTTTTTTTTCTGAACCTTCTCCTGGCAATAACAAACACAACAAAAAAGAGTTAACGAAATCGGTCCAGCCGTTAGCGCGTGAAGCCTTCACTAAGGGAAATAGGAATTAAATTTTTATAAATATAATTCTAAGGTGTGTATGTCACTAAACTTCTCTTAAGCGGATGAATTTTATTGTATGCGTTTGGACTATGTTCAGGATGATTTAAATTCACAAATCAGCCCGGCAAATGACGCTGCAGACGGAACAATGAGTCCGGGACAGGTCCGCTAGTTTATATATATAAACTATCGGAATTAAGTGGCTAGCTTTCTCTCCCTATATGTAGTGAGAGAAAACTGGCCACTTATGATATAATTATCTAAGAATATAAATGGAACGTTTTTTAAAAGATGACAGGTTTTGTTTTTTTTTAGAAGTGGAAAATTGAGACAAGGTGAGAGATGTATGTCGTGGTGCAAAATTTAATTTATTAAAAAGCTTTGGAGGTTAAAACGCTTTTATTTGACTTACACTGGTCCATTGACGCAGTGGGCAGTGACCCTGCCTTCTGCTCCGGGGTTTGTGGCTTCGATTCCCGCTTCGAGTCTGGGTGTATTATCTATATGTATATATTTATATAATACTACAAAAAAAATCTGTATAACAGGCGTATGTTACCACGGGCATTTAGTTGTCTACCTTAGGAACAGACGTCCGTGTGTCATTTAGTCCTGTATATATTTATTTATTGTTTATTTTTATTCGAAGGCCTGATGATTTTTCTCATAATACAGCAAATTTTCAAATAAATGATTGATAAACATTTTAAAAAAATACGGTCAAAATTGTATGCCACTATACGTCTCGAGTCGATTCAGTGGCATGCGAGTGTAGATATACACTGACTGTGACTATGAGAAATGTAATGATTTTGCTGACAATATAAAGATCTTAATTTTTTCTTGACGATAAAAAAAAATATGTGTTATTTTGTTGCATCAGTGTGCATGCATTAGATATCTGATGGATGGATGAATCACTGGCGATTTTTATTTTAGGCGTTTTGAAAGATGTGCCAAGATCGCCACTGGAAATGATACGCGATGCGGACAACGATGCGGAGAGAATGGGATTGTACCCTAACCTAGATTACAAGGGGCTCTTCAATGCAATCTCGCAACTTGTTGACTCAGCTCCTCATTTGCAGTATGGGATCCAAGGTAAAGAGTCGAAGACCTTTAGATAAGTAGCTAACCGTGATTGTATTGAAATATCGTTATCTTGACCTATTTGGACAAGAACTTTTTCCCCCGTGTTGTGTTAAATAAAAGGGATACAATAATCGATTTTCAAGACGTCTCTTATTAATAGAAAATGTGTACTTAATATAGCAAAAAGATATAAGCAATTGAAACTGTTTTGATTCATTTAACAGTACAAAAGAAAACCTGAGGTTCTTTTGAATTCTTCCACAGCCTTTGGGCAAGCGGTCCTGCAGTGCCTAGGGTGTCTCCTACCGTTTCTGGAGTATGACATGATCGACAATTTGCCATATCTGGTCGCTTACTGCGTAGCAGTTTTTCCTGCAAACCTACATCAACAAATTCTCCAATGGGTGGCTGTGGCTGTTCTACTTTTTGGTCCTTTTGTCGGCAAGCCTGTCGAACCCTGCTCTATCTTGCGACTTAAGATAGGCTTCCACATATCTGCATCGTACGCATCGTAACAATCGAATTTTTTTTACAGCGCCTCCACAATATCAGCAGCGATCGGATTGCCGATGCCACTCTATTGAGATTTGCCTTCTGTATGACGTCTTCGGCACGCATCGCAGCCTCGGCATTACTAACTGGTAAATTCATGCGGTCCGTCAGATGATGGATGGATGGACGCACTTGTGTGGCTTCTAATACAAAGAATACTACAATCCCTTCGATACAATGCGTCCCATCCGTACGATGCGGACATGTGGACGCCTGACTTTAAGGTTCATTGATTTTAAGTTGAATTTGACGTGCACATTTCAGATTACATTTAAAATAAGAAAAATAGTAATGCGACGATCGATATGAGTCTTTATTTACGTACAATCTTGCAAGCAGTATTATCGCCTTTAAATTGTTATGTTTGAAGAAGGACACCTAAAACCCTGCTTACCGATTCTGCATTCAGCAATGCGTTTGGCTTCCAACGTTATTGGATCTTTATATGCAGAGACCACGCATCGTTCGTCGGGCGAACAGACCTGTCTATCACACGGGTCATCGACACATCGGCATCTATCATACAAAATGTACACAAATGATTAATTATTGATAAATATTATTTGGCTTATCTAGCCATAAAGTCCTGATTTGGCTTATCGAGGGTCAAAATAAATAAATAGGACTATAAACACCCAATCGTCTGTTCCTAAGATAGGTAGCTTATTTGATACCTGTGCTAAAATTAACAACTGACTTTTTTTTACAATTCCTTTTTTAAATTTACATAAATACATAGTCATTTATATATGTAAATATACATCCAGACTCATGGCGGGAATTGAACCCACAACTGGAAGCCAGGGTCGCTGACAAATGACCCAACGGAGCGGTTAATTAAATGAATATTCCTCATATCGAAGCTACCTTCCTACGGGCTTCCTGGGATATTATGCGATTGGATCACCAGTTTTTTGACAGATCGTAGCCCGTGGAGCCAAGTTCCCCGAGCCAGCCCGCAGTGCTGCCTGTCTCACCAGGACAACCAGCTCAACCTGGTTACGTAAGTATTACATATTTTGTAATAGCGGACCTGGCAGACGTTGTCTTGCCCAAATTTTTCCACGTCTGCTAACAACTCTCCAGTCTGTGTTAACTAATTTCCTTTTTCGTATTTTTAATAATCTTTTGACTTCTTCTCTCTTACTTTTCTTTTAAGAACTCTCAGTAATAAGAGGAATGAAAAATCTTTTGAGTTTATATATGTCCAGCCCTTTTTGAGTTTTAGCGAGACCAACGAACAATAATTATTTTTTACTATATATATATGTATATATATATACATAATAATACTCCTTTCACTTCCATAAAGCCATCCGGAGGAGACGCGGCGCCTGGTGGCTGGGTGATGCCAGGGTCCACTCAACCGCAGGCACCCTACCAATCTCTTTACCCAACTCTAAGTAAGTATATGGTTGCATATAGTGGTTATCTTTATAAAGTTATAACGTTTATAAATTGATGAGCGTTGGCCGCACGCACGAAAAACCATGAGTCATTGTCACGTTCCGCTTGAGCCGAGCGTGCAAGCGAGAGCGCTGAACAAGCGTTAAACACGATCGGACTAAAAAACCTGATATACCGGGTAAACCGATATTACGGACAACAATTTTTTTTACTTAAATTAACTTTTCTATCATATATTCAATGTAAAATATAATACAAAACTGTCTCAAGTTTTTTCTTAAGTGGCAGAAACTAGGATGAATGTTATAATTATATTTGTATGTATAATCGACCTACAAATTGGTTTGCCACTTTAAGGTCGAATGTCGATTGCACATCAATTACTTAAAAGGCTCATTTTTGCTTGTTATGCATTACGTTAATTTCTAATATTAATCCTTAGCAACATTTTCTTTAAGTAGGAGTTACATCCAAAATGGTAAAGCACTTTCTTGGTCGACTCTACTAGTGCTATTTATACCCTAGTCATTTCCTCTTGAGATAAAAGGTAAACAAACAATAAACAGGTTATTTTATGTGCCATCATCGTAAAGTTACTTAAAAAGAAAAGAACATACTCATTCCTAAAAGACCGGAAACGCATCTGCGAGCCCCGGGTATTACCGTTGTCCATGGACTTCGGTAGTCACTCTAGTGACCTCACCACAAGCTCGTTTTCCCCATGTTATAAAAAAAAAGTCTAAGAATAGAAACAATTAAAACAAACCTAAATTCAATTGTTTTTCCGCAAGTTCTGTACATCCAAATTAAAACTTTATAATTTCATATATTTTTATTCATTTATATGTAATTAATCGACATATTATGAATATATGAAATACATATACGCAGAGCCTCAATAACTCAAAGGTATATGGTATGTACTGAAATCCGCAAGGTACCAAGTTCAAACTGATCACTCCACATACAAACATTTAATTTAAGCTTAGTAGGAGGGGAAAACGGAATATTAGACATACCTAAAAAGTATTCGTAATATTCTTAAAAAAAGGCCGCGATTATTGCATACAATAAAAATTTTAAGAAAATACAGACTAAAAAATATTACATGATTTTAAAAGTAAATCAACCACTCCAACGAATACACGTCGATTATGATATACTAGCTGTGCCCGCAACTTTGTCTGCGTAAAGTTAGGAAAAAAAATAGATACAATTTTAACGTGCTAATATATAGCTTATAGCCTTTCTCGAGAAATGGGCTATCTAACACTGAAAGAATCTTTGAAATCAGACCAGTAGTTCTTGAGATTAGCACCTTCAAGCAATCAAACAGACTCTTCTGCTTTATTTATTAGTACAGATGTGTGTGGGCATCATATACCTCTTTAGATATAATTAAAAAAAAATTCAACCCAATTGCTTGATATTTAACAACGCGAAAGATATAATTACTTCGCACGAGTGGTCTCACACGCTTGAACGGACATTAATTTGCACGCCCGTAGTTCAGTGTTCGTTAAACCAGCAGTAGGAAATATAGATCTACTAACATACTATGTTAGTATGTTAATAGATCTATTTTTAGATTAAACGTTAATTTAAATGTAAACTCGTGTTATCGCCACGGGTTTTTTCGAGTGACAACACTTGAGCAACTATCATTCGGTTGACAGTACGTGTGCACAGATGTCCATGGGCGTCGGTAGGCACTTCGGTGCCTGCTGCCTGCTCGTCTGCCCCCTTGTAACATAAAAAAAATAAAAAAATTGCCATAGTAATTTATAAACTAATAGTCGTCCCAGCAGACGCTGTTTTACCCGAACGTTGGGTTACTTACTATTTACTACCATCCCATAATGGTTCAATATTTTGGCGTTAATGGCTCAAATCTGAAAGATAGATATAAGCCATGAGGAGGTAGTGACCTAATCAGTGGTCAGCATTTGATTCGATCGCTAAGTTAAGTTTTTATGGCTGCGACCGGGTGATAGATGGCCTCATGTATAAATTTTACTGTAAGATGTTAGTCATAGCGTAATCATAACGACCGTATGTTTATTAATTGTCAAATATAACATAATTGTTGTATATAGTGTAAAATAAGCATATGGTACGCAAATCTAAAGATTTGAGGCCGAATTTCGACCAGTCGGCAATATCTCTGATATTAGTAATTCAGTAATTATATGCAACGTCACATTATGCCATTTCATATTGTTTATTTCGTTCACAAATGCCGCGTCACCTTCACGATCGGTTTGATTCCGTCAATCAGTACTAAGATAAAGTCTGGCGCGGAGCTGTCGTCTCTGCATATTGAATGACACGAGATCACGCATGCAGCTATTAATATCCTCGGTAGACGATCACGTTACACAACCTTTAAGTATTTTATGAGATAGATGACCTAGGGACACGTATTAAATGTCGAGACCTTATTATAACCCAGAGACGTGCCTGATTAGTTGCAAAAACTTATTATTTCGTTTCGAGACAAATTAAAAAAAAACCATAAGGAAAATGCCTGCCCGTGTGCACATTTTACTTTATGTTCATTCGTTTATTTTCAGTTAGTTAAACTTACTAAAAGACCTTGGCTTTGGTCAAGAACTATCATAAGTTCATTACTAGAAAAGACATCTAAGGCCGCACTAGTAGGATCATACCAGATTTGGCTAGGCAGGGAGGGAATTAGAGGTAGCGCCATGCTTGTAGCCGAATTGGGCCGGTGCGTCCGGGTACCAGTACCTCTTTCTCACATGAGATCGCCTGTTATACACAAGTATTTTTTTTAGATTTATATGAATACATCCATTTGGATAATACACCCAGACTCAAGGTGGGAATCGAACCCACGACCCATGGAGCAGAAGGCAGGGGCACTGCGCCAACGGGTCAGGCGTTATACATTTGTTATACCTATTAAGGGGCAAACAAGCAAGCGATTCACGTAAGTGATTATTGACGCCCATGGACGTCTGCAACACCAGGAGGTTAGCTGACGAAAATGTTGAGGCCATTTTATCATTAATGCAGGATTGAAATAACGTTAAAATTAAATAACTTTTTTTATTTGAGATTTTACATTATGTTACATATAATTTATATTGAGTACAAGAGAAGAACGAAAATCTGAAGAACATTCCAAATTCTGTTATATTTTTTTTATGTTGCGAGGTAAACGAGCAGGCAGCAGGCATCTGAGCGCGTACCGACAACCGTGGACATCTGCACGACCAGGAGGCAAGCTGATGCGTTACCACCTTAATGACAAGTTTAAGCCACCAGAAAGTCTCACAAACCGAATGAAACGCGACAACAATACCATCACTTGACGTGACAGCACTGCCGCCACTTCACAACGGTCTTATGTGAGAAAGAGGTACTGGTAGCCAGAGGCGTCAGCCCAATTCGGCTGCAGACCAAAAAGACTGCAAGCGTGGTGCTAACTCTAATAAGATAGACAGGAGTAAAGAAAAGGGATGGAGTAAAAGGATATTAAGTCAGATGGAAAGAAGAGAATGGACACTGATACTACTGTCACGGACAATGCAGCTAGGGAAGTCCAGGGTTGCATACCTGTAGTAGATCTGACCAGTTATCTGACAGATAAAATGGAAGATCCACCCCATAAATGTGTTAGTAAATATTATAAACAGAATTGAGAGAAATTTAATTATTTTTCTTCCTTGTTTGCATGCAGGATTGTGACCATAAAGTGTCTATAAGTTACAATATATAAAGAATTGTATAGCAATAGGATTTTTTTTAACCCATTTTAAGATCTAATGTTGCCATGATACATAAATATTTTTTTGAAACATTCTTTAAGTTAAATTTTCTTCCATATTAAAGAGTAAGGGTATATGGATAACTTACCATATTGGGCCTGAATTTTAAAGCGATCCATTTCCTTGAAAGCAATGGTGGATTAAAATCTTGCTTCATAAACAATGCCATCTGAAAATACTATTTAAATTGCAATTAACAATAAATGTATAACTAAAATAAATAACATAACTTCTGAACAACTGCATCAAATTGGTTAAATAATTTTTTGTTGTGTTCATTACTGTTATGACAAGGTTTGTAAGCTCAAAAATGTATGTCTGGTTGTTACTGATAATCATGGAAAATATTGGGAAAGGGAATATTATAAGATTATAGAATGTAGTAAATAATAAGAAACTCAACATTCAGGCAGGGAAACGTCTGCCGAGTGCGCTTGTATAATTATAATATGTAACCAGTCTAATATTTTATTTTCCCAAAAATCTAAATCAATATAATTAATTTAAGATGCAAGTAGACGCTTTGAACATATACAAATATTAGAACTCAGAACTTATAACCGTTTTTAGATACTTCAGCCAAATTATATAAGTTTTTTTTAATTATTTCATCGAGCATATAATTGGTACAATGCTGTACTAATTAAAAAAAAATCAAGGCACCGGTCTTTATTGCAACGTCCATCAGCTGATATTGACATAAACAGTAAATGCATGAAAAAGCAAGTGCGAAACTTACCTTAACAAAAATATATATTTTTATAACATGCTTCTTATACTTTAACTAATTTAATTAAAATAGTATTAACTTCATAAATCACAACACATTAAAACGCAGGAGATATTCACTAAAAATAACCCAAAACAAATCACATAAGATTGACAAGTGACATTGCGACAGTGTGACCAGAATATGATCTAAAATTTGCTTTTTCCCTATATAAAAATAATATTTAGAAACTCCCCAAATACATTTTTGAGAATATTTTTAAATTGCAACGCATAATGTTACAAGCGATGACAAATTTAATATCTATATTAATTAAAACGTAAAGCGAAAACTTTTGATACCATTTGAAATCGCGTAGAAGAAGGAGTAAGAAATTTGGCACAATTATAACTTATATAGAGGATGGTGTGCGAATACTAATATTTTTATAAAATACACATTTGTAATACATTATTAAAATATAACTTCAGGCACACTGATGCCAAACGATATATAAACGCATGTATACATTTTATTACAATTTTTTCACATCTTGTAGTAAAATATATAATAAACTTTGTTCAAAGAATTAAAATTTTGTATGTAGCGTGAAAGAAGAATACAGAACGTAAATCGAATGATTTGTGGCGTAATCTCACCCTAATCCCGACCATGATGACCGCGCCAGACATAACAATAATAATGCCGCCATTTAATCATCGTGACAACACCTAATGCCGACGCTAAACATATCTCGAAGTACATTTTTGTCCTTGAAGACTACAAAGTTCTACAAAACTGTGCGCAGCTACGCAAAATCCCCGGCCACATTACACGATCATTCAAATGAAGCTGCGTGGCTCTGGCATTACAACGTGTCGCCACGCTTAATGGCTGTATTTATTTCCTTTTATAAGCTATCCCTTCTGCTCATTTTTTTTTTTGTAAATCATTTGGATGTTTTACTTCTACCACTCACTTTTTATGTACATCCAGCCCAAACACATTCTTTGGTATCTGACGGATCTCAGTCTATTCCTTCTACCGTTGAACTACCGAGGTTCCGGATTTAATGAATATAATAATTAAGTATGGGCAATTACCGACAATTAAAAAAACTGTATGCTTTTATTATACATAAATCTGCAAAGATAATGCGCAATGTATATCCTGCACTTACTGTATCCCGTGAGTTTAATGATTTTTGTTAAATTTACAGGGTTTTTATTATTTGTGCCGAACTCGTTCTAAAAAACTGAAGTAGCCCTATGTTACTCCTCGTATCATAAGCTATCTGCCTGTGAAAGTTCCGTCGAAATCGGCAGAGCCGTTCCAGAGATTATCCGCAATAAATAGACAGACAGACAGACTTCAACGTTTTAATTTGTATTTTTGTTACAGGTAAATGTTATAGGTATATATAAAAAAATTTGACGTTACAAAAAGGCCATTCACTTATATTTATATGTATAGATGTTTAATCGACGGTAAAAATCGTACACATTCTCAATATGACCTCTATGTGTATAGTAATAAGGTGCAAAAAATTTAAGTTTCCTCAAAGCAGTTTCATAGTAAAAAGTATGGAAGGTTTCATTGGCCAGTCGAGCATGTAATGAATTAAGCACCTTGTATGGAATATTTTATTTGCGAAATTAACAATACCCACGTAGCGTGGGGTCAGTGGTGCCAACAATTAACATAAATGTATATGGTTTATGGTCTTAGGAATAGTGCACACTACTCTATAATCTATAAATGTTTGGTAATTTTTTACTGATATTGTTTTACTCGAATTTTTAGGCAGTCAAAAAATCTCCTTCATATCTTTTACATAAAAAGTGCCACTGGCCGAATAACATATTACAATAAAATGACAAAAGGTCTAGTACAAACGTTATCTGTTTGAAGTATTCTGAAGTAGCGAACAAATCTGTATTTTTTTTTAATCCTCCGACTTTTCCTTTATTTTTTTCCTTTTAAACCTTCCCTGAAATAAGAGGAAAGAAACAAAACAAACAGACCTTAAAACGATATAGCGGCTTTCGAGTTTTAGCGTTACTACCAAGGATTGATTTTTATATATGTATATGGAAAATAGACTAGGAGTTTTTAGTAACGCAAATTCCTTATTTAAGGAAAAATTTATACCTTAGTTTCACCAATAATTTAAAATCTCCTGAATTTGATTCCTATATGAACAAGACATCGCTCACTATGTACAAAGAAAGAAATTCAGCCCAAATCATAACCATCTTATATTTCTGAATGTTTATTATTTTCTTCTATATATACATCACGCCTGAACGGCTGGACCGATTTCGCTAATTCTGTTTTTTTTTTGTGTTCAGAAGGTTCTCATGAATGAAAAAAAATTAAAGAAAAGACATTCTGTAAGTGATAATCTACAATATTCTTACATTTACAATACTTTTAAAGGTATAACACAGTGTGCTATAATCCTATTTGCAAAGTTAACGCATGACTACGCGAATCAATCGCCATCTTTGAAATTGGTTATGGTAATTTTTATGAGGTTTAAATATATAATGTATATTTTTTATACTCTCTTTTTCCTTCATAAAAACCTTTCTCGGACTTATTACGGATGAAATAAATGTTAAATAAAAATGGCCAAGAGCGTGTCACGCATATATAGAAAGGTTCCGTATCTGATACGCTAAAAACGTATTTGTTAAATAACTTCAAAAGTTGTTGTCCGATTTTGTTCAAAATAATTTTCTTAATGAGTTTTTAGCCCGTTCTGTCAACATGGAAGATTTCAAGTCTCTGAGTCTAATAGTTTGTAAATGCTAGGGTCTTCCCTTACAGGCAGACGGACGGACGGACGGACGGACAAAGCGAAATTATAAAGGTCCTAAGCTGTGGCGTAACCATGAAAAAAATGGAATCACTTTCATATACATAACTATTCTAGCTATATCCCGCAACTTCGTCCGCGTAATTTAACTTGGCCTTATACCTCCTTATTCTGTCTCGAAAAAACATTCTTAGCGGATGTCTACTAACTATAAACCACCTCCCTACCAAATTTCATCTTCATACGTCCCGCGGTTTTCGAGATTTCGTGTTTGGTGAGCTTTCGTTTTTTTATATATATATGGCCCGTTAGTGCAATGGGCAGTAGCTCTGCCTTCTCTCCGGAGCTCGTGGATTCGATTCCCGCCTCGAGGCTGGGAGTATATAAGTATATATTTCTATAAATATATATATATTTGTGTAAAAACAGGCGGCTGTTACCTATAACACAGGCATTAAGTTGTCTACATTAGGAACAGACGCCCGTGTGTCATATAGTCCTATACATTTCCGACTGGAACACTGTGCATGCCGGATCCAGCTGAAACTGCAGGATCGGCGTGTAGTGGCGGCAATTCTGTCACATCAAGTGATAGTATTGTTTTGATACCATCAGTTTTGTTGAAGATTTTATCGACTAGTAAATTGTTAATTGACTAGACCTTAGAACCCAATATTAAATAGAATTTCTATTCGCAGGGTGGATGGACACCTCTCATGTGGGCCTCGTACAAGGGCAACGAAGATATAGTCGGCGTACTGCTGGAGAAAGGCGCTGACGTACACGCACATGGAAACTATAATATTAAGTTCGTGAAAAGTTACATATTTTTAAATTAAATTAAAAAATATCATAAATATAGATAAAGCAGCACTCTACATTGCATCTTCTAGGAAACACGCCCAGACACTTAACCACTAAATTAATATCACATAACCACCACAGATAAACATCTGTCAAAGGGTCTTCGAAAAACTTTTAAGTATCTGACTTCACAATAAGCATACAGGCTATTTCAAGGTATAGGCCCCACATCTTAGACAAATATGTTATCTGCCTTAATACTAGTGTATAGATGCTATTCTGCACGTCCACGTATAGAATATGGTCTACTTTTGTCAGTTGCCTAGTACGGGCTGCGGTGGACGACATAGCAGAGTGGTATCTAAGATTATGTCTGCGGGAGCGCGTCCTAAGGGTTACCGATAAAATAGGTTATATGTTAAGGGGGGGGGGGGTTGTATCACCAAAATGTAACATTAGCTAATATTGGACAGGGTGGGGGCTTAAAAGCTGTTTCACATCATGTATAAAAAATTAATTTTTATTAACATACTACATAAACTACTTAAAAGAAACTGCTACTTTCTTGATTGTGTGACGTCGCACCAAGGGTATCGGAAATGTGACAACCTGTGTCTCTGCAACTTAAATTTCTGTTATACATTAAGGGATTTTTTTTTTATGAAGTTGTATAGTGTATACATTATTTATGATGATATTTTTCATTTACAGGTCTACTATTTTATGATAGCGGCCTGCGTGTGGTTTGTGATATTCACTTATGCGTGGCACATGAGCTTCGGGCCTGATAAATGTCCCTTTGTAGTATTAGTCGTAAGGTTGTAGAGATAGTGGGGTTCCGAGGATGACGTCAGATGGCATTCGCTCATCTTAACTCGCCCCACAGCCACAACCTCTGCAATCTAAGCGGACCCTGGTACTTAACCGGGATAAAGCTAGGAAGAAGATACATAGATCGAACCTAGTTACTAATGAAAGCATATTTAAGGATATTATACAAACCAAGAGAACGGATTTATGCTTAACGGCACTAGAACAACGCAATCTCGCCATTAGCAGGTAGGAAGCACTTGAAAGACTGGCTTGTATCATACAATAATGCGCCATCCAGAATATAGGTCATATTTGTTTATGAGTCATAAGTAAGGAAATAGTGGTCGTTTGGGTATTTGCATTTCGAGTGATAGCAATAGGTGTGTGATGAAATTTAATTGTAACTGTCTATACTTGTAATTGGCTGTACTTACTTATTCTACTTATTTATTTACTATTCTTATGCCGGAGCTAGACATAGCTTAATTTGAATGATCATTGCAATGTTCATGTGGTGTGGCCGGAGACTTTGTGTAACTTCACAAAGTTTTGTAGTACTTTGTGGACTTCAAGGACAAAGATGTACAAACACTTTGAGCTATGTCTGGCTCCGGTATCACATGCTGTAAGTTTTACTAAAATAAAAAATAAAATTAATAATTTAATATTAAATAATGAAAAGAAAAAAAAATATTTTCGCAGCTATAATCTAGGTTCCTTTAAAGCTACAATGAATAGGTATTTTCTCGACCTTCCACACTACAACATAATTCTTTCAGATATGGACACGGCGAAATACTTAAAACCCCCTTATACATAATATCCAATATATTTTTCGTACGAAAAATATTCAAACCTATCTTTTAAGGTACAGTCGCTCGCGTTCATGAAAGCTATTCTATACTTTAAGTACATACTCTGAAAAAATTAAACAATATAGCGAGTGCTTAGGGCATACAATATACGATGATTTCAGCCTATTGTACGGTACTTTGGTCATATTTATGCAAATTTGCATTACAGATACCATCTTACTGAGATGCTGTATAATTGATAATAAATCAAAGCTGAAATTACACAAAGAAATAATCTGATTTCATTAATAATAAAAGAATTCATACCAATTACGTGGTCATGTACAGCAGACAAAAGAACAAAATGTTACGCAGTCTAAGTATCGGAAATAGGTTCACTATCCAAAAGAATATAGCTTACAGAAGTACAGTATAGTAACACAATAATTACAATATTACACAAAAGTTTCTGTATTATGAGGTTTATTCTTTATAATACTGTCTGTATTAATTAAAAGTACTTTGCAGTATAAAGAAGATGGCGGGATGAGTTTGACAAATAACGCATTGGACGAAGAGGCCAAGGACCGTGTTGGATGGAAAAAATTAAGGAAGCCCTTAGCTCAGCAGTAAGACACAGATGACTGATAATAATAATATAAGGTATATATATTTATGGAAATTATTTTTAAGGTATCATAAATCTATAATATAAAAATTACACCACGACTTTTTCGAAATTTATGTCACTCAACCAAGCTCACATTTAAGATTGGGTTGTAACTGTAAACCCCATAGTAAGCCCCTTAAGGCTCCTAATAAGAAGGGGGATAAATTCAAACGACGGACTTGAATTTAAATTTATATAGTCTCCAATATTAAAATTTTAATGTATTAGAAATATATGTAACTAGTTGTTACCCGCGACTTTGTTCACGTAAAATTAGGTTCTAAATTTTAGCGTGATGATATACAGCCTATAGTCTTTGTCGATAAATGGGCTAAATTATCTTATTTACAGCTCCTTATACTAAACCAGACCTAAGTACCTGCATGGAGTACTGCAGTCACCTTTTTGATGGCTCTGCGAAATATCAACTTGCAGCCTTGGACTCGGTAGATCACCGTGCCAGAAGAATTATCGGAATTAATTATCGGTGATGGGAATTTAGTCCAGACTAAACTACTAAGTCTAGAACATCGACGTAAACGTAGGATATTCTTCGGAGGGTGTGCTGTGGAAGTTCACAATTTAATCCCTCCTTCCACATTCTACCACCGGACCACTAGACGCCGCGGGGACCTCCACCTTTATGTAGTTGATTTTCCACCAACTCGCTTCCTTTTCCTGTTCCAAAATGGTTCACTATTTTGGCGTTAATGGCTTAAACATTAAAGATGTTTAACCCATTAATGGGCTTTTTGTAGAACTTTGTGTAGTTTAATCGTGGGCTTTTTGTAGAACTTTTTAAGATAAACATTTCCTTCATACACTATTATATGTGTAACTCTAAATTATTGCAGCGCCCGTAAAACGCGAAAGTTTATATATGGATGTATGTTCGATGCTCTTTCACGGATAAACTACTGAATGGATTTCAATAAAACTTTACAATAATATAGTTTATACACCAGATTTACACATAGGCTATAACTTAAGAAGATATCGTGTGAATTGTCCAAAGCATAACTATAAATGTCAAGTAAGTAGCAGAATATTCTACCACCACCGAGCTATTCTGGCGTGCGCTGCAAAAACCGCTACCCTTACACGTATATAGTGTAGGAAGGAAATGTTTATTTTAAATAGTTCTACAAAAAAAAACTCGCGACAGCATATATCTGTCTTTCATGTTTAAGCCATTAACGCCAAAGTAGTGAACCATTATGAAACAGGAACGGGAAAGGCAAAGGAAATGGAAAGAGGGCAATATTATAGGATAATAGAGGGTTTTAACTTAACATTCGGGCAGGACAACGTCTGCCGGGTTCGCTAGTCATAATATATAATCATATATAGACATATACTATCAAAACTTGCATTAGGACTACGGTAGTAAAGCTGGGGGTTGTTGACCTGCATTGAATGAATATTACATAGGCGTCGCAAATCGGAAAGAGCACTTGCATAAGCGGTTACGATACTCCTTTGGGACCAGTACTTACGTATTCAAAAACAATACCTTCTAATGCGCCCATATTTATTATAATATAATAAAACTAGCAACCCGTCCCGGCTTCACTTGGGTCTATACTGCATAGATATGCATGTATTATTTATATATTATTACATGAAGGGAAATCTTTAGGTACTACTTTAAAACAGCATTAATGTTTTTAATTTTGACATGTGACATCACAAAGCTTTTGACCCCCTCCCCCCTCTGCCCGTTGTCACACAAAGTCACATTTTGGTAATACAACTTCACGTCGATCTTTTGTGAGAAAAAGGTACTGGTGTCAATTCGGTTGCAGACCAAAAGGACTGCAAGCGTGGCGCTACCTCTAATTTAATGAATCCTAATTAAAGACAATGCGATCTCCCAACTGTCAATTAGGACACTTCTTATACACACTTATACATCAAAATATACTTACACATCATATACACTTCTTATACATCAAAATACTTGATCGCACGAACTAAATTCGTACGCACCGCGCGTTCTATTAGGACAACGTCTAATAGCTTTCTTATCCCATCATCGTTTCAGATCTTGGGACGTATGATCAAGTACTGCACACAAGGCAACAGCGGGGTGGAGGGTGCGAGCGGAGAGGGCACTCGTCCTCGGCGACACGAGCAGAGACTGCTGCGGAACATCGGCGTACACAACATCGTGCTGGACCTGCTGCAGGTAGGGGAAGGGGAGGGGGGGCAGTAGAGTATCACCAAAGGATCAATAGCAAAATTGAAACTGCTGTTTTCTTTTTATCATGCATGAAGAAATATTTAATGTCATATCTAGGAGGAGGTATTTCCAAAATGTGCCAACCTGTGACAAGGACGTGACGTGAAATTCGTGTGTCGTAATTTACTGCTGATTCCTAGCTTGTATTTGCAACGAAACCCAAAAAGTTCTTCAATCAATGTCCTAAACTTTGTTAAAGTTCAACCAAATATTATATCCCCAGAATCTAAACAACCACTTGCAAAACTGGTTCCTTTTTCCGCCGCACTTTTATCAAAACAATTTTATCATCACATTGCCTTAACTATTTTTCCTTTTAATAAATGACGAAACTTAATAAACGTATATATTCCAGGTTCCTCACGATGAAGATGACGCGGCTATGGACGAGTTGTTGGCACTGGCCCATGAGTTTCTGCAGCATTTCTGCCACGGCAACCAGCAAAATCAAGCCATTTTGCATAAACACCTTGACTTGTTTTTGAATGCAGGTGTAAGTATAAATTCTATGTTAGGATATACAGGGTGTATCTGACATCGTAACGCAAACTTTGTGATAAGGCTACATTTAATGTCCTAAATAAGGTTACGATCGTATGTGTGCCTCGGCTTCGCCTCGGCCCACATTCACACGTTCGTCCATCAATGCCTCTCTTGCCGGCCGCTGCAGAAATTTACTAATAATAATGCTTTGGAACAGGTATATGGCTATTGGTGGTTACGTCGGTATGGCCACAGTCGGGGCTGCCTCCTGGTGGTTCATGTACTCTCCCTTCGGCCCGCAGATGACTTACTGGCAACTCACTCACCACTTGCAATGCATTGGCAATACTGAGGACTTCAAGGTAAGTCATAGCTCTTCTTCCTAGCGTTATCCCGGTCTAGTACCAGGGTCAGCATAAATTGCAGAGAATGTGGTTGGAGGGCGAGTTAAGGCAACCGACTGCCTTCTGACATCATTCCCGGAACCTCCACATTCTCTACACTCTACCAAATAATATCACTTAGTGACATTATTCACGACCCACTTTTGAAATGCCTTCCAAAATCCAGAGAAGGTGTATTCTTTGAAAACCACAGTTAAATTGGTTATCCATCTAGCAAACTAGGTGCGGTAAACCCTACTTAACCATGCGATCGACTCTTAAGTTAATCATAGCATTCAATTTTAATTTACCTTTGATAATAATATGTATACTTACAATATTTTGGACTTAGGTTTGGACACAGCGATGAATAAAAAAAAATTAGGCTAGAATATTTTATTGGATACTCAGATTTCATTTTTTTTTCACTCGTGTTTCCCTTTTATTACTAGTACTAAATGAAGTAAGAAATAAAACAGCTAACTACTAAATTAAAATAATGTCTTATTTGTTAATTTACTTACATAATCTGAACTACAGAACTCATTGTTTCGAAAAGACATAATGGAGATTGATTAATTGGCTATTAAGAGACACGAGTCTAAATTTAAGCAAGACAACGTCTTCCGACTTCGCTAGTATGGTATATAAAAGGATGAGAAATGTGATAATAATAATTATTTGTACAGGGTATTGACTGCAAAATCTTCACCGACCCTCACCCCATGACGATGGCTCTCTCCGTGCTGGTCACCATCGAGATGTTGAACGCCATGAACAGTCTGTCTGAGAACCAGTCCCTGGTCACCAAATCAGTGTTCGGCATTTGAGTCGATCACTAGGTTAAGTAGCTCTTGTTGCGACCGTGTGATAGATGGGTGAGCCATGCTATCCCTGGTTTATATTTGATATCTGACCTCCTCCGCGTTTTGGAAATCATGTAAAACAGTGGGACACGATTAATGTCACTGAGTGATATTAGTCGTGAGGTTACAGAGATCGTGGAGGTTCCGAGGATGACGTCAGATGGCAATCGGTCATCTTAACTCGCCCCACAGCCAAAGCTTCTGCAATCTAAGCTGACTCTGGTATTACTAGACCGGGATAACGCAAGGAAGAAGAAAGGAAGATAAGAATGGAAGTTACTATTTTCAACTATGCGTAAAGTTGATGCTAGAAATCGATGCGGTATCACGATTGAACCGGGTCCATATGGGTCCCTTTTTTAATCTTTTAGGTAGTGTGTTACCCTCATTATCTTATTAATTTTCCATAATGAAGGGACTAAAAGTATTAACAAAGAATACATTCCAAGTTATTTAACAGACAGTTCGCAGAGATAATATGTTATTGATCGAGCGGTCAAGACAGCGTCCTTGGGACTGCTAAAAAGTCGAGAATCAGGCGAACGAACCAAGTACAGTTGGAAAGACCAAGTAGAGCGGGTTCTGAGACAGCTTCTAGCCACGCAATGGCATGAGACGACACAGCATCGCGAGAAGTTGCAACTCTAAGTTTCCGAGTCCAAATACCGTTTGAATCTCAGCTC
Source organism: Charaxes varanes (assembly GCA_024363005.1). Lineage (NCBI taxonomy): Eukaryota > Metazoa > Arthropoda > Insecta > Lepidoptera > Nymphalidae > Charaxes > Charaxes varanes. The sequence goes on along the minus strand of JANCMC010004801.1, from coordinate 3,733,203 downwards.
GATCATAAGTAATTTCTCGGAGATATCTTTGAAACATAGATGTAATGACAAATCTAAGCTATTAATATCACATATATCAAAATTAAATCGATACTTCTTAGGCTTAGAACCTAAATCGATAAAACTCAAAGACTTTTATTGACGTTAACCTATGACGAAACAGAAAAATTATTGACAAATTAAAATAGCAAAACTAAATTAACGCAGTAGCATAGCTCTTTCTCTTAGACGAATATACTCACAACATACAAACACACACACACACATCCTGACGGTCGCCCCGGTCTCGCTTCTATATGAATCCGAGGTTCTGAGGGCATCTTTGAATTTGTGAGTTGGCAGAAGGGGGGGGAGTCCAAAAATAGTAAAATTGGTCTGGCGTAATTTATTGATGACCCCTTAGTAGATATCCGCTATGTACGGAATTTTCGATGGGGCAAGATTAAAAGAGTCTAAAGGTCCTTGCTTTACGCGGACAAAGTCGCATCGAATCTATTAGTCTATTTTGCTTAGCACTGTTCATCATTACAATAAAGTACACGTGTTTAGGTATCCTACTTCCAATATTATTTATTTCCATTAAATATACATTTTATTTATTTGAAGTATGTGATATTTCGACCCTTTTTGGATACCAGTACCACTTTCTCATATAAGATCGGTGCAAAGTGCAATGCTGTCATATCTAGGGATGGCATTGTTTTCGCATTTCGTTAGGTCTGTGAGAGTTCCCAGTGGCCCAAACTCCTCCTTAAAGGCCAGCAACGTATCTGTGAGCCCCTGGTGGTGCAGATGTCCACGGGCGTTGGTAGTTCCTTAGGTAAACCCGTGTGCCCCTTGTAGTATTAAAAAATATATTATATTTTTAGATCTATTGGAAAATTAACAGAACACGAGGGATCCCACAAGGTGAATCGACGTCATACAAGTGTTGCGCGGCTAGAGGAAGACATGCTGAGAGTTCCAATAGCGCTGGCCTTAGTAAAGCTGCTTCAAAGATTGCCGGGTGATATACTAAGGCATCAGCTTCCAGGGTATGTATATTAATAAATTAATAAATAAATATATAGGACTATATGACACACGGACGTCTGTTCCTAAGGTAGACAACATAATGCCTGTGCTATAGGTAACAGACGCCTGTTATACACAATTTTTTTTGTTTCTTGGAAATATATAAATATATACATATAGATAATACGACCAGACTAGAGGTGGGAATGGAATCTAAGACCCGCCAAACGGGTATTATAAATATATAATTAACTAGCGGATCCTGCAGCGGTTTTTTTTGGTATTTTTTTAAACATTCTTTCAAGATTCCTTTCTTTCTTTTTTCTTAAATTTCTCCCTAGATATAATGGGAATGAAACAAAATCGCGCGACTCTTAATACGCGAACATTTTATATTTAAAAATATAAACAGGCATATTTGACTATGCAGTTTTATGATATATTATGTAGGTATACGATTTTAAGCAAAACATCTTGTTTTTATCGGAGCAATGTTTGCATCTGCCGTCATCGCCATGTTTGCTTACATATAAGTCTAACTAAATATCACACGTCTAGAACTTATTTTTTTATTATATAGATTATGTTATAAGTAATAATTTTCACAGTAATTTAAATTGTCATTGATTTTTTTTAAACGACGAACTCGAACCTTACCTTAAATTGCGCAAATAAAAAGTTTTTCAAATTAAAGCAAACTTACGTTTTTCAACGGGAATTGGTTATGTTATCCGATATTCGTACTGTCTATGGGCCATATTTATAATTTGAATCAATTTAATCAGTCTACGTTTTGGTCCTTACGACATGACATAAATTTATTTAATTATTAAAACCCGACGTTGCCATACCCGAATGATGGATTACTTACTATTTACTTCATTCTATTATCCTAGTTCACGATCCAGTCCTCGTTCTCACTCTCGATCGCAATCCTGTTGCCATTCTCTTTCCCTTTTCCAGTATTTTCGAAATTTACCCATAACACACTGACAGACATGTTTAAGTACACAAACTTTGCCTTAATACCGACATAGCTTCATTTGAATAATCATTTCAAATTTCAGTGATCGTGTAATGTGGCCGGGGGATTTGTGTATCTGCACAAAGTTTTGTAGAACTTTGTAGACTTCACGGATAAAAATGTGCAAACACTTGGAGCTATGTCTGGCTCCGACATAATGCATATGGGTGTTAAAATTATCGTTAATAGTCACCCTTACCACCTCCTAATTCTGGAGCCAGACAAAGATAGCTCAAAGTGTTTGTACATTTTTGTCCTAGAAGATTACAAAGTTCTACAAAACTTTGCGCAACTACACAAAGTCCCCGGCTACACATGATCACTGAAATGATCATTCAAATTAAGCTATGTCTAGCTCTGGCATAACGGATGATAAGTAAATTTGTTTTATAAAGGAGAATGTTGATATAAACGGGAATGTTGGACATACCTAAAACATTCCTAATACATAAGGTATTCCTAATAGTCAATCATATAAATACATACATATAGGTAATAAACGCAGACTCGAGGCGGGAATCGAACCCATGGCCTCGGAGCAGAAGGCAGGGTCACTGCTCATTACGCCAATGGGCCAGATATTCATTCATTATTGAGTACTTAAGATCTCTCAGAATATGTTGCTTAATTTAATCGTTAATTTAGATTTTACTTTTAAAATTGAGGATAAATTAGAGGACTTAAGGTTTTTGTATTTTGGTATGATTTTGGTCTTTTAGAATCCTTTATTATTTAAATTTAACAAATATTATGCATCAACTTTATTGTAGCCCCAGTAATTATAAAGGCAAATCTATAATAACTTTAGTTTTTATTTATGTTATCATTATTACTTATTTCACACCTCCTTTATCTCAGGCTATCCAAAAATCCTTTCTTAGCGGATGTCTACTAACTGCAAACTACCTCCTTGCCAAATTTCATCACTATACGTCTCGCGCTGTTCGAGATTTCGTGTTAGGTGAACTTTCGCTTTTATCTATATAAATTACGCTTTGGCAAAATAAATACCTTCCCATTTAATTTATCTATACGAATATTGATTATAATAAACCGTACACAAAATATATCCGAAGTTAAAGTTTCCCAATAACATTTTTCTATAAAATTATTGATAACGATATTAAACATATAACGTATACAATATATATCCAAATTTATGGACTGAGAGCCATTGCTGAAGTCTTGCAGGCACCCTAAAATCTGCGGGTACGGCAATAAAGGAGGAAAAAAATATTTATAGCCGGCAATACCTGCATGCTATGCTCGGAATTATTGCGTTTTTAAGCGTTGTGTGATCGTTATGTGTATTTCTATTAATTCAAATAGTAAAAAGTCTAATATCTATGCTGTTTTTAAAGATTCTCTCAAATAGTATTGAATATCTTTTAAGTAAGTATAAAATTTATTGAGTAAAAGCCATTTATAAAGTCTTATCTTTATCTTTCATAGACTTTACTTACTTTACAAACGAGCAGGCGGTTCACCTAAGTGACTACCAACGCCCATGGACAACTGCAACACCAGAGGGCTCGCAGATGCGTTGCCGGCCTTTTGAGTTTTTTATAACAATGGTCTTTATAAACTGACTTCTAAATGTAAATATATATTACTTGGACAATTAATCGTAGATTTTTAAGACTTTATTAATAAATGCCGTTACATACACTCACCGGCAGAAGATGACCCTTAAAAACCCTGAAAAGTGGCGATTTAAGTATCGCTTATGAAAATTTTAAATGGGAGATTGTTAATATATATCTTTTTGTTAATTTAAGAAAGTAATGTTAAGGAAATGCCTGTATTTTTATGCTAAACGTCAGCCCTTGATAACCCATTGCTGAGTATAGATCTCCCTTTGCTTCTGCCACTCTCTCCTATTCCTTGCTGATCTCATCCAGCCACCTCCCATCTCTCCTCACATCATCCACCCATCGGGCCATATGACGACCAGGATTTCTCCACCCTAATTTAGGCCACCACTCAATTAGGTTCGTAGACCACCTACCAAGAATTATAGAGAAGATAATTTATTCTGCAGGGTGCATATTTCGTTTCAGTTGGACAGACCGTCGCCCTGGTGCTTGGATCGCGATATATGAAACTTGACACGCTAAAATAAATTATCATCATAATAACAACGTAATGACATTTAACCGCCAGGACTTAAGTATATAAATCTTTTTTTAGCCTGTGATGTTTCACTGCTAGGCAAAGACCTCCCTCTTCTAGACTACTCTCTTCTATTCTGAGCTATCCTAGTACACTCTTTTCCCGCAGAGGCATATAGGTCGTCACGCCTCCTCTTACTCGTCCTAGTTTTTTTGTTTCAGCTAATTGTTTATAATTTTTTAAACAATCTATATGCGATAACGAATCGAAAGACACCTCAACCAATATTTTTACTAGAAGGTGAACAAAGTTTGACACTAAAGGCACTTGTCAAGACTTGGTGGGATTCTATAAAGACGCAAAATTCGCCCACCCGTGCGTTCAATTGTCCAATCTTTAACTATACTAAATTATCTGTTCGTGAATATCTAACGATGTGGTACTTTAACCATGTGGTACCTTAACAATATGGTACTTTAACGATGTGGTACCTTAATAATATGGTTCTTTAACGATATGGTACTATAACCATGTGGTACTTTAACGATGTGGTACCTTAACTGTATGGTACCCTAACAATACGGTACTTTAGCGATGTGGTACTGTCGGCAGTCGCGGACAAAGGCGTTTGTCTGCCGACGGTGGCGCTGTGCTGCCTGGTCGTGTACGCGGAGGGCGCAGTCCGAGCGCGGGCAGGATCCCTAGAGCTGTGGCGGCCACTCGCCGCGCATTGTCTCGGATACCCGGCGCTGTCGCTGGGCTTCGGTGTTAAGGTTAGTAGAGCAGACGTGGTCCTAGTTCCTGGGTTTATGGGGGTACTGACATCATCTTCTTCTTATCTTCTTCCAAGCGTTATCCCGGTTAAATAGCTGGGTCCGCTTAGATTGCAGCGGATGTGGTTGTGGGGCGAGTTAAGATGACCGACTGCTATCTGACGTCATCATCAGAACCCCCATGATCTTTACAACCTTACGAATCACAAAGTGACATTAATCGGGACCTACTGTTTTGCTTGACTTCCGAAACACGGAAGAGGTCTGATATCAAATATCAACCGGTGCTAGAATGGGTCACCCATCTATCACCCGGTCCCAGCAAGAGCTACTTAACCTAGCGATCGATCTAAATGCCGACCACTGATTAGGCCACGACCTCCTCCATTATATATACATAGAAATGAAATGAAGGTGACTGTTTGTAACGTGGAAGTGAATTTTTTTAAATAATTTCATATGACTTCTATACACGATACCTATAACAACAACGCAAGTCAAAACATTTTTGTTTGCCAGTCTGCCTGTTTGTTACGGGCTATCTCCGAAATAGCCGGACCGATTTCGAACGGACTTTCGCTGGCAGACAGTGCATGATATAGATGGTAACATACTTTACTTTTCGCAAAATGATTAGGGTTCCGTACAAAAAAAAAATGAAAAACCCCACAGAATTTAACAAAATTCATGCGAACCGATTTTTCATCAGGCGTACGTGGGCCAGCGGTTGCGATTGCGGCGACAAAGGCAGGTGCGCGCCGAAAACGAGTTCTACTTCCAACTGCTGCGAGACGCACTGCCCGAAAGTGCCCTCGAACAGGTCCGTCCGAACTCCTCAATTATTTTTTTAAGCTTCGTTATTGGTTGGCCCGTTGGCACAGTGGGCAGTGACCCTGCCTTCCGCTCCAGGGGTCGTGGGTTCGATTCCCGCCTCGAGTCTGAGAGTCTTATCTATATGCATCTATTTATATGTATATTTCTACAAAAAAAAAAGACTTGTGTCTAAAAGGCGTCTGTTACCTATAACACAGGTACTAAGTCTACATTAGTAACAGACGTCCGCGTCTCATAAAGTCCTTATTATTATTATTCCTTGTAACATGAGCTATCTGCCAGTGAAAGTTTCGTTGAAATCGACTCAGCCGTTTTAGAGATTACTCGAAACAGACAGACAGAAATATTTTAATACCGTCACTAGTGAGTGACGGCATTGAACAAGCTCTCGACAAACTTTGAGACAAACTCTCAAACTATTTATGTTGACAAAAAAATTTCCCGATTCATCTGAAATATTGTAAAATAATTCAGATTTGGTTGAATCACTGCCTGATTATATTGAAAGAGACCCAAAAGGCTTGCTGTTGGGTGTCCTCAATATTAATCACGAACGAAATATATATAGAAAAAAGCGAATAGTGAAAAGATTAAATTTGGCAGACTAAGTCTATGGTTAGCAGACCTCCGCTAAGAATGCATTTGTTTTGTTAATTTGGTTTTCAAAAGTCTTGTCATTGAATAGAACATCGTTTGAATTTTTTTTGTTAATTTTATTTTTCAATAGTCTTGTCCTTGAATAGAATATCGTTTGAATTTGAATTTTTTT
>JANCMC010004801.1:3679907-3726577 GCA_024363005.1 Charaxes varanes | reverse complement strand
GTTTGAATTTGAATTTTTTTTGTTAATTTTATTTTTCAATAGTCTTGTCCTTGAATAGAATATCGTTTGAATTTGAATTTTTTTTGGTAATTTTATTTTTAAAAAGTCTTGTCCTTTAGTAGAATATCATTTGAATTTGAATTTTCTTTGTTAATTTTGTTTTCAAAAGTCTTGCCCTTGGTATAATTCATTTGAATTTGAACTTGAACGGCTTTTACAGAATAACCAAAGCAGCAAAGAGGAGTGCAAGACGCCGGAGAACGGCGAGCAGTACAGCCAGGCCAGCGGCGCGGCCGACGCGCGGCACATGAACGGCTCGGTGCGGCGCCGCTGCGCGCGCGACCACAACGGCGTGTGCGTCGCCGACCACTCCATACACGAGAAGGTGGGCGCCCGTCGTCGTTTTGCTTCGGCCATATTGTTTCATTCAGTGCTGGTCGTAAATGAGAGACTAGGGAACTGTATAAAAAGCTATATTATAATAAACAATGTTAAACTAAGAAAACACAAATTATAAAGATCGATTGATTGATTCCTTTATTGTACACATAAAACAGGCAAAATACACAAACTAGACTATAACTAAAATTTGTATAAAGGCGGGCTTATTCCGTAAAGTAATCTCTTCCAGCCAAGCTTTATAGCACAAAAGGACATTTATTTAAACAAAAACTTGTAGGCTAAGTAAAAGTACGTAACAAAAAAAAAACAAAAAATACTAAAGTATAGTACGGGAATGGACTGTCGCGGGTGGGGTCGCTTCTCGTAGTGATGGTAAAACGGCCTGGCCTCGGTCCTCGGTGCAAAAGATCCCTTTTGTTCCCCAACATGTGTTTCGCAGATGAGGCCACGCTTTCACCGCCGGACCCACTAGATGTTTGGGCCAATTCTTGCACCAACAATGTATACATACATACAAACAAACATAAATAAAATTAAAATGTCTGTTTGTGAAGTTATTAATTTTTATTCACAATTGCAATATATACGATAATTGTAAGAAAAATGCAATTAAAAAAATTGTCTGTTTGTTACGGATAATCCCCGTTTGTTACGGGTAATCTCAGTAATGTTGAGGTAGTGTTTTAAAGGGCTGGTGGATATGAGGAGTATGGGCTCCGCTCTAATCTGCACCACCTCAGCTCCTTGCCTAACTAATTCGTCAGCAGTTTCATTGCCGACGACTCCAGAGTGTCCAGGAACCCATCTCAGATGCACCGAGCATTGTTGCGTCCAAGCATATCGAGTTTCTGTATACCCTCTAGAGTCTATTTCGTGACTGGTTAGGGCCTTAGTGCCGCTTGACTGTCAGAGCATATGTATATGGTTTTACCCATATATGATCGACGCAGGTTCTCTTCGGCGCAGTCAATGATCGCCGACATTTTGGCTTGAAATATAGCGGCGCAGGAACCCAAACTCAAGCTTTTCCGGGATCTGGGTCTCTCTACATATTCCCGCTCCTGCTTGATTGATCAACTTTTCTAGAGCGGTCCGTGAACCATTAACAAACTTCTGTTTAGCAAAACGCGCAAATATTTTGTCTGCTTAATTGCCGTTAGGCGTGACGTGATGAAAATTGAATGCTGTTAATTAATTTGTTTATATAAATTTACTAATAAAACATTATTGATTTTTTACTTTACAGCTAGAAAAGTTAGAAAAACATTTAGCGCAGCAGACACAGCAACGCGAAAAGTCGCAGACGAGCAACGGCTCGAGCACGCACGCGAGCACGCAAGCGAGCACGCAGACCAACGGGCATGCGCACGCGCACGGCCTCAGCAACGGCGCGGCCAGCGGGCCCGGCGCGCCCGACGACGACGACAGGCACGACCATAGCAAAGGTACGGATCCATTTTTACAACTACCCTATAGTTAATAAAACAAAACATCTAATATATAAAATTCTCGTGTCACGGGGGTCCGTTGCCAAACTTCTCCGAAACCGATTTTCATGAAATTTTGCGTGCATATTGGCTAGGGTTGAGAATCGGTCAACATCTATTTTTCATCCCCCTAAAAAGAGGTACAGGGACCCGGACGCGCCGGTCCAATTCTGCTGCAGACCAAAACGACTGCAAGCGTGGTGCTGCCTTTAATGAAGACCTGCCTGTGTCCCTACTCTGACCTGCCTCCAAGAACGCGTCAATGGATGAGTAAATACATGCTTCTGTGAGTAATAACAATGCGTGCGGTTTGTTAAAATAGATTTTATTTTTAAAACGTGACAGAGTGTTTGTTATTAAGTTACTTTTCTTCCAACTACGCAGTAATGTTATCATTAATCACTATATATCCCATCACAAAGGACGCCTTTTGTGTTTAGTAACCAAAACAATGCAGTGGTGTTGTATGAAATTTCATTACTGCACTGTTTTTTTATTAATGCAGTTCTTTTTATTATGATATAAATTTACCACAGAGTTTTAATGTCTCCCATTAAGCTCCCAATAAATGAAAATGTATGCAATGGATCAAAAAGATACTGGCTGAAAAAAAAAAATCTTATGAATAAAATAAGAAAAAAAAATGACGCGCATTCTGTACCATTGTAAATCTTTGATACTTCATAATTAGCAAGAAAAGTTGGAAAATGGAAATAGATAGCGATGTAGTTGAAAGAAAATTGATTATGCACCTTGCTGCAGTGAGTAAATAATGCACTCGTGTTAATTGAGTGCCCTCGCCTTCGCCGGGGCACCAAAAGGACACTCGTGCATTGACAACTCACTTTGCGCTCGGTGGAATAATCTACTCTACTGCCGCGTATATCTCTGAAATTATCTACCATCTCAAGTGTTTCCTAATAGATACGATCAAGAAATTAGCTTATCTATACTAGTATATAAAGCTGAAGAGTTTGTTTGTTTACTTAAACGCGCTAATCTCAGGAACTACTGGTCCGTTTTGAAAGAATCTTTCAGTGTTGGATAGCCCATTTATCGAGGAAGGCTATAGGCTACAATCACGCTAATTTTTTTCACCCAATTTTACGCGGACGAAGCCCCGGTTCTTTACACGCTTTAAAGTGAAACGGGTACTTTATTAGTATCAAATCGATACATTCATATGGATATTATTTTATTAACTTAATTTTAAAAGTAAGGAAGAGTATGCAGAAGCTCATAGATTTGGAGACATTAAATTTTAAAATTTTGGGTAAAATAATCTTATAATATAATATATTTAAAATGAAAAATATATATAAATTATAGAGTATCACAAAAAACTTTAGTTCTTGTAAAAGATCGTCTTAATTTTAAGAGGTATTTAGAAGAATTAGCTCCTAATTGGCTAAAAGCAGCACTAAACCTATCTCACTAGCGCAGTTCCACCTAAAATTAACTCCATAAATCTGGTGCGCGTGGAACAGCTCCAAAAACGTGGCCGGTATTCGCTGAATCGTTTAGCATAAGAAAATATTATTAGTTCAACGGAATTTTTACACTTTTCTTTTTTTTTAGGAGACAAGAAATGAAGTTAAGTTGATATTTGCGAACCAATACGACCTAAATCATGAAGAGGCCCTAGTCCAGCTGAGGACTGAATAGGACTGAGGATGATGACGATGATGATGGTGATGATGATCATGATGGTGATCACCAAAACACACATGTCAGATTTTTTTATATCACAAGGGGCTAACGAGTAGGTGTTTCATCACCTAAGTGACTAGCGATTCCCATGGACGTCTGCACCGCCAGAAGGATCTCAGATGCGTTCCCGACCTCTATAGAAGGGTTTATGCCCAGGGAACTCTCACAAACAGAACGAAACACGATAACAATACCATCACTTGACAGCATTGCCGCTACTTCACAACAATCTTATGTGAGAAAGTGGTACTGGTGCTCGGAACCGCCGACCCAATGCGGTTGCAGACCAAAAGGACTGAAATCGTGGCGCTACCTCTAATTAGAGAAGTTGGAGTAAAGGAAGGGATAGATTAAACGGATATAAAGGTAGATGGAATATAAATATACTGTAATAATTCTATTTTTATGAAATAAAATGAGTCTTACAAGGAAGGAAATTCCTTCCTTGTAAGACTCATTTTAACAGTGGAACCGTAGTAGTCCAGTAAAATGCCTTGGCTTGTCAAGAATTTCATTTCTCTATTTCATAGAGAATAGACTCAATTAGATAATGTATCTGAGGCCTCAACAGTAGGAATATTGCAAAATATATATATATATATATATATATATATATATATATACCTAACAAGAGTGACCCCCTATATAGGGTATATAAAAGGAGTGATGGAATGGTTTATATATGAATAAATTTTGCGACTATTATTATTGTATAATTAAATAGCTAAATCATTTACGTTCTTTGGATATTGAATGGACTATAAATTCTCTGTAAAAAATATCTTATTCGACATTTTGCCAGATGAGCTCATTGACTCCATGTAAAGCCGGGACGAGTCACTAGCACACCAATAAATAAATAAATATATACAGGAGTATATGACACACGGATATCTGTTCTTAAGGTAGACAACTTAATGCCTGTGTTATAAGTAACAGACGCCTGTTAAACATGTTTCTTTAGAAATATATAAATACATACATGTAGATAGTACACCCAGACTCGAGGCGGGAATCGAACCTACGACCCTCGGAGTGGAAGGCAAGTTCACTGCCCACTGCGCCAACGGGCCAGTCAAACCAATATAAACTAGATGCCATAACCGGCTAATAATGTTTGTTCGGAGAATGTGTTTGGCCGAGTTTCAGCGAATGCCTTACCTTTTATCAACCTTCCATAGAAAATAGCATTGATTGAAAAAGTTTTTTATCAATATTTACTAGGTAGTGGAATTTACTATCCTGGACTATAACTGGAATCCAATTCTTTTTCTTTATCAGGACAGGAAGGCATGGTTGGAGAGGGGGGAGGCCTTTGCCCAACAGTGGGACATTATTGGCTAATAAAAAAAAATGGAATTTTACCTCTTTGTATATTTCGTCACTAAGTAGATCTCAACTGATATTTCATTTCTATGCTCTTAAAACTTTTTGTCCACATAATATTAGAATTTTTTTTTTCAATATTTTAATTTTTGTGTTTTGGTCAAATACTGTAATTCCCCATATAACACGGTGCTCTTAAAACGCATTCATATTATTCTACAATATATAATAGCCGAATTCGAAGCGTTGTTTATTGGTGCTCCGTTCGTATTAGTCTTAGCGTGATGGTATATAGCCTATAGCCTTCCTCGATAAATGGGCTATTTAATTTAGAAAGAATTTTTCAAAACGGCGGTGGGGTTTGAACCGGGTACCTTGCGGATTTCAGTCCATACCCTATACCGTTGAGCTATTGAGGCTCAAATGCCGGCTAGCGATTGACTGAAATGCCGGCCACTGATACATGTTTACAATAATAATACATGCTTACGGCAAATGCATGTTTTATTAGCGGTGGCACCGAACAAGTGGGTGATTCGTGGGAGGTTCCACGAAGCCGATGAGCGTTTCCCCGAGGAGCATCGCGGCAAGCAAGCCACGCCCGCGTCCATCGCCGCCATCGCTATGGCGCATGTCATAGACCCCGCGGAATGGACACAGGATGATGTTGACGAGGTAATACTTGCATATATTTTAGCATTTTTTGTACGTGTCACCCAAAAGTGAGATCAAAAAAATTATAGATTTGCCTTTCATTTTTCTGTGTATAAAATAGACTTAAATAAATCTTGACAACGTTGCGCCAGAATAGTAAATAAGTTGGTATGTTTCTTAACATAATCGGAGCTAAATATATTCATTGTTTACGTAAACCATGTATTTCACGTGAACCATAATGTTTTTATGCTGTCGTGCTCTAATAGGGTAGTTGCCATTAAAATAAATCTTAATAAAAATTTTGCCTTGGGTAGTTGATTTGAATTAATTGAATTAAAGACAAATTACGCGAGACCTAATAGCAATCGGAATCGGAACGCATGACGTCACATCTTGCCAAACAGACTGTTGGTGTTAACTTACACTTAGATTTCACTCAAGTTCAGCTTTTTGTTTGGCAAGATATTCCGTCAAAAAGACGTCATGATTTAAATGAATTTTTAAAATCCCAAAATTACCAGGTAAAAGTTTGTTTTTCACTGAAATATTTATCTTTTTGATTTAATTGACTGCAAGGTATAATATAGACTAGTTTCACGAAATCCATGAAATGATAATTTACTTTACGTCGTTCTATTCCTTGTATTGTAGACTCTTATCCGTGGTGATATTCTTTATCAAAATACAATGGAGCTCCTGGAACGTATGGGTATCAATCTGGAAACACCAAAAGAAACTGAAGAAGGCGCAGAAGAAGAAGAACTAAGCTCCGGAGGAAGAGGTTTACAGTTTTAGTAAAACAAAATTTATTTATTTATTTCTGCCACTACATTTCTGCCAAGACATTACAGCCATAGATACTGTTCACAATAGGGTCTAATTCTTGTAAAGTATACCGCAAAAAACATGATGACAAACATGTTCTAAGCAAGTAAAATTGACACTGCTTAAATCATATTGCCAGTCATTCTACACGAGCAACTTGTTAACTATACGCAGAGGACATATAGTGCGCTTCGCGTCAATTTCAATAAGCCCTCATTAGCACGAGAGTTTTTTTTACAGCGCATTAAAAAAGCGTTCAAATAGAACATGTGAACTCCCAACTTTGTGTTCACACGATAGCGCTTTTATAACGTGACGTCTTTTTTATCGAGCAATGTTCTATTTTCAACGCTATATATATATATACATACATATACGCTATATTTTTGTATAAACCACGATAAAAAAGCGCCAACGCTGAGATTTAACGCAACGCTTTTTTAACTCTCGTACAAATGACGGCTAATGGTTTTAGGATATTGATGGGCTTCCATGTTCCTATATTGCGTCAGAAATGTTTGCGGAAGCTCAAAGTGATGGCTTACATGCCATCATAAAGAGCGATGCGCCACACTTATGACGCGGTTACGTGGCAGCAACAACACCATCCTAAAAACGATGGTGGGTAAGTGAGACTGTCAGATGATGTGGCTGCAAGTAGCGAGGCAGACAGAGAAGTTGCGAGGCAGGCAAAGAAGTTGCAAGGCAGACAGAAAATTCCTAGCAAATCGCACGGTTGTGAACTTGCTTTTCTTATGAAGTGGTCTCGACTGTACTTTATACCGACAACGAAAGAAACAAACCTAGAGATCGTCTCAAATACCGCCTACTGATTAATCCACAAACTCCTGAAGCGAAGCTTTTTACTCAGTATTATTATAATGAGTAATGCTGTTTCAAAACCGTCCCATTACCCGGCCGGATACAAAACACGAGCCGCGTCCAACAACAAACAAACAGACTCAAATGTCAAGGGCCCTATTAAAATCGGTACAGTTACCATCAAAACTGATGACAATATTACGCCATAACCACGACTCCGGAACAGAGCAATATATGGCACTACCTGTGCCCACGACTTTATCCGCGTAAATTTAGGAAAAAAAAAATAGGTTTAATTTTAGCATGACGATAGCCTTACAGCTTTCCTCCCAAAATGGGCTATCTAACTAAAATAATTTTTCAAATCGGACCAGAAGTTCCTGAGATTAGTGCGTTCTAGAAAAACAAACTAACTCTTCAGCTTTATATATTGGCATAGATTGCAATTTTTCATGATTTGGCAAAAATGTAAGGAAACCCTCATTTAACTTGATTTAGTAGTAAAAGCTATTCAAGACGTATAAAATCTATACTAATATATAAAACTGACGAGTTTGTTTGTTTGCTTGAACGCGCTAATCTCAGGAACTACTGGTCCGATTTTTAAATTTATTTCAGTGTTTGATAGATCATTTATCGAGGAAGGCTAGTGTGATGACATATAGCCTATAGGCTATATGTCATCACACTAAGACCAATATGAGCGGAGCACCAATGAAGAATGCTTCAAAATCTGGGCCTCTTTTTCCCATTTGAGAGCTTCCGCCACGTGTGTTGCGTAAATGGTTAAAATTTCGCAAAAGTCATGTATGACAAAATTGTTCCCCTTTAAAAGTACCAAATAAAAGTCCGCGCCAGCATATGTCTATCTTTTAAGGTTGGGTCAGTATAACCTTATTTATGCTAATCAAATTTGTTCTAAAAGAATGCAATATTTGTGAAGGTCTTTTTTTATAAACATAATAGTAAACCAAAAACTATGTTTAAACCTCTAAGTGATAAGAGTGGCTCACGCGGACGAGGTAACTAAGTGACAAATTCACAAAAGCCTTGTTAAATCTTTATGACTGGGTTATTTCCCAATTGGGTAATAAATTTAAAGAAGGACAACAGTGGACAGAAAAAAATACCAATATAATACACATATATTTTACATGGATTAATTCTAATTAAAAACTAAAATGAGACGGAAGCCATAAAATATTTAAATAAACGGTTTTCCGTGAATTTTAAACTATCAATTTTGTGTTGAAATACACTCGTATTTTTCGTTTGTTTTAACCGACTTCCATTGGTATTGATGCTTTCTTTCTCATTATAAATTGATATTATTTCTTCTCAAAACATTTGAAAAATAAAAACTTGGTGGGTATATAATGTGGTAATAACCATCGTTGAGACAGGCTACGGTTAGTACCGTATTGTAATCAGAGGGCCGAACATTCTCGATAGTTTTACTTACTTTAAGGTTCGAAACGAAGCGTCAAATGAAAGTTCGTGCTTTCATTTTACATGACTTATATGGTTGTAACGTCGAGGAATCGAGTTGTAATTTCATTCGTGCTAGCAAGATTTAGCAACTAAGTCGTGTAAAACGGAAACATTTGACGGTTTCGAACGTTAAAGTAAGTAAAACTGTCGAGAATGTTTGAGCTATACCCTTAGCCCTGTACCACCAAGTCTACTTGTTTGTTTTTCACCACACTTACATATAATAAGGGCTTTTTCACCATTTGGTAATAGATGTTAGACAATATGAGACGGCGAGCGCGTTATCAAGTAGGTGCCTACTCGCAGACATGAATTATAGGACACTTTACCTTGTAATATTACGTTGCTCTGGCAATATGAAAATTTATAGCAATGTGCCCGCAGACATGTGCGGTTAACATGGAAAAATGCCTGTACGTACTAATATTTACGACAAACGTTTTTGCCTTTAATAACGCTTTTGTGAGAATTGAAGCATCTTCTTTCGCCATAACAGTGATCTAGATAGACAAATTTACACTGTTGCAACAACAAATTTACAGTTTTCGGCTTTTTCTCTTATTGGTTCCCTTTGCAAAGGTCTGGGAAATGTGACATAAACGGCCGTATCTTTTAATTGCATAATCTTAGAGATTAGATTTTTTCAGCTCTTTAGCTGTACACGGTCCTGAAAAAAGGATCCTGACAAATAGACGGACAGACGAACAGTGGTCCTATTTTCCTTTTAGGAATCGAACCTTAAAAAGTTAAGTTAAGGCAAGTGGAAAGCAATTTCGAAGAAATTTATTTTCCAGTGCAATATCTGGTCTTGCGATTTGCTTCGCAAGAAGTTCTAGACTGTACGGGGCTACAGAGATAAGCCTTTGTAATACTGTATTTACATATTAAGTTCATAAAAATGGCCAAGAGCGTGTCAAAACACGCTTATATAGAAGGGTTCCGTATCTGATACGCTATAAACGTATTTGTTCAATAACTTCAAAAGTTGTTTTCCGATCTCGTTCAAAATAATTTTCCTTGACAGTTTTTAGCATGTTCTATCAACATGAAAAATTTCAAGTCTCTACGTCTAATTGTTTGGAAATACTTGGAGGGGGGGGGCATCTTACGGGCAGACAGACGGACAGACCTAAATTATAAGGTACTCTAATAAATGGCTAACTAATTGGTAAAATAGTTCGCCGTGAGTGTCGCTTAGGTTGTACGCTGAAAGGGGTTTACAGAGACATACTATGACTTGGGTGAACCATTGCAAAATGCAAACAGTCACCAAAAATACTTGTAGAAAGTATGTTGTTGAAGTCGGTACCGAGCAAAAAGGATCCCCTCTGAACCGACGCAGATGATACTATTTCTTAACAATGTTAACTATTATTAATTAAATTAAAAATAATTACATATTATTTCAATTTTCATTAATATAAAAAGGTCTGTATAGTTACAAGTAGAATATATAAAAAGAAAGGATATAAACTTTTATTTGCCACAAATAAGGATGACAGAAATCAGTAATTAATAAGACTAAACTCCTACTAAATCTTCCATAGTAATATGAAACAAATTACCACACATATGGTCGTAAACCGAAATATATATATATCTACTCGACATTCCTTTCCAATCCTATGATAACAGTTACTTCAAACAGGCGAGTTGTATCCTGGACACGTGCGTATCCTGTGATATTGCATCTAAAGTACGCGATAATATCGGGAATCGTCTAGAGTTCAAGGTATATTTTAGGGGCATCAGTTTTGCGCCCTATAACATGAATATGTAATATATTCGTTGAGGAAACTTGTTGAACCCTTCACACTACGTTTCGTACAGAAATTAAAAAAAACTCCTGGAAGGATAGAAGAGGCAGGAATATCCTTGCAAATCCCACAGTTACGGATTTTCGGTCCTATATACTTTCGAATTCTAATGGGATGTTCCATAGTGTAAACTGTACATAGTAGCCGATCACGTCAAACCGCTACTTTCGTCGATAAAGGGGTGGTAGAAGCCATACCCTGAAGGAAAACACTTTTTTTAATACTGGTAATTCTTTGAGGTATGTCTAATATTCTTCTTCTTCTTCTTTTTCTACTTGTCAGTCGTAGAAATCGTGGCATCTTGTAAAAATGATAACAAACACGGCATATTTATCCCAAATTGATTTTATAACACACCACTTCAGTCACACGTCATATAGCCTATAACCATCAGACGACCCAGGACGCTGCTAATGATACCTTATTCGCCCAGTTCTAATAAGTAGTTGAGGAGCTTGGAGGGAACAGATAAATAGAGGGGTCGCAGGGGTCGCTGACCTTGTATATTCGGGCGCGGTCGTCGTCGTCGGGCACGGCGGCGAATTCCGGCGCCGTGAGGTCCAGGGAGTCACGCGCGGCGCTCCAGGACAGCGTGTGGTCGACGTTGGCGGCGCTCAGGGCCCACTTGAACGCGCTCTCCACCTTCTTCTGGGCCTTCGACTCCTCCTTCATTTTCTCCTTGTTCCTCGCTTCGGCCTTTAATCGTGATTATTAGAGAGAAAATTAAACGGCCGACGGCGATAAGTTGTATGAAATCGAGGCAATTCTTTAATTTTTGTTAATCGACAATTTTTTTTTTTTAATAATTTCGCTAAGTTCTCGTCTCGAAACACTATTAAATAAAAAGAAAATAAATAATAACCTAGTTGTAATAGTACAACATGGTAGACGTCCCTATTAATATTATAGATGTGAACTCGGTCTGTTACGTTTTGACGTCTCGACCGCTGAACCAATTTCGACGAATTTTGGTATTGAGTTAAATTGAACCTTGGAGAAGGTAACAGGCTACTTTTTGTTTCTAAAATAAAATTTGAAAGGCGTTAAATAGGGGTTGAAGGTTTGAATGGAAGTTGAAGAAAAAGCAATCGAAGTCGCTACAGGTTTAGGCTAGAAGCCAGACAAGGGTGAGAAACTCAATTGTGATATTATCACTCATCATCATTGGCCTTTGCGTCTGTTTCAGACGATTTATGGTGTAATGCCGGATTTACACCGTTTTTGGTGACTGTAAAAGTTATCTATGGTAATAAGGTTAAGGTTAGTTCATTTTGTTTATGTACGATACTTACTTAACTTTTTAACAATGTCCAATCTAGTTTTGTTCATCTCCGAAACAGTTACATCTCTGTGACCCTGAAGATGCAAGGTTGTTACCCACAGGTTACCTGTAATTAGATAATTTAATATATTTTTTCTGTTCCTCGCCTAAAGGACCAGTTGATAATAAAAAACTTTTTATTGTGAACTTTTGTTTAGAGAGTTCTTACCATACGGCAGGTATAAAAGCATATTGGAGAAACTCATATATGTCATCCAATCCGCGTTCTCCAAAAATGCACGCCCCTCCAAAGTATTCACCTCTTGTCAATATCATTGGCTTACAATGCGTGATTGAGTTTTAATTTGCAATAAAAATGCAGCACACACACAAGCAAGCGTTGCAATTATTTAGTGGAGAAACGTGCATTTTTAAACTAAATCATCTGTAACAGAATCGATGCCAAAACCGTTGTTAGCTGCTATCTCTTTCCAATGTTATAGAAGATCACTTACCAATTATGCCAGCTCCGACAATGAGAATCTTTGAGCCAACGGGAATAGGCGCAGCGCGGTCGTAACCATGAGACACACACGAATAGGGTTCGGTGAGACCAGCTGCAATAAATAGTAGCATTTTAGTAGCCTTTCTACTAGGTTAAGGTTTCAAAGTATCTGCTAGTAGAATAGATCAAACGGTTAAACGAACGTTATTTGTAGAAAATACTGAATAAGGGCTTATATTGTCTAAAAGATCTTAAAATACTTAAGACTTGTTAAAGATACTCTCACGTGAACTGACCTTGTTCAGTAGTTATATCATCAGGTAACGCGTAAACCTGATCTTGTGGACACTTGCAGTATTGCGCCCAACCACCGTCTCGCCAGATGCCAATTGTACTGTTTATACCAGCTGTTAGACAATATTGGTATTTTCCATCACGACAGAAGTCACAAAGATTGCAAGCACTGAAAGAATGATTAGATAATATTTACAGTTGCTAAAACTCACGTAAGAAGAAACTATATATCCTTATCTGTGAATATACATTCTTCGGGTTCGCTTAGCATACAGAAAACATGGTTGTGGGTAGAGTTAAGATGATTGCCACCTGACGTCATCCCCGGGATCCCCACAATCTCACGACTAATACCGCTCAGTGACATTAATCGAGGCCCACTAATTTGCGTGCCTCCCAAAACGCGGAAGAGGCCGGCAATATGAAAATCAGTGTTAGTTGTTAGTTTTGGTCATCCATCTAAGAGCCGCCGTAAGAGCCACCTAACCTAGCGATTGACTCGAATACGGGTCACTGATTAAGCTACGACCTCCTCAACATTTGTAGAGTCTATCTCCTGATTATGTTTCGGTTTTGAAGCGAAACTTATGTAGAGTCACATTCAGTGCTGTACTTTGAGGGCGGCGATATCGAGAGAGAAAAAAGTTTAGAAATATGTATTACAGCATTCGGGTTAAAACATCGCAAAGAAAACATAAAAACATCTTATGTTTTTATTCGCGGTTATATGTAAAGTAATTCAGTTCTTCCTACTTCTTTTGGACTTCCGAAAAACTTTATGTATCTATCAATTATTCAGTATCGATTTTTCTTAACCTACAAATTGGTTCTATATTAATTCAAATGATATTTTATTCAAGTAGACTTTTGCAAGCTCTTTTGAATACTAATACCATGAAATCGAGTTCGTATCGATAATGAAATGAAATCGAAAACAAAATCACTATCAAGAGTAGGCCCACCGATCTGGCGTCAGATTAGACCGCTCCTAGCGTTTTGTTTGTAATTTGTGATCGCCGCCGAGATGCCTGGATGACTGGCACCGGTAGTGGTCCAATCAAGAGACGTTTAACAATCGCTACAGAAACAAGTGGCTGGCATTGTGACCCACGCCTTTATTTCTATTTGGGAAAATAAAGCTTGTAGTGCTTTGAACATTTGATAAACAAAATAGCAAGTTTTTAATCATACATGTTTTGACTTAACAATCACTGCGACGTGTGAATTTTCGAACTCGTTTTAATTTACGCTCCATTACATTTGAGATTAATATGGTCATCCGTTTTGTTCTTGGCATTATATCATATAGGTGTACGGATACAGGATAGGAAGACCTTTGCCCTGCTGTGCATCAAATGGGCTCTAATTAATAATAATCGTATTTTTTTTAAATAGAGATCGTGACAAGGAACTCACCATATCTCTCATCACCAACTGATTAATTTTGTTCTTGACACGAGCACTTCGTATGTTTACCTCATATCTTTTTTGAACCAAATTAATTCTGAGCTTTAGGCTAATACCAGTATTTAAATTTCTCTATCGAACATCGCATGACAACCCGAATTTTGGAACGGCTTAGATAGGAAAAGATATATATATATATATTCAAATTCCCCTCAGACAATATCTCTGTAGAATTAGTTAGCTTCCAACCCGACTACGCCATCTGATCTTTTTTTATATTCATAACAAGGTGCAAACGAGCAGGCGGCATTCACATAAGTGACTACCGACGGACGACTGCAACACCAGAAGACTCGCAGAAGCGTTGCGGTTTTTGAGAAAGGAGTATGCTCTTTTCTTGAAGGTCCCTAAGTAGTATCCGTTCAGAAATATCGAAGCTGGCAACTGATATCTTGAGGAGGAGGAGGAATATCTTGAGGGTCGCACGATTGTGGACTTTAGAACATCGAGGTGATAAGGGTGGAATTGCAAATTTTGACGAGATGTCCTGTGGTGGAATGCAGCTGCCGGTATTAGTTCGACGAATTCCTCGGAACACTCTCCATGGTGCATGCGGTAAAAGATGCAAAGTGAACCCACATCTCTCCGCAATGCTAGAGTTTGAATAATATGACGTACTCATTCTAAAAAGCCGGCATAGCCTCTGTGATTATTTTCTGGTAATGTACGTGTCTAAGAACCTTCTCATTAGCAGTCCTATCATCACATTCATTTCTAAAAAACATCTTCAAAAAACGACATACGTACGTCCATCTACAATTAAAAGGCTGAGAGTATCGGATCAAAATCAAAATATTTTCTTCTGGCAAATAGAAAATCTCATATCCTGTCCAAAACGAATATGTCGTGAAATAAGGCCTTCGGATATTGGTATCTCTCAATCACTGGCGGATTTGTAGACAAATAAGTACGCAAGACGAAAATACTCGTGTTTTTGGTACTGCCATACTTTTAGTTCTTTTTTTTCTAACAGCTATATTATTTAACCGACGCATAAGCAGAAGTGGCTTTTTTAATCGTTTTTTATGTGCTGTAATGAAATGAAACCATAACCACCTAATTTTTAAATCAGTTTAAAATACAACAGTATTTTTCAATAATCCTAAACGAAAAAAAATTGAACTAAATAACATATAACTTAGAATAAAAACGTGAGAAAATCAATGTAATATTGTAACTTGAGGAATATTTCGAACCGTTCGAGTCGAAGATGCGACTTCGAAAATATTCGTGCTGGGCGCACATCGGACCCTCCTTAGTGTCAACGCGGGTTGCATTAGCGTTGATTTTAAAGTATGACACGTCAAAGACTTGCCTCCTGTAGGACTAGCGCGAACATTTTCATCTTATAGTCGACTCGTCGATTTCGAACGGTTCGAATTGTTTGTAGATTCGCTGAAAGCTAATACTGACATCTCCACCAAAGCACAGAAGATTGCCACTTCGAAGTATTACTTCTTATCCTGTTTCTTGCAGACTTCCAGAACTAGTTCAAAGTCATCCCCAAACATTGCTTAATTATTCTTCAGTGGCCGATGTCGGTTTGATCGCAATGAAAAATAAAGTGCCAAAGAGCGTGTCGAGACACGCATATATAGATGAGTTCCGTATCTGAATCGCGATAAAAGTATTTATTAAATAACTTCAAAAGTTGTGGTCAGATTTTGTTCAAATTTCCCTAATAAATTTTCAGCATGTCCTATCAGCGTGGAAAATTTCAAGTTTCGCATGTAATAGTATGGACATACTAAGGGGGGGGGGCACCTTACGGGCAGAAACCTGGATGAACAGACAGAGGACAAAGTATGAACTTTTTGAACCGAAGTATGTCGACATGTCCATTTTACTTGGGATGAAAATGGTCCCGCTAGGCCTACAGGAGGCCAATTTTAATCATGTCATGTTTTTAATCAACGCTAATGTAGCCTGCGTTTACGCTAAGAAGGGTCCGCTGTGGGCTTAGAACGAACATTTTCGTCCTAAGTAAAAGCGACTCGTCGAGTTAAGTCGGTTCGAAAAGTGCGTGCCCTCTGAGCGAATCTCTAAGGGTTCCTTGTATGACTAAGGAACTCTAAAAAGGGAAAGTGAGTGAGACCTTTTATGAGCGCGGACTTTTTCTCCCTTGTTTTTTGCTTTTATTCTTAAGTCTGTACTTCTAATAGTTTGAAAATCCTAGAGGTACCATCTTGAGAACGAACAGACGGACAGGGAGAAATTATAAGGGTTTCATGTAGGACTACGGAACTCTAATGAATGAATAAGTTATGCAACAAATCCCTCACTCTCCTCATACAACATGCAAAGGATGGAGGAAAATCAGTAATCTAAGCTACGTACTACAAGGCAAGGAAGGATACTTGGCTATTGCTAATAAAGTAATCGTCTTCTGAAATACGATACATAAACAATACAACGCTTAAGGAACAAAAACTAACTTAGGATATAAAATGGCAGCATTAAATGCAGCCTTAATCCGCAATTACCGCCGGCTTTGTTGTCGGATACGGGAGCCTAAGGCAGGATATTTTACTGCATTTTTCTATGTTTTTATTTATACCACCTTTTCTCGGCATTAAACGCTTTAAAAACATTTAAAAGTATAATAATATGAGCACGAACTTTTAGAAAGATTAAATGGAAATATAACGGGAACGTATAACAGTATTTCTTTATAAAAACATTAAAAATAGGTGTAGCTCAATTTGAATTCTTATTTTTTCCTTATTATGTGCTAGCTGATTATTGCGTCCACGTAAAATGAAACTTACGGGAACCTTTAGACCTCCTTAATTAAGCAATATCGCAAAATCCATTCTTAGCGGACGTCTACTTCCTAGAAAGTACCTCCTTGCCAAATTTAATATTTCTACGTCCCGCGATTTTCGAAATTTCGTGCTGGTGATCTTTCGCTTTTAACTTCTTAATATGTATAAATTACGCGTCACGTCGTTTGTCCGCGATGAACTCCTAATCTACTGAACCGATTTTAATTAAATTTACACACCGTGTGCAGTTTGATCCAACTTGAAGGATAGATTAGCTTACATTTAGGTAGGATAACGTCTACCGGGTTTATGTATAGATTGAAATAAAAATAGCACATTTACATTCATTAGATTATTGACAGAACATAGTGCATTTATAACGTTCATGACGCGATAAGTCTGAAGTATAACAGGAATTGAATTCTTTAATACTTTTTACGTTTAAGCAATAGTCGGCAGGGAAGAGACAAACGATATGACACAAAAGATACGTAAGCGGCTAACAGGCAGTAATCCGTCACCGAGCGACACGACGCGCTTGACACGCTCACAATAGACCCACTGAAGTACCAGACCACCACCTATTTTAGACATTTTTCGAATCGTTACACTTACATTTACATATAAAAAAGAGATTAAGAATTAACTTGACCAAGGATAACAAATTGAAATAAAACAGAAAGTGAATCCTGAAATGCTTTTTGGAGGTATGTACAATAGTCGGCTAGAAAAACGTGTCGGATACAAGAGATACGTAATTAATAAAAATTATTTAGGTACGCTTATGAAATGTTACGCTAAAATTAAAAAATATTTAGTCCAAATTGAAAAAGTAGTAAAGTAGACTATAACGAGTAGGAATACATACAATAAGTCGCATACATATAATATATTTTTTTATATGTCGCCTATAAAAATCGCTAAAACTCAAATACAGCTGCAGTATTTTGAACTCTGTTTTGTTTTGTTCCCGGTATTTTCGAGGTTATTTTAAAATGTTAATTTATTCACCACGTGCCATTGTTATCTTATTATCTTTTTCTTCGTTATTTTTTTTTCTCTATCTTTTCACTGTTTCTTCGGTCGCAGCCAGAGCAACTTAACTTAGCGATCGACTCAAATGCCGACCACTGATTAGGCCACGACCTCCTCAAAGCTTCGTAAATGTTTATTTATTAAAAGACAAAGAATGGTGTAAAATATTTTTAAATCCGCAAACAATAGCGCTTGCCCTCGGCATTATTTGGGTATAGACTCATTTTGCTATATTTGCTTTGTCTCTGCTTCAGACCGAATCAAAATATTTTTACTGGTATTTTTTATTCCAGAACTGGTGAGATAAAAGAAAAATCTATGAATGAATTAAAACCTATGTTTATTTTACTTGATAATGAGTGGTAAACCTGATTACAGCATGTACCGGAGCGGATGGGCAAGTTAGGCGCGGATTCACCGTGGTGGGCACAATGGGCATGGCTACTACTGTACTAGACTTGTGACGTCACACTTTCACGATCTATTGAGATCTAAAGTCTGACAATATTAACAAAAATGGTGTTTTAAAATCACATATTATTTTCACACTGTTTTCTTAGATTCCCTAGATAGTATTTGTTCAGAAATACCGGAGTTAGCGTTTTTATAGTGAAAGTAGTACAGTTAATAAAAAGAAGAATTTTCGGCAAAAAAAATCCTTATATGCAATGTCTAAATTTTCTGGTTTCCTTTTACTCAAAGCAAAAATCATTAGTTCCGAATTAATGCAAGCTGGTACTGTTTTATCAATTTGCATGGCTGATTCGTCACAAACTGAACTGGTTTCTATGCAAATGACGTCAAAACCCTGCGGTGATACGGATTATTGAACAATTATTGATTTGGCTTTCGCTGTGAATGCTCTTACTTCACACTGAAGATGAATGCGGACAAAATTAGATAATAGATATATTGGTAATTAATGAAGGTACTTCAAGAGAATCCGTTAATACGAAGACTTGACGTACTTGTTTTACAGTACTTGTGACGCAAAAGTGACCGTATTGAGGTCTTTTTATTGACCTATTGTGTCCCAGCTGGGCAAAAGCCTCCTCGGTCCACTTTCTTGGGCCAATCTCTTCCACAACTTCCCCGCAACGCATCTTAATTGTCAGGCCACCTCTTACTTTAATAGCAGTGCCCGCGACTTTGTCCGCGTAAAAAAAATAGATCCAATTTTAGCCTGATGATATATAGCCTATAATCTTCCTCGATAAATGGGGCATCTAACACTGAATGAATTTTTCTAATCGGAGCTTTAGTTCCTGAGATTGGCGCGTTGAGGCAAACAGACAAACTCTTCAGCTTCATACTACACTCACATTTATAACACACTTGCAAAACTTACACTTACAAAAAATCTCGTTTCGAGTAAAGTGGGAATGAAAATCAAACCAAATCGGAGAATCCTCGTATGTTTTCTTGGTGCCGAAAACAAAGTAGGAGTTTTAGATCTACCGCATGTATTTTACCAGATATCGCTCCTGGATTGCAGCCAAACTAACGACTGGCACAACCTGCCCACTGTAAAGATAAAAAGCTTAACTATTCAGCGTTTCTTTCCACTACAATGTTAGTTCTTTTGTTTTCACTTTAGTGTTTTTTTTTGTTTTTGTAATCGTCACTGTATAAAGGCGCGTGCCATTGTTTTTACACTTTAGTGTAGTGTTATCTTAGTGTTAATTTTTTTTTCAATTTAGAAGGTTTTAAAACGGAAGATTGGCCCGTTGGCGCAGTGGGCAGTGACCCTGCCTTCCGCGCCGTGGGTCATGGGTCCAATGCCCGCCTGGAGTGTTTTTTTTGTTACAAGGGGAAAACGAGCAGGCAGCTAAATGATTATTAACGTCCATGTACATCTGCACGACCAGAAGGCAAGCAGATGATTTGTCGGCCCTTAATGACGGGTTTAGGCTACCGGGAAGACTCACAAACCGATCGAAGAATAACAACGACAGCAATACCATCACTTGACGTGACAGCATTGTCCCCACTTCGCACCGATCTCATGTAAGAAAGAGGTACTGGTACCCGGACGCACCAGTCCAATTCGGCTATAAGCACGGCGCTTCCTCTAATTAGAAAGACAGTAGTAAGAGAAAGGGATGAAGAAATAAGGATATAAAGGTAGATGAGGAGGAGAGAAAGGATGCGGATACTATTGTCATGGACGGTATTAAGGGAGTGACAATAGTAGCTACCGTGCTCCGGGGTTTTCGTAGTCTTGCGCCGCGGCGTGCTACCGAGCCGTAGTCAACGTGTGTTTGTTTGCTATAAAAGCATGTCTTCGCACGCCCTGTCTCATTTTATATTAATTATTCCTTATGTTCCCATTACTCCTACTGAGTGCTAAGCTGTTGTCTGAAGTAGTTGCATCGGGCGAGGATTGGCGTTTGAACTGGCTCTTTGCAGATGTCAGTCCAGCCTGTCCACCGTTGAGTTATTGAGCCTCTCCTTTACACGTCCATATACCGGAGTGTGCGTATTTATGTTTATATGGACGACCCTAACTTCGATCACAACATTGTATAATTATGTGTATGACTTTTACGAGGAGACCGTAAACCTGTAAAGACAAGCCCATAAACTCCGTGCACCAACGAGCTCATCGCAGCCTGGACTGGTCCACTTTCTTAGATTACTTTAGTTTCTTTTATGGTATTAAATTGAAGTAAATTAACGTAGTAAATAGTTTTTTTTTATAAAAAGTGCAAATGGGTAGTTGATTCACCTGAACGACTTCCGACATCCATACACATTCGCACTACCCAACGGCTTGCAGATGCGTGTTACTCATTTCCTGAAGGTCCCTAAATAGCCTAGGCTTCCATTGGTAAGTTAATTGTGGTTGAAGTAAGAAAAATGAGTCATGCAGGCCGGTTAGTACTGATGAAGATGTTTGTTGGGGAATCACTTTAGCAGGGAATACGGGTCAAAACGAGATTTCTCGTTTGTAAAGCAGAGTCTTCTGAAGACAACCAGGGACATGTTGACAGTGTATAATCTGTCTATGAAATATATAATGTGTCTATTAGTTAAAAATATACGCGTTTGGTCTCTTGTTACTTACCTAGGAATTGCTCTAAATAAATAACCACAAAATAGTGAAATTACTAAAAATTAGGTATTCTTGTTGAAAGTTTACACAATTCATATCTGTTACACGATTACATCTATTAATGCACAAATAACACTTGAAATGATGGTGTCTCTTATTCAAAATCTGCTTCAGGTGGTGGCACCCTCATCTCTGAAAACTAATTTCATACTTTTGCGTCCACACAATTTTAGTAAAATACGTTTTTCTACTCTTTGTATTTGTTCATCTAACACTGTATTCTTATGTTTTCATTGTTTATTTGCAAATATACACTTTATATCATGTTTCATTAATGCACTCCTGTTCGTTTAGTGCACTCGCTTTCGCTAGGGCACCAAAATAGCGCTCGTGCGTTAGTGATTCACTTTGCGCTCGTTGCAATAATGTACTATAAATACTTAATTCAACACGAATCTTTTATAATTTAAGTTACATTGAAGTATACTTAAAAATGGTTACTTATACGTTATTATAGTCTGCTTTCTCATTCATACTTTGATAATCAACCGAAGTCTCAAAAACCCTGACGTACAAAGATTAAATTTGGCAAGGGGATGGTTTATAATTGGAAAATGTCAACGAAAAATAGTTTTTTTGATAGGATCAGATAAAAGAAGTCTATTGACTATTGAGTATAGTGTGTGTGAAAGAGTGTAAGTGAGTGTGTTTGAGAAACTGTCAAATTCACTATTTTATCAAATACAACGGATTTTCCGTGTTGTCTTCAATATGTTTCAGTAACCAGGCTATCACCACTTTTTTGCATGCAAGTTTTTTCTAAGGTAAGTTTACTCGGACGAAGACGCGGGAATCGGCTAGTGATAACATAATTCAATACGTGTCGTTCATAATTCAAATTACACTATAGAGTCACTTTCAAACGATAATCGCTTCGTACAGCGGTTACTTAGCTACCAGTTCCTCACGCGAACAAGTGTTAATGCATGCGCATAATGCGGGGACTGTGGGTGGTTTCAAATTATGCACCATTATTCACTTGAAGCGACACCCACTTGCCACTAAAATGATTTGCGATGACAGTAATTATCGGTTGTGCAAAGAAAGAAATAAAGGTGTTTGCACACTTATGCAGCATGCATGTCTCTTTGATCAGAATGCGTATACAATAAAATAGAATACAATTATTTCAGGCTGTTAGCCATATCTGTTAGCATTCAACTAGATTAAAAAAACAAGAATATGTATTTTGAGGAAAAGTTACCCAAACTGCATAATTACCAAATAAATGTACGCGTAAAATTTTGGATCTGAATTTTAAATGATCTGGTCATTCAACAACATTCAACATACAACATTATATATGACTTCTCAGCGACGTTCGGAAGTGAATGTACAGGTATGTACCCACTTCCAGCGCTGATTTTCAGAAGTCACTCGATATTATTGTGCACGCAACAAACAAACAAACAGCTTGTTTTTTTGTTTGTTTCTCAAGAACTACTGGTCCGGTTTGAAAAATTCTTTCAGTAATACTGAAAGATAGATCATTTATCGAGGAAGGCTATAGGCTATATATCGTCACGCTAAAACTGAATCTTTTTTTATCTAATTTTACACGGACGAAGTTCCGGGCACAGCTAGTGAAGTATGTAACTATAAAGAAAAACAGTTTAAGTCCATACTGCAAGAAAACTTTTAATGTCACGGTAAACAAGTGGTTAGACGGGGTCAATGACCTGATTGCTCTGAGAAAATCAATTTAAGTTTCTTACCGAAAAATCTGTTCTCATAAATAAGTAAGCACTTGATCCGTCTGTTTCATAAGTTCAACTAACCGAATTTTTCTCTTTATATTTTGTTTGTTCTTAAGTTTTGAAAAATATACCTTATTTGTTATGCAATAGGGTATATTTTTAAATTTTAGGATTACTTCAGGTATGCTTAAAAGTCCCTCATTCTTCTTCTGATGACCGATTGCCGTCTGGCTTCATCACCGGAGTCTACAATCTTACGACTTCACTTTCACTCAGTGACATTAATCGGGTCCCACTGTTTTGCGTGCCTTTGCAAACATGGAGGAGGTGGGATATTTGATAACCAGTGTTAGAATGGGTCAATCATATATCAACCCGTCATGGTAAGAAAGAAAGAAAGAAAGAAAGAAAGAGAGAGAGAGAGAGAGAGAGAGAGAAAAAGAAAGAAACAAAGAAAGATATTGATACATCACACTATTCTAATAACAATATAATTTATTTAATAAGACTTAGGCTAGACAATAGTATATAGTGTGATGCCCCAAAAGGACATGACTTCTCAGCGAAGTTTGGAAGTGAGTGTACGGGTATGTACCCACTTCCTGCGCTGATTTTCAGAAGTCACCCGATATTGTACACGCATGGCAGAGGACGCCCCTCGAAGGGTGCTCGGTCCGATTGTCCCCGGCGGGGTAAGGGCCACTACTAATTTAACAGGTGTTTGACAATAGACACAATGTCCAAACACATGTACAATAATACGCTAATAATGTTGGATTTTCGGCTCAAGTGCCAAAAAATATATCATTGCATACCAAAAAAAGATATTTGTTTTAAGAATATTAAATCTTCATTTACAAAGCACACACACATACACAGTAAAATTATTATCAAAGCTGTCAAGTAGTTAAAAACTAAAGGCATTTCCGGCTTATGTGTCAGTCCCATATATCTCCTGAGAATTACGATAGCTCAGCCGGCAAGGAAAGCACTAAAACCCGTGAGATGCTCGGTATGATTTCCGATCTCAGTCGAGTTTCAGGAAAATCTTTACACATTAGTCTTAAACATAAAATTAGTAAGACTGTCAGTTTTAATTGTAATGTTGTAAGCTCACGCATACAACAGATTTATGGCCTAACCCACCAGTTCAATGATTGCGCGCACTCATCTAGTTCACACATTAGCGTCCTCTTATCACTAATGACGCCGGGGCACGAGATGCGGTGCCAGATTGTGGGAGACGACACGTGTTGATGTTCACCACACATCACGTAATGGTAAAATGTATTCTATTGCTCCCATTGTTCTTTGTGAAAGCGATACTATTTATGAATAAGAACATAAATATACATGGGGCACCTTTTAAGGATCAAATTTTACATATGGCATTGCTATTCCAGTTATTAATTAAAAAAAAAAAACATAAACTTAGCTCTAATTGGAATAGATTATCACAAGAATATCACACATTATTTAAAAAAAAAATGACTTGCTAACGTTTGCTATGCCGAAAATGACTTTCAGAAGACAGAGTCTTAAAAATCTATGTGAATAAATTTCATTTGATTTAACATTTTTAAGACTCGTCCACTTACCTATATATAAATTTGAAAATTACGATGATCCATAGCAAATTGTTAACAAGTATTACAAGTACTTGGACGAAAATCTCACAGGCCTATTTCTCACTGAGGCTCATTAGGATCCAAGTGTTGTAGCAATTGGACTTTAATAATTTTTTTTATATATGTGTGTGTGTGTGTGTGTGCCTTCTCCTCTCAATCCTTCCTAAATCACTCAACCACAGCAACGCGTTGCCCGGTCTATTAGTTTACAAAAATAACACAAAACCACATTGTGAACTTTAGATCTTAGGAAATATCTACGTTAAACCATCACAACTTTTATGCTCAGTCATGGTGAACAAAAAATGACGTCACTGCTTCTAAAAATACGAAGCATTTCTGTATGTGATGGTGGTATATGCCGACATTTGTTACATTGAATACGTTATGACCAATTTATTGATACCCCACAAGTATTTTTTCAAGAGCATTTTTTTTTACGAGTATCTATTATATTACAAGGGGAAGCGAGCAACCTGTTCATCTAAGTAGACACTAAGGTGAACATCTGCCCATGGACATCTGCACAATCAGAAGGCTTGCAAATGAGTTGCCGGCCTTTAATGACGGTTTTGGGCCACTGAGAATTCTCACAAACTGGACGAAAAGCGACAACAATACAAACAAACAAACTCTTCAGCTTTATATATTAGTATAAGATACTATTTCGGCAACTTTTTCCGAATTTGTCATCATTATCGATTCTGCGAAATTAGTGCACGCTCATCCTTGTTGTATACCAAAAATAAACAAATTCAAAAGACAAATAACGTTGAATTATCATCGTAAAGTTTGCACAAATATGCGAACAGATGACTCGTTATGCGACAATTTAATTTTCGCAGTTAGAACCGAGTTGAAAAACAGTTATTATTTGTTTGCTTAAAACAAAACCCCTTGTTTAATATCACAATGTCGGTACTGATTCACATCTGATACTGATAGACATCCATATCACACCATCGCAACGCAACGCATTGGTCCACACCGTACCATACCGCTCCGCAGCACATAGCACCGTATCGCACACCATTGCAACGCACCGCATTGCACCGCAAAGCACTGTACCATAAAACATCGTACCGCTCCCCAACATACCACAGCGTACCTGTCTTAAATAATACGTGTCTTAAGTTTGGCAATTTGTACACAATAATTATGATTACATATTTTGCAATATATATTACTTGCGGATTTCAGTCCATACCCTACACCATTGATCTATTGAGGCTCTATAGTTGTCCCAACTAAGATTTGATAGCGTTCAAAAATAAAATTTATGCGTGTGTTTGTAAATCGATTAGGCATTGGTGTGCGTGAGGTTGTATTTAAATAATTTAAAATATTTATAATGCACACCATCGTCTTTATAAATTATAATTCGATGAAGGGTATACATTTTTGTCTATGGACTTTGTAGATTCAACCTCAGGAGTAGACAAATTTTAATACTATCAACTATCAACAGACTGGGTAGTCCAATTTTAACAACTTAAAAAAAAAAACAATTGCAATTAACGACTTATTTATTGACATTTATTATTAGATTCAGAAACAATTTACGCCCGGCGAAAACATTCTGTCAACGGAACCCCGATAAAGTTGTAATTTTCTTTGTGTTGATTCCAGTGAATCTGAAGTCGTGATATATGTTTTATTCAATAAGGAACACAATTGGCAATTTGCACTTGAATTAAGTTTAGGTACTTTACCGATAAATTAACATTCTCAAGCAAAAATAATTTGTTGCATTACTAATTTGCCAACGTGTACAAATAAATAAAATTGAAGTATTTGTATGTAACGTCGATATAAAATAATTTACTCAATGTACATATATCCGTGTGCACTGTTATTTTAATATTGTTTAGGGACGGATAGTTTCGTTAAAGGCTGAAGCCATTTTGAGGAAACTTCCAGGTAGCTGATGTTATAATAAATAATGTATAGACTGCTGTAGTTTGAACAAAAATTAGAAAGCATACTTCTATTAACAGATTGATGTGTTTGATGTACTACTAGCTGTGCCTTCGACTTCGTCCTTGTAAAAATAGGTAAAAAAAAACTTCAATCTTTGCGTGATGATATAAAGCCTATATTTCTTTGATTTTTTTTATGTTACAAGGGGGCAAACGAGCAGACCGCAGGCACCGAAGTGCCTACCGACGCCCATGGACATCTGCACGACCAGAAGGCCAGCAGATGCGCCTTCCCTTAATGACGAGTTTAGGCCACCGGGAAGTCTCAGAAACCAAACGAAACGCGACAAGATCTGTGGTTTCAGCGTGTAAACGTAACAGACAGTTACTTATTTATAATATTACTTTAGATATAAGGATAAAAATAATATGAAAGGCACATTTGTTGCAATCAATCATTGCACTGTTCATTGATTAATTTTACATTAACTTGTTTCTTTTACAATTTATCATATAATATTTTTACTCTTTGATCTCATAAAGATAACTACAATTTTATTTCGCAGATGAAATCCTGATTATTGCACTCTATGATATATGCATTTGAAATATAATAATTGTTAAAAAATCAGACTGTCCTTACTTTTGAAGGAAACTCGTTAAAAATAATAAAAACCATTGAATTTTATTACTCTTTGTCGACAAAAAAATATTGTATTCAACGCGGACAAAGTCGTGTGTTTTAGGTAGATAAATAAGGGAAGATAGGAGTGTGTTTTCTTTGTTAATAAACCTTTTTTAGGGTTCCGTAGTTGTACAAGGGACCCTTATATTTTCGCTCTGTCCATCGTCTACCCGAAAGTTGCCCCCTTAAGATTTTCAAACTGCTACATGTAGAGACTTGAAATTTTCCATGTTGTTAGGGCATGCTAAAAATTTATATATGTCATAAAAATATCTCCATTTTCAGCTCAAGTTTTGGCGACTTTCTGGGCGTTTTGCCTTCCCCCAGTGCCGTATGGGATATATTTTCATCGACGGTCCGTTGTTTCTCAGCAGGATGACAGAACGTACATAGACAAGCAAACGCCTTCAACCACAGACAAGGTACGTTCCTAAATATTATTTCTGCTCACAAATTTGGTACAATACAATTTAGGAACCTTGAAAAAGAAAAAAAAAGACATATTGCTATCTATCTCTAAGGCTGGCAACATATCTCGGAACATTCTAGTGGAGTTTTCCCTTGGCCAAATACTAACGTAGCCATAGACGTGAACCACCTTCACATATACTTCTTGTTATACCATATATTGTTATATATAAATTTTTTTTTTTTTTTTTTAAAGAATATTGGGAATACTTTTTAGGTATGTCTAATAT
The DNA here is from genome assembly GCA_024363005.1 of Charaxes varanes. Taxonomy (NCBI): domain Eukaryota; kingdom Metazoa; phylum Arthropoda; class Insecta; order Lepidoptera; family Nymphalidae; genus Charaxes; species Charaxes varanes. The sequence continues at coordinate 3,698,971 of JANCMC010004801.1, read as the reverse complement.
TCCCTTTTTCCCCTCCTACTAAGCTTAAATTAAAAGCTTGTATTAGGAGTTTAAATGTTTTTGTTTTTTGTTTAGATTTAAAACTTTATAAATTTTGTACAAGTAGGTTTTAGTAGAAATAAAGGCTTTTTATTTTAATTTTATTTTATTTTTTTAATTATGCCGAAGTCAGAAATAGTTTCATTTGAATGATCATTTCAATTATCATGTAGTGTCGGGGACTTTGTGTAACTGCACAAAGTTTTGTAGAACTTTGTGGACAAAAATGTACAAACACTTTGAGCTGTGTCTGGCTCTGACATTAGAAAATTGTCATACATGCTTCTGTGGATTAGAATGGGTAAAGACGCTCGCTAAGAAGTTTGAGGTGAAAGAAAAATCGTTTTAAATTTTTTTTATCTCCAGTTGGTGTTTTTCCCATTATTGTGAGATCCTTGAATATTGACATCGCTAAGAAGAAGACATATAGATAATACAACCAGACTCGAGGAGGGAATGGAGCCCACAACCCCCAGAGCGGAAGGCAGGGTCACTGCCAACTGCGCCAACGGGCTATTCGGGCCGAATTTAAAATTGTACATTATATGTGTACAAAACAAATTATGGCGAATAATGACTTCAAATATACATACATATTGTTTAGGAATGTATTTGGTTTGATAATGTTATCGAAATTGAATGCGATAATTCTATTTGCTTATAAATCTCAGATTTTCAGTTCGAATATGATAAGGATAATCCGTAAATAGTAGGCAGTACTTATCGGATTATTACACATACATATCTATTCATACTAATGAATTTATGTAACCATATATAAGTCATTTCGATGCCTACGAAATAATTTTTTCAATGAATTTATTATATATTAATACGTGAAGCGAAAACTTTGTCAAAATTACGCGGATGGAGGAATGTGAAATTTGGCACAATTGTAGTTCATATAGAGGAAGGTGTGCGAATGCTAATATTTTTTTTATAATATGCAATAGTAATATATTAAATTATTAAAATGAAACTACACGCACACCAATGCCAGACGATTGACGCCACTTACACACACATGTATTGGATGTTGTCAAAGATAAATCGTTACAACGGTATGTTATATTAATTGTCAAATTTTATTTTTCTAGCTTAAAATACACATTTTGTTCGGAGTGCTTTTAAAAGTTATAGTATGAACGTGCCAGCTATAGCGTACTTTGTGGGACCACTGACGAGCGGAGACAGGTAAATGGGTCATTAGCCTGGCGTAAGCGAGGTTGGGTATACAGATGTAATAGCTTTCTCCCCCGACTATTTCCATGTTTGCAAAAGCTCGTAGATCTGCTTAAAAATCCATTCTTATTCCGGAGCCAGACATAGCTTCATTTGAATGAGCATTTCAATGATCATGTAGTGTAGCCGGGGATTTTGTGTAACTTGACAAGGTTTGAGCTATGTCTGACTCCGGTATTGTCTCCTAACTGAAAACCAACTGAATTCGAACTCCCTGTCGAATTACATCTTTGTACGTTCCGCAGTTTTCGAGATTCCGTTTTAGGTGATCTTTCGTTTTTATATATATATAGATATAGATTAAATGAGAAATAATAATAGTATGGGAGCCCAAGAGGGGATTTGGCGCAATACTCGAGCATGTCAGAAAATCATATACAGAGAGTCCTTGCATCCAGTAATTTACCCCCACCTAATATTAACCCTTAATATAGAGGGGCTCTTCATTGGACCCTTATGGGATCCCTAGAGAAACACAGACACATCAGATAAGTTACATGGAGATAAGGTATAAGCCATTGGATATCTTTATTAACAAAATAGGTCTCTGTAGAATTCAATGGAGAAGGCCTAGGTCCAGTAGTGAATGCCATCGGGCTGAAGGAAGGAAGGTATTTACCTATACAAAAAATGTTCATTAGTTTCACTAAAACTCAATAACAACTGTACCATTTTGAATTCTGTGTATTTTGTGTTATTTCCAGAATGGTTTCAAAGAAAGGATGTAAGGGAAAGCAAAACTATTATTTAAAAATACAAGAAAGTGCAGATTTGGTCACTATTTCTGAATACTTCAGATAGATGACATTCATACTAGATCTTTTGAGTGATTACCATGTAAAATTATTATTTCCTAACACAATCAATTGGCCAGTGTCACGTTTTTTAGAAAATACATATAGGAGATTGGTTAATTGGTTTTTACCAGAAAAGCCAAAATTCAGGCAAGACAATGTCTGCCAGGTCTGCTAGTGATATTATATATCCTCAAAACTGCCTTGGAATTGTTCATCTATACTAATATTTAAAGCTGACAAGGTTTTTTGTTTGTTTTTTTGAATGTGCTAATCTCAGGAAATACAGATCCGATTTGAAAAATTCTTTCAGTGTTAGATAGGTTATTTATGGAGGAAGGTTATAGGCTATATATAATCACACTAACATCAATAGAAGCGGAGCACCAATGAAGAATGTTTCAAAATCAAGGGGTTCTTTTTCTCATTTGAGAGCTACCGCTGACTGCGCTGCGTAAATAGTTAAAGTTTTGCAAAAGTCATCTATCACAAAATTATCCCCCTTTAAAAGTTCAAAATAAAAATCCGCAACAGCTTATGTTTATATTTTAAGGTTGGTTCAGAATAAACTTTTTTATGCTAATCAAATTTGTTCTTAAATAATGCACTATTTGTGAAGGTCTTTTTATAAACATAATATTAATCATCATCCAAAAACTGTTTTTAAACCTCTTAAGTGATTAGGGTAACACACGCGGACGAAGTCGTGGGGTACAGCTAGTTATACATAATATAATAATAAGAATTTCTTTATTTTAGTCAAAGGCATAGCACCAGTGCATATGGTGGTCATGAAAGTTATGTCAAAAGAGTCAAGACTGCCTCAAGCAGCGTGCAGACAGAAGACAAGCTACATTTTCTTAAGCTTAATATACCAACTAGAGAAGGTAATTTTTGTCTTATTAAACCCCAACGCAAAAAGAGGGGTGTTATTAGTTTGACGTGTCTGTCTGCCTGTCTGTGGCATCATAGCTCCCGAAGGGATGATGCAATCTCAATTTAGTTTTTGTTTGTATTAAAGGTGACTTATGTTCTTAGACATGTTTAATGAAAATCGGTTTAGCGGTTTAAAAGTTGTGAGGGTGAAAGTGGGGAACTCAAATAAATGATAGGAAGCGAATATATACAAATGGGGTAACAAATAATAAGGTCTGATTAGTGTATTATGGAATTGGGTATTTGAAGAAAGGGGGGGTGGGTTGAATGACGTAGGGGCTTCATTTACTGAATTAAGAGTGGGACTATAGGGTGTTTTTAAATTTCGAATTTAATATTATTATTACTCTTACTAAAGATCAGCCCTATATCTCATGTTAGTGTTATAACCAACTCTGAGCCCATTTTATTTACTTTAACTTTTTTAAAGAGTATGTATTATTAATTCGTCACACGAATTTTACGATTATTTACTACCATTTTCAATCTTTGTCACATTTGTTGACAAGTTGACACATTTTTGGTACCGCCTCTCACCTTACATGTTTTTCTATTTCATTTATTCAATCATATGTAACCACCCTAGAAGCGTATTACATCAATGATAATTAATTTATAATTTCTAGTCACGTAGGGAGACTGATGCTTCTACATAGTTAAATTGCATTAAAATATTCTTCTAGATTCATTCATGTATTAAAAATAATCAAAAGAAATCTTTCAATTTTATTTTTATTTATTTACATCTAATCAGAACGGTGTAAACAATTACGCTGACGGTTATGTGAGGTTATATAAAATTAAATCAAATTAAAATTTACTTGTATATTAAATTCATACGATAAGATATTTTTTTTAGGTACTTCTCAAGTTACACAAGTGTTACGATTTATAATGGAACCTACGATTGAACACTGCTCTATATTGGATTACAACGAAAAGTTGAATCACCCAATGAGCAATACCAAATGTAGAGTGTTCAGTACCTTCCATAGACTGCCCACAACGCCCACAGTTTGCAAGGAAAGTGTCAGGAAGAAATTAAATTTAAAGAGCGTCTATGAAAATTTAACTAATATAGCTGCAGGGGCGTACAGCAGTGCAAAGGACACATTGGAAGTATGTATCTGGAATAAATTATTTTTAGGTTGATTTTTGAGCATTGAACAGGGTCTTTTCTCGAGGGGGAGATTAAAGAATTTTTAATTGACTACTAAAGGACTAATAAACGACTTTCAGCCTCCTTAGAAAAACCTGGAGGTTTTTTATTAGACTGTATTTTTTTCATGTTTGTTGCCTCAGAACTTTCGAGCGGATGAAACGATTATGATGATTCTTTTTTTCATTTGGAAGCTTGTGACTCTTGTGTGGTTCTATCAATTTAATTTGGTCCAGGTCTGAAGTCAGTATTTATTTTAAAAGAAACAAAGTGTATTTTAAGTTCATTTTTAACAAATGAACAGGGTCGTTACTTGGTGGGAGGACTGACTTTAAATGAAGGATCATTTGAATTTGCAGATTTTCAAAACAGCCAAGGAATGTTTGTCAGAAGTCAGTAGTGAGCTGGAAATAGTTTCACAACGGCTGAGCACAGCCTTTCAGAGGGATATGGATGAACGATACATTGATGTCACACGGACTCTCCTGACTGTTCACAGAGAGGACTTGTTAAGTGGCCGGTGAGCATCTTGAAAATATATGATTATTTTTTTTTTTTATCTTTATTAGGTAATTCAACAGTGTTAGAAGTTTTAATATAAATTTAGAATTTTTTTTTAATAATTAAGACCAAATGAGAATTACACTTATACTTTTAATTCAAATAATGATTTATTTAAATATATAAAATTTTAATCTTATAATCAATTACTACATTATTTTATTACTATTAATATGATAAAATAGTTTTGATGATGATTTATTCTATTAAAATTGCTAACAGAGCGTCATTTATCTATTGCCATGTGCAATTGAATAAATAAATATTTTTAGTATAAATCCTTAAATATTATAAAATATATTTGTGAATTCACAATGCGTGCTCTGACTGAACCTTATGAGATACATCAAAATAATTTGGTGCGGGGTAACCATTTTTATCTTTTACGCATTACAAAAAATGTATACTATTTACGAAGCTAATTTAAAGAATACCGTATTAATCTTTATCCAATTAAATACGTTGTACATACATGTTTTGCGAATCAAAATTGCTCTTTACGGCATATCGTTAAAATAAATATCTTAGAAGATATGAGAGAATTAAAATGCCGGGGCGGAGCTGCCGGCGGTTAATGAATTAAGCAACCAATAAATAGCTCTATGTTTTGGTTTCCAATGGCAAGAGTAGGACGAAGAATATTTTTATCCTAAATACAGTCGAATCTTCGAATACGAACGGTTCGAAATTTTTGTGCTAGCCTCTGCTCTGGTATTTCCAAACCGATACGATTTAGGCACCTTGAAGACAAGAACTTAAACATTTCTTAAGGCCAGCAACGCATCTGTGAGCCCTCTGGTTTTGCAGTTGTCCATGGGCGTCGGTAGTCACATAGGTGAACTGCCTGCCCGTTTGCCGATTGTTTTATAGAAAGAAATATCCGCTTACAGCGCCATCTATAAGGAAGAACAGGGTATACTAGCGAGACGGGTAATAGCTGCTCTCGTCTACGTTCTAGATCATTCTGGATGTACAGACATATTCGAGAAGATAACGTGGACGGATTCAGATGAACAAACTAGTTTTATGAGTGTTATACACAAAATATGCACTCTCTTGGATGACACTGTAAGTTTGTCTGTTGAAATGACGCCATATTGATAGTTTCTAATTTAATGACAGTTTCAGCCTAAGTTTAGTAATTATTTTTGTTAAGATCCCAATATATATATTTTCTTTACCTTATTTACCATTTCCTTAGTATTTTCAACCTAAGAGCAAACCAGGATGAAGGAAATGAATATGAAAAACAAAAATCTTTATGTATAAAACTTCTAGACCCCTATTTAAAGACCGGCATCTGCGCGCCTTCTGGTGATGCAGATGTCTACGGGCGTCGGTAGTCATAGAACCGCCTGCTCGTTTGCCCCTTGTAATATAAAAAAATAAAAAACAACTGCCGAAGCCTTTGTCACCCTACTCCTAAATTACTGAACCGATTTTAGATCGGAAGAGCACACTTATGATAGTTCTTGACAAGCCAAGGTCTTTTAGTAGGTTGTACAGGGATTTTGCTGGTATAACCCTTGCTCCTATCTCTACCGCGTATAAGCTGGTTTTATGACTGTTTGGTGAGCTCATTGCTTAGGTCAAAGTACATGTTCGTTTTTTTTAATTACCCTATAATGTCCCACTGCTGGGCAAAGGCCTCCCCACTCTTAGACCACTCTCCTCTATCCAGAGCTATACCAATTTACTCCTTATCCGCAAAGGCGCCCAAGTCGTCACGCCACCTTTTCCTCGGCCTACCTGGTCTATTTGTTCGTTTAAAAAAAAAAAAAAAGCTGCCAAAAATACACGAACTTGTGCAGTGTAAAGTAAATCCAAAAAGTCTTCTCCCAATATTTTAAAATGCGCCTTTATCACAAAGGAATCCAATCTGTATATTGCGAATCCATCGCACTTTATCCTAAGTATCCCCCCTTCATATCGCGGCAGCCCGCGGGCGATCCGATAAGCGCGAGATCAAATGAACCTTTTGTTTTTTACCTACGCCTTCCCCCAATCTCTCCCCCCTCCCCCCTTTCGTCTGTTGTTGTAGACCTGTTCAATAGGATTGCTAAGATGGACTTAGGTTTTCTTCAACTTGGGTTCCTTGTCCACTAATTTTTGGCCGCGATAGATATTTAGGAAAGCTTAGATTAACTAGAAATGGGATATAAAAAGATACATTTCCTTTCAAATTTTTAATCAACGACTGAATGACCATCACGTTTAATCTCCGTGTAGAGTAGTAGACGCAGTAGTTCTTAATTGTGATGAGAACTAGCTTCCTTTTTACGACAACGGCAAGTCCAACACATTACGTTACTGAATGTCAGTATAATCTTCGTTAACTATACTATAGTAAAGTATATCATTTGATTCGCAAATATATGTATTGGATAAACTTTGCGAATAAAATGATATACTTTAGTTTTAAGTTGAGTTTCAGCTTGGAGTTTCGTCGCTACAGTTTTGTACTTTACAGTTAACATCAAGATGTTGCACTCTTAGTCATAAACTGTCATAAACTGTTTTAGTAAAGTGATATAATGGTACAATGTCATTTATAATCGTACACAACACCCCTAAGATCGCTCAGTGTCAGTGAAAGCGTATCGCAATATAGAAATCAAAATGGCCGTTATCTAATTCCATTGTAGTAATCCATTCAATAATCAATCGAAAGTGAAAATCGAATGACTTCCATTTCGATCGATTCGCGGTCGATTCATCACTGTCGGCTACCGTTTATCGATAACGGCACATCACAAGTTTTCGTGTGTGTACACAATTTATTATCACGTTCGATTGATTCTGATTACGATCGGCGACGCCATGTCTATCCGTTTTGCTACTGTTACTACCTCCTTTTGGACCGACCATTTCAGTAGTGTAGAAACTAACTATACCTGCGACTTTGTTTGTGTGGATTGTGGTCTATTTACACATGTGTATCGATAGAGGCACATCACTAATTTTTGTATGAGTAGCGCAATTAATTACTATTACTATCGTCGACGCCATGTCTATCGTTTTGCTACTGATTCTATCTCCTTTTGGACTGACTATTTAACTAGTGTAGAAACTAACTATACCTGCGACTTAGTTTGTGTGGATTGTGGTCTATTTACATGTGTGTATCGATAGAGGCACATCACTAATTTTTGTATGAGTAGCGCAATTGATTACTATTACTATCGGCGACGCTATGTCTATCGTTTTGCTACTGATTCTATCTCCTTTGGACTGACCATTTAACTAGTGTAGAAACTAACTATACCTGTAACTTTGTTTGTATGAATTTTGATCATTTTAAAGGCGTATATCGATAGAAGCACGTCACTAATTTTTGTAGAGTAGCGCAATTGATTACGATTACTATCGGCGACGCCATGTCTATCGTTTTCCGCTGACGATTTCTACCTCCTTTTGGACAGACTACTTAACTGGTATACAGAACGAGTTTTATTTGAAACTAGCTGTTATCTACGACTTCACCTGCTTTGAAATAACATGATATAGGAAACAACATCTTTATCAAGGGAAACATTTAGCGTTTCAAAATTATTTCGATTGAAATAAAGCATGTAAAATTTTAAGGAGAAACTGATAGACTTTCCCTCTAAAAATGAACAATGAACAATATCATTGAAATCAAGCAAAATCGCGGAATGTAACTAGTTTAATATAAAACAACAACAATGGAGCTCAAGATTTCCCGCTTATAACTCCGACCACCCCCATTTCTTAACTCACGACACGATCCCACGGGGCAAAGAATAATAATTTTTTTACAGATGTGACATTACCTATTAGGTTAAACCTAGGTTTTTTTTCAATACTAGCTGTTTCCGCGACTTGCGAAAGCCCTTAGTCTTCCTTAATCTGGCCTTTTCAAAAAATCAGTTCTCGGTGAACGTCTATTAAATATAAGCTACCTCTCTGGCACATTCTATCTCTATACGTCACGCACCTTTCGAGATTTCGTGATTGGTGAAAGTTCACTTATACATGTATCGGATTTTCTACAATAAAGTGGTAAAACCTCTCGCAGAATCTACTACTAGAATATTATCGCACCTACCTTTAGTATAAGGGAATGAACAATTTTATAATGAACTTACAAAAGAAGTGCGAATGCAGCCTTCATAAAAAGCAGTAGGCACAGCCCCTCAATTTTTGCTTATGATCGATATAGCGCATTATTACAAAGAAAACGTCTTTAAAATATTTTTTAAATATAGAATTTGACAAATTGTTTTTGGTATCTAAGATATTGGATATCATATTACAAGGGTTTTGATATCAATAGATCGTGAAAGTTGGATGTCAGAAGTATATTAAGGTGGTGGGCATGCCTATATGCCGAACCGCGGCTGCAAGAGAAATAATTTTTCTTCTAAGAATTAACACTGAAAAGTACAAGCTTAACCATCGTAGAATTATAAGCAAAAAAAATCAACAATTTGTTTATAGTACATTTGAATAGAAAAAGCGATGCAACTGCTTTAAGTCGGAAATATATATTTTTTTCATTTAGTAAGAGTGGCAACGGACGGCGTTCAAAGAGCAACCTAACAAACAGAAGGTACTCGCTGTAATGAAGTTTCTGCCTCGTAGACGTGTCGGCCGCGCTGACCGAAGGCGCCTTGGGATTGTTACGTATACAAACTTTACCCGCACAGCGAAACGGTGGAGTAGCGTTATTATTCTTTTTTCTCTGTACAGAAGTTATTATATTAAAATTTAGATACGAAGTAGAATAGGGCAAGGTATTAAATTTACATTAAAAACTAATTGAAATTATTGAAAAAATTGGATTTTAAGACATTTTTTTATGTTCTTACTGTTTATTTTGTTTTTGACATCGAACGGTAATTGATTCGTTTGTATAGTCAACCAAGAAATTGGGTTGGCACGCTAAGGTCGAATGTTGTATGCACTTATCAATTAGTTAAAAGGCTTATTTTTGCTTGTTATGCATTACGTTAATTTCTAACAATAACCCTTACGAAAATTTTCTTTAACTGGGAGCTGTTATCCATACTGTTAACCAAGTTCTTGGCGACTATAATTTTTTTTCCTTGAAGACTACAAAGGTCTACAGAACTTTGCGCAACTACACAAAGTACCGGGCCACACTATGTGATCATTGAAATGAAGCAATGTCTGGCTCTGGCATTACAACAGTATTATTCACCTTCTAACGACTTCGCATGGATGCATTTGAAAAATAACGCACGCTTAATCATAGACTGACCGATTACATTTTGGGTCTAAAGTGAGATACAGGCAGCTTCGTTTCGACGTCTTCTAACTGCCAATCAAAAAATTATGTCTGTATCTCCATCCTACACTGAGGTACGGCTATTTTTGTCTTTTCAATTAAAAACTTATTTTAGTTCATTTCATTAACTATTATTAAAATAAATAATCTGCTATTATAAAGCCTTTTCTATCCAAGTATATGCGGAATAAGTTGTAAATGATAAAATGTTTTCTTTGCGATTTCCCAATAATCATCTTTTTTGAGTTAGATCACTTTATAATTAAGCGTGCGATATATCAACATAAAACATATTTTTAATAGTAAACCCGCAATCAGATCGCCAGTATTAAAAATTAACCAGAGTATACAAACTCACAAACTTTAGCTCTTTATAATATTACAAGTAATATAAATATGACATTTAAATATGTTAATCTGTTTATATGAAATTGTGCAAACTGTCTATGTTTAAAATTTTGACCATATCTACGAGCACTTCGGATTCGGTTTTGCCGTTGGCTTACACTTGGACTCTGTTCGTTCGTTCTATTGAACTATGAAATGAATAGTAGTTTATAAAGTTACCGAATTTGGCTGCACCAGGATTATTTGCTATGTAAGATAAATCTTTATCTTTTAGAGTCATATTTCAGACAGCTTTTGTAATTATATATACGTGTTGCTGTTTAAAAGTAAAAGTATTTTGAATTGTTAATTAATTATTAGAAGTTGGGATAGAGCGAATAAGCAAACTTTCATAACATTGACACTGACAGTGACATTGAAAGCAAGTTGGATAGATTATTTTGCGTTCTAGACTCCAGTATTGTTTTTTTTACGATATGAGCATGGAGACTATAGGGGTAACATATCTGTAAAGAAAAAATGTCTGTCGAATTACGTAAATAATGAGGCGCTACACCAGCATCATATCTTCCATATTAAAGGTTATTATTGGTCAATTCATTTCTACCTTCATATATACATCACTGTTCTGGAAGGTAATTGGTCAATTCAAGTACTATTGCTACATTCATGCCATATCATTTGTCTACACCAGCGCCATTCTGGACGGTCCTTGAACTACTAAGCTATTATGACGGACTCTTTTTCAACTTTTCGCCCATAAGAGATGTTACTCTTTTTTGTAGTCGCCATAATATAAAGTTATAATTGGAATGATTGATGGAGCCTGAGCTTACTCTCTTTGAAAAAAAGAAGTTCAGAGTATTTGTAATGTAGACTCGATTATTGCGTTGTTTTCGGGTATAATTCACATTTAATAATACCATTTGTTAATGTCTATAAGTTTTGTAGTAATTAAATACTATTTAAGAAATGCAATTAATAAAAAAGAAAGTGAGGAGTTAACCTTATTTTAAAGTTTTTGTCAACTTCATCTCTACAACTGCGTTCGTGAGTTAGTTACCGTTAATATAATTCGTAAAGCATAACGATCGAATGATGAGATAATTATATTTTTAATACGTTCCGCTAACGCTAACTTTTCATTTACTGTCAAAGAGTTCTCATTATTTTCCATAGAGCGTCGTGCTATTTAGATTTTAACATTATCTGTGAATCAGATTATATTAATGAGAAAATATTGCATTACATGTGGTACAAAAACTTAAAACAGTATTTGAAATAAATAAAATTTGATCACGAAACATACATATATAGTATCCTGTAGACCATAATGCTATACAATGTGTGTGTTTTTTTTAATTACTTCATTTACATATATATGTAAAACACCTTTGCAGGCCTGTACAACGTTAAAATACTTAATTGGGTACAAAAACTTAAAACAGTATATCATTCTATATAAAGTTTTCTATTTTGAAAATCAAACATTAAAAAGAAAAATTCAACGCTATTTAAAAAAGACATTAGAGGTAAACATAAATATAAGTATATAATAATGTAATATACATATCGAATAAAATACATCATCAAATAGAAGTTAATCAAGTGTTTTGCACAGTGACAGTCAGTAACGTGACAAAAATATCAGCCCAATCAAGAACTTTGATGGCATTTTATAAAGTCGGATCAAAGTTAGCCGGACCTCTAAAATTAATGCACGTAATAACCGCTTGGCCATTACAAAGAAGCAGTAGGCTAAGTTGTTTCTTTTTTTTTTAATAAAAGCTAAATTATGGCGTGTACCCTGATCATTTGTATTTAATATGGTTAGTGTTATTTTTAACGCGAACTCAGGTGTAAAATTGAGACAGGCGCATTTTTTAAAACAGAATGACCGTAGCGCCTGTTCGTCAATAATCGTTCAAGAGTTCCGTATGCACAGATTTAAAGACATATACTTTACTCACGCTCATATTATTTTTCGGTCAATAGGTGTCGTATTTAAGGCTGAAGATCGTTCAGAAAAAGATATTTTTGTCTCCTTCGGCAACGACACATTTTTTAATTTGGTTAATTAGTTGAAACTAGTGGGTCTAGCACGAACATTTTCATCCTGAGTTCTATCAATAATGGTTAATTGACCATAATACCTCATTATAAGTAGAGTAAGGTCATCGATCATAAAATCAGGAAAATCGCGGAACGTACAAAAATGAAATTTGGCAAGAAGGTATTTATAGTATATATTGGACTGGACCGTTAGCGTAGTGGGCAGTGACCCTGCCTTCCACTCCGGGGGGTTGTGGGTTCGACTTCCGCCTGGAGTCTGGGTGTATATCCTTGAATCTAATATATACATAAATGAATCCCTTTTTCCCTTTGACACGGCATCAAACCTGAACGTCTGGATTGATTTCACTAATTACATTTTTGTTGTGTTTGATAAGTGTTAGTAAAAAGTTTTTATGAAAGAAAAACTTAAGATAATTTAAGAATACTTAACTACCATATGAAATTGTTTGGTAAGGGAACGGGAATAATATAGGATAATAGAATGTAATAAATAGTAGGTAACCCAATGTTAGGGAAGGACGACTGCCGGATCCGCTAGTATATTTTATAGTTCCCAGCAATTCTAGATCGTAAAAATAAGTCCTTTTACTGTACCTATACCGAAATAGCCTTTTAGAGCACCCTAAGATCAGTGACAAGATGTGGCCCGCCACTGTTTTGTAAACGGCAAGTACATAATAATTACATTACACGAGCGCAAGGTTTTGTTGTGATTTAGCAAAATTTAGCATTTTTAATAACGTTTATAATGTCTAACTACATAAACCAATAACTTGACATCTATTTTCAAATAATTATTTCACAGTTATTGCATCTAATGTCTTAACGATGTTGCCCTTTGCATGCCAAAGGTTACCGATTTCTGCTAAGATGATATGAATATTTTTGATTTAGATGCTTTATAAATTTTGGTATATGTTGAAGCCACAATGACGTCTGCTGCATCCGGTAGAGCTTTTAACAGCATGTTTTTAACAAAAAAGGAATGTAAAATGAGAACACAAGCTATTTATTCAGTATTTTAGCTTTTTTAATATCATCTCAATCACATAGGCATATTAATGATTATTTATACATCTAAATCTTCGAACATCTGGTTGAGAAAAGTTAAATAGGACCAAGATGTGGTAAGTACCTGAAACATTAGTGTTGTTTGTAACGAATATGTCGATATTTTAGTTATTGTATAAGAAGAAGAAGAAACATTTTTATTTGGTATATAAACACTGTACATAAATATACCTATAATACACAATTTACACATAAAAAAAAACAAAAAAAGCCCTTATAAATTATATGTATATCTATATACAGTGAGATGCCCAAAAAGGTAAACCTCTCTGTGGTTTTATAACCGTTTTTAGTGAGTTCATTGGTTAGGTCAAAGTACTTGTTCGTTTTTATCAGGTGGTCTTTGGGGGTGTTGGTCTCCCATGGAACTGTAAGTTCTACAATCAATTAATAAAACCATGACAAAATTGACGCCGATCTCTGACTACACCGTAAGTGGTTACAGGCTATTGTGTCGGGTCGATGTGGTTGTCACGCGATCTGACCCTGCATGATTATAGATCTAATCCTTTATGCAATGGTTGCCCTTTGTGTGTGCAATACTATACAGTTAACCGCTCCCTTTAAACACCCACACATTCATACCTATGTGGTTATCCACAAGGTATTTTACTAAATAATTAAAAGGCAATTGTTAATTCAACAAGAAAGTAATGCTATGTGGAAACAAATACGTCATTGTTGCATTCAGAACCTTTTTTTTTATTACTATTTTTTTTTTTTTATTTATTTATTTAAAAATTAACAATATATTTTTAACATTAAAAAAGAGCCGTTAAACCTTGACACAGCTTAGGTTCATATAACCATAGAACTTTTACAGTGGCAGAAATATACCAACAAATGGCCAAGACCGCGTCAAGGTACGCTTATATGAAAGGGTTCCCTATCTGATATGCGATATGGGTATTCGTTAAATAACTTCAATAGTAGACAAAAAACTTAATACAGAAACATAATGAAAAACCTATCATATGAAACGAATTTTCTAAAATTGGAATTGAAAATAGATCTTTTTTCAAAATGGGCTTTAATCCAAACCATAAGACTATAATTCGCTCAAAATATTTTTCCTAATGAGTTTTTAGTATTTACTATCAACATGGAAAATTTCAAGTTTCTAAATCTAATCTAATAATAATATAAATCTAAGTCTAATCTAATAATAATATAAATCTAAGTTTGGAAATGCCAGGGGTGGACCACTTTGCAAAACATTTTGAAATACATTTACTCGAAAATAGTTCTCCTAACAAAAAACCTGTTAAAGAAAACTACCCCAAAAGCTTTATTTAGCTTATTTTTAATTTTATATTTATATATTATATAAAAAAATTATTGAAATTGGTTTAATTTTTGCTACACTAGCTGCCGCTCGGGGATTTACTCGGTTCGCCTTTTAAAACATTTTTGCCTGCATCGGGATAGTGCATTTTTTATCGTTCATATTTAATAAGGTGAAAATTATTTTTATTTATCCTTTGTAGGTAACTTGATTAGTTTATGCTCGCGGTTCCTTTGACTGTATCCTAATATCCTGAAATTTTAGAAATAAGAAAAAACTAAAAATTGTACATTATATAAAGAACGTTTTCCGGGATCGAATTGCAGTACAGCCTAATGCGACAAATTGTGAATCTAAATTACATAAATATACTTAAAACACATACATAATTTCATAAAAATTGGTCCAGCGATTTTTATATCATATACTTATCGATTTTTCGTCGAAAATTGAAATCATTTAAATAACAACCTCATAACATATCATATCGTCATAAATCTCTACGTAGTTTTGCATCAATAACTCTCGAGAATACACGCAAGGGAGTCATTACGTCATCGTTTCGACGTCTTAAGCAAACACGTCCTAAACTAACATGTAATGGGGCAAATTCCTTTCATAGGTAGGTTGGTACTCTAATATCGTACAAAACACATTTATCTAGCAAGGCCGGAAGGTAAACATCCTGGTAGAGAACATATACCCGCCTCGATCTTTGAGAATCTACCCCATACAAGTTTTATAGTTCCGAAAGCAACATTATGGGTTAACTCATATATTTTTTATGCAACATAAATTCCAGATACAAATTGTAGTGTACATTTGAATAATCCAGAGAATTCTATATCTTTATCCTATATATTATCTGAAAACGTTCAAAACTATAAAAACCATACATGCGTACTGTAAAGAAAAGAATGTTTTTTAAAGTCCCCAAACTACAATAAGAAAATAATATCACATTATAAAAGAATAAAAAACCGACTTCAAATTGTCACAATTGGACCAATCCAATCCACACGGCAAGCACCAGTTTTAAAATAAATATGGCATCATCAAAATTGGTTCACCCAGTGGAAAATTCTGTGGTAACAAACATTGAAAAAATTCCGTCGACTTGAGAACCTCCGTCTTTATTGAAGTCGTTTGATAACAAGAAGGTTCGCAGATGCTTTGCCGGCCATTGATAAATGAGTATGCTCTATAATCGATGGTCCCTAAGCCATTGGTATAGAAACACTGGAGCTGGTAATTTATTCCATAGAGTTGTGAAGCCGAGATATACTTAACGAATCGCACGGTTTAAATCACTCACTATGGATTTAATGACGGAAATTGCACTTTTAAATCCGCATAAAATGAATGTTGGCGTATTCTTGTTGAAAGTTTGTTTAAATTTTAAATTTGCTCAGCAGTGGGTCACAGATGGCTGACAACTCTCTTACTAATATTCAACCGATTTTGATGAAATTAGATATAGAGATAGACTGGACCTTGGAGAAGGGCACAGGCTACATTTTGTCACAAAAATAAAATTTGAAAGGGGTAAAATAGGGGTTATAAGTTTGTGTGAAAGTTGAAGAAAACAACGAGAAAAAAGTCACGGGTTGAGGCTAATAAATAAAAAAAACACTAGTAAATAAATAAATTTCCTTATAATAAACAAAACAAAGAGAAATATTGCTATTATTCTAGCGGAAAAAAATATAGACATTATTTTTTTTTTGTAAAAAAAATCTCGTGTGACATTTTTCAAAACGGTCTTACACATAATGAACATCACATAACATGCTGCCCTGTTTGTCACGTATTTTCGCAGAATAACGCCTTAATCAATTATCACACAAACGTAATCATATTTCTATTCCAATTCCGCAAACATAAATAGTCCAACATTAATAACATATAATTCTCGTCATAGCAAATATAAATAATGCACGCGGCACGTGCGCACAGCATAGTTGGTTAAACCATTTACATTGCATTAAACAACATTATATATATGTTGGACAAATAGCTGCTGGATATCTGTTATTTTAATAATTGTGTGTTTATATTGTAGCACTTATCCACTACATATATTAAATTATATTGTTCTTAATAAATACAACTAATCTATATACAGGGCAACCTCGATTTAACCAATCGGGGGGAACAAGAATATTCGTTATATCAAGTAATTCGTTGAACTGAGGTTTGTTATGTTGAGGTTAGGTTGGTCTAAAATTTGTTATAAGGTGGTTGAGCATATCGACCTTCGCTCCCACCTTTCATTCCTCGCCGAAACTTTCCACCTTGGTGTGCCTTCCCACACATACATACATACATATAAAGGCTGACTGGTGGTACACCTACGATACTCAAAGACCTGATATTTGATAATCAGCATATATGACGAAAAAAGTTAACATTAAATGCAAAATCAGTTAACTACTACATGAGATTAAGAGAAAGTTGTCTAATTATGTACCGAACGCATGGACATACTAGCGTGGAGGCACGACGATGGTCCGTTTTCCCTTCACACTTTAGTCCTGGCCTGTCTTAAACAAGCAACAATACCAAGTCACCTCATTCGAATCACTAATTTGTTTAATAAGTATAAACATAAATAAATCAAAATGAACTGAATTATAATTTTATTTATTATTGATATGGCGTTCAATTTCGACTGACAGCCGTCATCAAAACTATTTTCTAAGCGCCCAGTTTTTTTTACGCTGAGAAATGCATTTACGAATTAACTTTTTCGAACAGCAAATTAACCACACTTTTTTCTAATTATGAGGAAATTTAGTCAGCAACTAAGTACCTACTTATATTACACAATTATAACGAGAATCGAGTACCGAGTACGTCCTTAAATATTCTAAGTGTCTTACCAGTTACCCTGTATAGATATGTACCAAAATTTATTACTTTTTATGGATTTATTTCAACCAACGCAGCACACAATAAAATTTTATCATCTCTGTCAACAAAAGTACAATCTAAAAAATAGCTTACAGAGCACAACAATAGGTTTTACCGACCCAAAAAAATGATGGGTACATGTAACGGGAATAGCACACGATAACGACCCTTGCAAGCTATTGTTGCGTCCTTACTTCGTCTGCGAATTAATGGCCCTTGTGGGGACCCCAATTGTAAGTCAAATTAATCAGGACAATGAGGTTAAAAAATTTACGAGTACATTAAGTTTTACAAATTCCTCCTTTTGAGTACTGTTTCTGAGTGTGACTTTTATGTTTTTTTATAAGTTTTAAAAGGTTCTTCCACTGCAATCTCCTTTTATAGGTTGTAAAAAGTTCTTAAGGAACTTTTATTGTAAGGGTAATATCATACATCCTTGAATAGTTTATAAATCAGTCCTAAAAAGATATTGCAGCATAGACTTTTGGCTTAGAGCACATTTGGTTATTAAAATCTATATGTGTTTCACTTGTCTCTTTTTGAGGACTTAGATCCCTTATAACAACTCTTGCGGGCTTGGGCTGAGAAAAGAATAACCTATATAGAATATTATTAGATTTCAATCTGTCCTTTTATTCCTCCTCTTGTAATATTTAATTACCAAAGTTTAATTATCCAATCTTAAAATATCTTATTATTTGATTTGATTTTCCAAATCAAGTAAAAAAAAAAACTCAGGACCAGTCTGTAAAATATCCAAAAATTTGGGCATCCTACGTTTGTGTAATAACTGCTCTCCTTGATAACAATGTAGGACCGTGTTTACTTAAGAAGTAGGTTGTTAGCTCAACTAGCACGTGAAGACATTTAAGTCCGCGCCTTGTACGGCTTCAGTGTTCGAGGAAAAGAGTAAGCCAGAAAGGTAAAGAAAGAAAGGTACCTAAGTCGTTTAGACATAATAAGAATAATCTATTACAGATAATAAGATCTATAGTCCTAATTATCTATTGTTAGCAAATAGCAGAGATTATAAATAACTTTTTTTTTGTAACCGGGGTGAAATCTTTATAACGGCGCGGCGCCCCTCTCTTCAGAAAAGTCACGTATAGTCATATTACGATTACGTTAGAGGTGTAAAGTGAATTAATAATACAGATACCTTCGTTTCAACGTCCTCTATCAGCCAATCTAAAAGTTATTTCGACATCTCCATCCATCCATCCAACACTGAGATACAGATATTTTTAGGTTTTTTTCTTTTTAACAAAATACTTATTTTAGTCACTTCGTTATCACTTCGTTAACTAATATTAAAGCAAAGAACTTGTTACTATACTGTCATTTATCGAATTATAAGCGGTATAAGTC
>JANCMC010004801.1:3612771-3678322 GCA_024363005.1 Charaxes varanes | reverse complement strand
GTGAATCAATTTTTCATTCCTTTTCAGTCTTAGAGAATGAATGAAAGCTTTGAAATATTGTTGCAGTGTAATGTAGTTGGAACACGCTGGAAACACAGCAGTGTTCCGATATAGAGCTACTTTGTTACCTTTTATTTATGGGTTCTATTACCTAAAGTTGTTATTCACGGAATGTACAAAACGACAATGATTTACATATATTTTTTTATTAGAAAATCTCTATACAATAATACGTGAAGCAAAGACTTTCGGTTTTTTCTCTTTACTGCACAGTTTAAAAAAAAACAAGTGCACAACTAGGTGAGCTCAATGCTAAAAGCATTTTCTGCCAGCTTACCTAACCACGGATGTACAAGAAAAACAAAAAAAGAGTGCAACAAAATATTTAAGACGAAAAACTAAACCTAACTGAGGTTTAAATATATATAAAATTAATTTAGCTCCTGTTGTGTGCTTTTAAGGTTTCACTTTAAGGAAACAACTCCTTTAGTTGTCTTTTAAAAGAACATCTTTTTTATTTCTTCCTTTTCTTTTAAACCTTCCCTGAAACAAGAGGAATGAAACGAAACAAACAGAATTGAAATCCGTCCAACGTTTTCAAGTTTCAGCGAAACTAACGAACAACGATTGATTTTTATGTGTATATATTGGTCTGAATCAATATAGATAATGAAATATTATTCTGCCAAAGTTTATCTCCACCAAACATGAATTAAATTCAGAGTGTTATTATGCTATCAGTCCCAATTATTATATATTTCTTTATCTAATTGCAATAACAGTAAAAGTTTATTACGTATATAGATTAGGTTCGCAAAACCGTTGTAAAAACAAAAACACCATCGCTTTGGTCACAAACAATATGGCCTTGTTTGTTATTATTTGTGTTTTTTTTTTTTAACAAATCATCAAAAAGCTTCGTATAACACAGGTCACATCCACCCCCTTAATCCCCTACGTATCCTCAAGAAACTCGGTTGTTGTTTCTTCAGAAGCTACCAAATATACGCGCCATGTTTTGTATGTATAAAATGTTATTTTTGTCAATTATACCATAATTTTCTAAGAAGATGGGTTAAGTCCCTTTAAAATCTATTGCCCTATGTATTAACAACCAACTGTAGCAGATGTTTCTAACGTTTTATTTTTATCTAGGAAAAAACATGGCCTCAAATATCTACGTAAAATATTTTCTCAGAAATCGTCAATCTATTATCGCCTTTTATTTCAGCGAATCATGCCATAGACATTGTAGAAAACAGGTCACTTCCCCCCTTTACCCCCCCTACATATTCCCAAGAAACTCATTGTCGTTTCATCCGAAGCTACAAGAATAGCGGCGCTTTGTTTCCCCCTTAATTGATAAGTGACGGCCGCTCAAAGAGAGCGGAGGGGTCTTGCTTGCACGACTTCAAAAACAACAAAATTAAGTTCTGGCTTTAAAATATGGGGATAATTTAAAAAAATAAGTAACTATGAAATTTTTTACCTCGTGCAACGTCTTTTTGAACCTTTTTTCCAGCTCCAGACGGAGACTTAAAAAGTCTCGGTTTGGAAAAACAAAACTAAGTCACCTGTTTATTTATTTTATAGCATTGAATGATTTGAAGTAAAACAAGATAATACGAAAAGACCAGAAATATATCTGTTCAATTAATACACTATTTATATAATAGAGTTTAAAGGAAAAATGGCACATTGTCGTATGGTCTTAATTGGATTGACTATTATGCAAGCAACTGCCGTCAGAGCTCAAGATGGTCAAGTAAGTTGTTCAGATATATTTTTTTACAAAAAGCAAACAAGCAGGCGGTTCATCACCTAAGTGAGTACCAACACCCATGGACATGTGCACCACCAAAAGGCTCGCAGATGCGTTGCCAGCCTTTAAAAAAGGATTTAGGCCACCGAGAACTTTCAGGAACGCGACAACAATACCATCACTTCACATCACCTTACGCCGATCAATTTGGATGCAGACCAGAAGGACTGCAAGCATGGCGCTACCTCTAATTATATAAATAGATAAGAGTAAAGGAAGGGATGGTGTAAAAGGATATAAAGGTAGATGGAGAGGAGAAAAACGATGCGGATGCTACTGTCACGCACTGAATAGGGGTAGTGACAATAGTAGCTGGGGTAGAACGGACTCGTGTACCCGTAGTGGATCTAACCAGTTATCTGACTGATAAAAATTATAACTAAGTAAGGCACATCAATTACTTAGGAATATTATCAAAAATGCCCATAAATCTTCTGTTTTTATTAGTTTAAATGTCTTAATTAGACGCTCTAACGTGACTGAATTTGACAGCATATTCAGGCACATTATTCTTCCACAGAGAGATTACAAGAGCAGGTGTTGAGTTGAGACGAGTTTAAGAACTCAATAGTGGAATCAGGAATATTAGTAAAAGAAGGATTCAAAAACAGTAGTACCACCGAATAATCTTACTTTATGGATTTGTTCCCTAAGATAAAGTTCAATATTATCACGATGACGAGCCTTCCTTTAACTCCTTTCGCCTCTAATTCGAATATATTAGCACCAAAATATGGAATTCTAGTTGTTACCCGCGACTTCAGCCGTCTTAAATTAGGTAAAAAATTTTAGAACGATGATATATAGCCTATAGCCTTCCTCGATAAATGGGCTATCTAACACTAAAAGAATTTTTTTTATATCTGACCAGCAGTTCCTGAGATTAGCGCGTTCAAGGAAACAAATAACTCTTTAGTTTTATATATTAGTATAGACATATATAGACTACACATATATAACAATTTCTAGGAGTAAGGTAATTAAAATTAATTAAAATATTTCTTAAAAGAAAATTAAAATTACGAACCAACAAAGTGGTAAAAGTATAAATAGTTGCGGAAATGGAGTAAAAAAAATAATCGTAAATAATTCGATAGAGAAATGTTAACTGTTAATGTTAATTTTACTCTAAAATATAACTTCTTAATGACCATACGTTTATTGAAGATTTTTAATTTATTCAAAGACATCTCCCGAATATTAATTCGGGTCAAAATCGAATATTTTTAACGTATTCAGAGAATGTGGTACGAGGAAAGGATAGATCGTCTCAAACACGTAATGCGCGCCATCCTCATGACAGCTGAACGCGCGCGCCGTCATCTGGACGAACAGATCTCACAGAGTCTTTCCAACGAAAGCGATACCGCTATCATACTACTTCTCAATAAAGTAAGTTAAAGCAACACCAGCTTGAAATATGTGTAAAAATAATACGTCATAGTGCCCCTCACTGTTCGCCCCCAAAATCAGTAACATATTATTTATTGCCCGTTAGCATTCGTTCACACACGGCGGGAACCGCACGATTTGTAATCGTGCGGTTTTCACATCGCAAAATCGTGAGTGTTTAGACGGCGGCCATTATTAAGTAGTACAAATAAGAACCGCGCGGTTCCCTCGCGATTTTAAAATCGCGTGGTTCCCGCCTCGTCTGAACAAAGACTTAAGACTGCATTCCTCTCCGAGTATCGTAGGTGCAATACCCGCCTCGAGTCTGGCATATATCGAGGAAGGCTCTATGTGCTTGTATATGATCACGCAAAAATTAACACTGTAATAATTACCAAGAATAATTTTGTAAACAGCTAGTAATGTAAGCATGACCCCGATTCTTTGAGTTCGACGATCGAACGTGGGCGTGTCGCGTCTCCGTCAATGAACACAGAATATCCATTAAATAACATTTCTCTATTGAGATTAATTGACGCAAAAGTAACAGATTTGCAGAATAATCAATCGGCGGTGTTTCGCAAAATTATTGTTAGTTCAGGATGACATAACAAATTATGTTGCAACAAGACTACTGGCTTCATGCATTATTTTATTTTACGCAGATGTGTCGCAATGGCTAAAGTGTGGCTTCCTGTGACTCTTTCTGATAAAAAAATAATATTTTATTCGCAACCTAGAATGGTGTTTGGTACCAACCATTCTAGGTTGCGAATAAGGTAGTCTATCTCTATCTGGTACTTGGGGAAAAAATATTTCGCAATTCTATTTCATGATTTATTTCGAGCAAGCAAATGCAACAGACGTCTTTAATGTAGGAAAAAATGGAGTTTGCTTCCTTATAGCCGCTACACACGATTCGATAAATCGTTGCAAAAAAAACTGTACAGTTAAATCGTTTGGAAAAAAGCTGTGCAGTTTAATCGACAACGATTTTTCATACACGCGTATAAATAAAACTGCGCAGTTTATAATGTGCAGTTTTTTTGCAACGATTTATCGAAACGTGTGTAGCGGATATTAGAAATAGAGTAACTGCTAGGAATCGAAGCCAGAATATAAATTTTAAATGTCAATTTCTGTACGTGACGTCAGAATAAGGGAAGGCAAGCTTTGATTAAATAGTTCTAAGAAGAAAATATATTTCCTTATAAATTCTAATAAGCAATAAAAAACTGACCAAATAATAGATTCTTCTTGCTATGAAATTAAAAGTTGCTTAGCGCATTTCGAGAATGTCTCAACCAATTCGGCAATATTTGGTTATATGTTCCTTGAGGTACACCGGAAGTTTTAATAAAGAGAAAAAGCAGTTAGTTTATACAGTATATTCAGGGGCACGTTTATAGATTTTCTATGTTATATGAGCGATAATTAACTGCATTGTCTCTATGTGAAGAAAGTCCCCAACGGTGGTGGGATAGGAACCATTATGAAGTTTAAGTGATCATAGAAGAATTCAAACTTTTCACATCTTAAGTGTATTATACCTGCCAAAACCACGATCACTCGAACTTCATAATGGGTCATTGTTCTTACCTGTATTAAGAGCATGCGTTGACAAACTTTCAGCTTCTACAAAATACCATAAGTCTGGTTCTTCAGTGGCTCTTAGTATATAAGCTAAAGTTGTCATAATCTAGAATGTACGAGATACTCGTACATGAACATATGTATTGTAATAAAATACATATAAAGTTGATAATTTGTGAATATAAATGTATTAACACACGACGGATATTCAAACATTGGTAGGAATTTTCACCTATTATCATAAATCAAACTACAGATTTTTGGAAAAGTGGCACGACTCACAATTATCTCTAACAGAATTGATGTTATTTTTGAAACATAGATTACATAATGAACATTATATTAAAATTTTGCCTTAGAAATAAAATTTAATTCATTATTTAATGCATAAATCAAATAAATCTACAATTTTCCTCTCTTTTTAAAAGAGTTCAGCGAAAGACGACGTTGTTGTTGTATTGTGACGTGTTTACGTGTTTATTTGAATTCACTATTGATTAAATTTTAAACGATTGATCGTTTTAGCAACATTCTCTCTAAATTGATTTCCAACAAAATTAATTGTCGCTGAACCTCGACGTTCATCTAAAATATAGATTAAAGCGGAGGTTAGCAATTTAAGAGGAAGATCAATCTTAATAATTGCACTGTCGACTGTTATTTCAGTCTTTAAGCTTGTAGCTGCCGCTACATAACAAGATGGCAATGATGTCGAGTGGAAAAGGTTACACCAAAGCAAACTAGATGGCAATGTACGGATGACGACGAACGCAGTACGAACACTGAAAATCTTCATACAAATCAACTCACGCTAGCGAAGTTTCTACTTACTTATTTTATTTTATTTTATTTCACAAAGAAAACTTACAGCTATAACAGAAAGATAAACAAACAGGTAGAGAGGTGAAGTAAAGCTAATTACAAGTTTTCACAGATAGATATTGAATACAATGTACGCTTGCTCCGTACCGCGTCTTATTGAATCTGGAATGGAGATCATACTAGACTAGCTGTTTCCCGCGACTTGGTTTGCGTAAATTGAAACTTGCAAGGGACCTTAGGCCCCCTTAATCCGGCCCTATCGAAAAACCCGTTTTGGGCGGATGTCTACTAATTATAAACTACTTTCTTGCCGAATTGCGTCATTGTACGTCTAGCAGTTTTCGAGATTTTGTTATAACATTTCGCTTTTATATACTTGTTGTTTCCCGCGACTTCGTCCGGGTAGAATTATATATAAGAAATAGAGGTTCAATTTTAGCGTGATGCTTTATAGCCTGTAGCTTTCCTCGATAAATGGGCTATCTAAAACTGAAAGAATTTTTCCTGTCGGACTAGTAGTTCCTGAGATTAGCGCGTTCAAGCAAACAAACAATCTCTTCAGCTTTATTTATTAAAAAAAGATTAGTTGAAGTTTAAATCAAGTGTTAAAAGTTACTTTATGACAAAGTTCAACACCCATTTTACAATCCGTTTTACAAGTCAATAAAATTAGACATTTTTCGGCTATCAAAACACACTCCAATCACACCTCCAAATTAAAAAATGGCTTACAATATTAACTGCCAAGTAAACGATCGGGCAAATGTTTTGAACATCTACAAGTCATCATGATCTAGTAATACTATTATTGTAAAAAACTTTAGCATTTATAGGAACTCTTCACTCTTAACATAAAAAGGAAATCCTACAAATTCAAAAAGTACTTAAACAATATATAAATCGCAGTTTAAAGCCGGCCATTAATCCTGGCTTCGTTTCGTCAGCTCACGCACTTTGACACAAAATAAACTGGCAATCAGAGAGGAGTGCAGTCGAAGGGAATCCTCATAAATCCGGAGTCGACTTCACTCCGGCCTTATTCAATCTCTGGGGGTAAGGGGACACAGATATAAGATTCTAGATGTGAAGAAATTAGCATTAATATTTGAAAACATTTGATTTTTGCGTAAGTCGTTATTAATTGATAGAATCAGGCGTTACTTTGCGGAAATCCATGACATGCATGAGAAGCTAAACTACTTTGCTTTAATCTTAGATGTCCTTTCTAGTAATGAACTTATGATAGTTCTTGACGAGCCAAGGTCTTTTAATAGGTTGTATAGGGATTTTGCTGGTATACCCCTTGCTCCTACCTCTACCAAGTATAAGCTGAAAATACATAAATAGATAATAAGACACATAATAATTATTATACAGGTGTGGCCCGCCTATATCTAGTTTCTTAACATTGTGGCCCGCCTGCATGTCCTCTATGTATAATGTGGCCCTTGGCGGCCTAAAAGTCTAAAAGTTGGCGACCTCTGCCTTACGGAAAGTTGTCGTTTGAGCTATTGAGAGGGATAGGGTTATTTATATTCAGAGTCTGGGCAAGGGGGCGAATAGTATGACCTAGTTGGGCTTAACTATGTCTGTGGGGGATTACGGAAATAATCTCACCTAATCATTTGAATAAAATTGAATTGCATATGACTATCTAAACAATACCTAAAAAACGAAAATAAAGACATTATTGTCAGTTCGTCTGTTCGTTCCGTATAATCTACGAAAAACCTGGACCGATTTGGCGGGGACTTTCACTAGTAGATAGCTGATTTTTTCCAAGTTTTTATATATATACCTATTAAAATTTACAATCACCTGCCAGAATATATACGAAATATAAATGACCTGATTATGTTTATTGGAGAATCAAAAATATTTAATTGAAAATTCCTTTTACAATAAAGAAGAATATCTTAATGTAATTTAACTATGTAGAAGCATCGGTCTCCCTGCGTGACTAGAAATTATGAATTAATTATTATTGGTGTAATACCCTTCCAGGGTGGTTCAATATTATTGAATAAATAAAATAATAATCATAATAAATGGAGTTTTATTTTAATAACGTATTAAAATAAAACCCACTACCTTTCTGATCCCAGTCAACCTTTTAACCACTGAATCATGATTGTGAAGAGGGATATTAAATTTAGAGTATCCATTGTAAGGGAGTGAATTAATTGTCTTATCTTGTGGATTGCCTTTTTCAGTAGCGGTTCGCAGAAACATAACCCAGTACCTGTGATCTCAGTAAACATTTTAACCGTTGATTCGGTGGTGTTGGGGAGCTAGTCCCCTTCTTTTTTGTTACAAATATGAGGTAGTAAATACATAGTTATATATTTTTATTTATTTAAATTTAGTAGTATAAAAATACTTGTAGTGTATATTTATGGCAAAAAAGAGTAATACTGGCTTTTTCGTGCGTAAAAAAATATAATTAGGATAACGTCGTGACCAAAAGTGAAATAAAAACCGCCAAGAGCGTGTCAATACACGCTTATATAGAAGGGTTCCGTATCTCATACGCTATAAACGTATTTGTTAAATAATTTCAAAACTTGTTGTCCGATTTCGTTCTAAATAATTTTCCTAATGAGTTTTTAGAATGTTCTATCAACAGGGAACTTTTCAAGGCTCTTTGTCTAATATTTTGGAAATGCTAAGGTGGGGGGGCACCTTACGGGCAGTAGCAGTAGTACTACGGAACCCTAAAAAAGTAATATATATCACTAAATATTTTCTAAATATTCTTCTAAAGTTTATTAATACAACGTTGAATTTATTTATTCTTACGTGTTCTAAGTGTTGTTTCGAATTTTCAGCCTTTTATAATGATTAAGAAATCCTTAAAAGATCTCGGGTTACTACATCGACTTAATGTAAGGGCACCTTTAATACGTTAAGTTCCAAGCGAAACTTCAGACATAAAATATAAAATTAATATTTTCTATTTACTTTACCTCAAATTCACCTACGTAGCACTCAGACTGGTTTATGTCTTGAGCTTCTAAATGAAATGCCAACTTGTTTAAAATTTCATACAAAAATCTCTCAGACTTGAGAATTGCCAATTAACAAACGTTTGTGTCAATCATTTCAGCTTATTAGTTAATGAAATATGAGTGTATGCTACGCCTATATTTTAATACGTAAAGTTAAAACTTTATTATCCATTTTGCGAAAATAGTGCCAACGGAGGAGTTGGCATAATTATTTACATGTACTTTACATAGTGGAATGGTGTGCGAATGCTTATAAAATATTCATTATGAATACATCAAATTATTAAAATAAAAACTCACGCACTTGAATATCAAAAGACACATATACACAATCTTATAAGTAAAATGTATACACATATGTATACATTTTATTTTTCACTATTTTAATAATTTATTTCACAATCTCTAATTTAAATTGAAGAGGTTTGATGTGAATTAATGAGTTATGACCAGATATAAAGTATATCTGAGCATAGCTCAACTCAACTCAACTCAACTCTGGATTTCAATGTAATTCTTAGTTTTGGCCCTCCTCTTTCTCTACCAGCACCAGTTCCCTATTCACCACCACCGCCGATATACTACTCAGCCTATCCTGAAATACCACACTCACCATACTACTTTTGATATTTGGAAATCTGTAAATTATTTTAATTTATTATTTATTTAATTTAATAAAATAGTCTTACAATGTAAAATAAAGTTTTATTTTAATTCTGATTGTAAAACAAAATTTGAATGTGTTCGCCAGTCTTATGCCGGCGCCTGACATGCTAAAAGTGTTTGTACATTTTTGTCCATGAAGACTACGAAGTTCTACAAAACTTTGCGCAGCTACACAAAGTGCCCGGCCACACTATATGATCATTAAAATGATTATTCAAATGAAGCTATGTCTGGCGCCGGCTAAGGATACCCACTGTCGAATTTTGATGGAACTTTCTGGCAGTAAGCTTATAAGGATTACAATATAAGCTACTTTATTAAAAATAAAATAGAGTTCGTACAAAAAATGAAAACTATTGAATTCACGTAAATCCGGGCGTTAGAGCTAGTTAGATCCAGCGGGTTAGAGCTAGTTAGAAATAATATCTCAAACCGCGCTAGTATCATCTTGCCCAAATTTAAAAAATACTCCCAGTAAAATTTGTATTAGTTCTTTAAAAAAATTAATGTAGTATACTTATTCTTAGCAAGAACTATTTTCATAAAGGAGAAGCTAACGAGTTTCTTGCTGATTCTTCTCGTGGCTCGACTCTTTTTTTTTATATAACAAGGGGCAAACGAGCAGGCGGTACTCTTAAGTAACTACCGACGCCCATGGACAACTGCAACACCACGGGGATCGCAGATGCGTTGCCGGCCTTTGAGAAATAAGTATGCTCTTTTCTTGAAGGTCCCTAAGTCTTATCCGTTCGGAAATACAGACGCTGGTAATTGATTCCACAGAGGATCATTTATGTATAACTTAAAATAAATCAACAAAGAAATTGTATTTTTTTTGTCACTAAAAATATCAGCTGATGCTAAGCTAAAAGTTCAAATAAGACTGCCATCAGCAACAATCCTCATTGTTTAACTATATATATATATATATATATATATATAAATATGCGTACATTTTTAGACACACATCTATACAACATTGAACATTGATTGGTGGGGAAGTTCGAGGCCTAAAGTGTACTGTTGAAAACTGATAGGTTATAAAGGTTGAGATGGAGTTATTGAAGATATAAAATTATTTCATCTTACCTTTTTAGTTCCCGTCTTAACGTTTTAAATAAATTTGAAAGGACCATAATGTTTTTGATAATAGCATTTAATTACAATAGTTGTTTATCTTTTTATTTCTTGCGTAAATTTGCAATATTTCATCGTTTTTGTTCATTATCGAAGCGTCTTTTTTGTAACGTGGTAATAAAATTGTTTTACTAAATGCGGCTTGAAAACAAAAATAAGAACATTTTGTCTATCAGTTTGTTACGGATAACCTTCAAAACGATTGTTACGGTTTTGATGAGACTTTATCAAACAGATAGTAAACAGCTCATATAATTTTCGAAGAAATAATAAGTGTTCCGCGCGAAAAATTAACACTCACAAAATTTAACACAATTGTTGAATCGAACGCGAATAGGTGTTTTACAGGTAGTAAAAAATCATATTTAAAATTATATTTTGCATTAATAAAGAGGTGTTTGGAAGATCAGTGAACTGTATATGGACAATTTATAGGATTTTGACTTTAACGAATTTAAATTAGTAATCTTCCTTATTTTGTCCATTTCGGATTGATTGGCCACTTTATCTTACAAGGAAAAAAATGTATATGTCCCGTTTGGGATGTCAGAGCTTCTTTTTCTTTTTTTTTATTGTGTGGTTCTTGCTGTTTGCCCTATTAGCTTCGACGGCGTCACCGGGAGGGGAGAGGGTGGGGAGATAGAGGTTCTCTACCCCAATTACCTCCTCCAGAAAACCCCGTAGCGATGTATTTATGATGTTAAGTAGGATAACTCGAATTGAGAGGAATACAGTGACAAATCTACCACCCGGTCGCAACAAGAGCTACTTAACCAAGCCACCGACTCAAAAACCAACCACTAATTAGGCCACGAACTCTTCGACGATCCTACGCGATACAAGACGAACCACTTCAATGCATGCAGCGTTATATAACTCAGCCATCTGAGTGCTGTGGGTGACAAAGGGCTGTGGATGATGATAATACTTGCCATACACTTCAGTCGATCCAATAATGATATAAATTTTAGCGAGATGATATAGCCGATAGCCTTCTTGGATAAAAGGGCTATCTAACACTGAAATAGTTTTTCAAATCGGACGTAGTAGTAGCAGCAGTGCAGTAGCAGTAGTAGTAGCTCCTGAGATTAACGCGTTGAAGTAAACTAACAAACTCTTCAGCTTTATATATTAAAGTATAGATATGGATTCATCAAAACGATAAATTATCACGAACACCTGTAATTTATATACGTACGGATCTATGACCGAAAGCTGCCAACCCTCCTGAAAGGAGTCAAATCCAATGTAATTTCATTAGGCGCTTTGATCTCAACATGCTTTAGCGTTACAACGATTCATTCACAGGCGAAAGGGATGATATCATAACGCTCCCAAGGCATATTAATCCTCGTTAAGTCGAATAAAATATTCATTCCGCTTTTGAGTACCCTTTACAGGTACATTCTTTTGGGAATACACGATTTCAAGATTGTAGGCTTCCTTTAAATATTCAATGCGAAAGTTTTCTTAGCGGTAAAGCCGACGGGCTTTGACGCAAAATTAGGAGCATCTTTTAAAAATTTACATCTACTACTGTGATTCAGAAGTAATGGTTGTTTTGCAAGTCCGATGAAATGCTAGAGGTGTATTAAAGAAAGTGATTGCATTTCTTTATTTAAAAATGACATCCTCATTTTTCAAAGACTAGCTTTGAAAAAAAACCATCTTGTTTATTTTAAAAAATAAAATAAATGATAAATATACACAGGATTATATGACACACGGACGTCTCTTCGTAAGGTAGACAACTTAATGCCTGTAATATACGTAACAGACGCCTGTTATACACGAATATTTTTTCAAGAAATATATAATAATAGAATGTAGTAAATAGTAAGTAATTCAAAGTTCACGCAGGACGGCGTCTGCCCTGTCCCCTAGTAATCTTTACATAAATACGTGAAGAAAAACTTTCGGTACCGGTAGAGGAGTATGAAATTTGGCATAATTATATTTTACATAGAGGAGGATGTGCGAATGCTAATCTTTTTATAAAATATGCAGAATAAACATATAAAATTATTAAAATAAAACCGCACGCACACCAATGCCAAACGATTTACATACACGTGTATATATTTTACTAAGATTGTGTCAAAACGTAATTATGACAAACAATTATGTAGATTAATTGTCAAATGTACCTAACAATGTTGCTGTACATTGAATACAAATTTTGTTTATAGTTTTGAATAAGTATATATGACGCAAACCGAAAGATTTGTGGGCGAAATTCTGACCAATCGGCTATCTATAGTTTACTAAGCCGCCTCCATCAAAAGAATATAATAAAGAACTTCTGTTATATCGATAATACCGGAGCCAGACATAGCTCAAAGTGTTTGTACATTTTTGTCCTTGAAGTCCACAAAGCACTACAAAACTTTGAAGTTACACAAAGTCCCCGGTCACACTACATGATCATTCAAATAAAGCTATATCTGACTCCGGCATAAGACGCACATCTATATGTACATAAACATAAATCACATAACTAAAAGAAACGCCCCAACATTAGGTATTATTTCCGTGTGCTCTTTTAATTACTCTATCTGTATTCACAATAAAGGATAAACGTTAATTATAGTATAAATAAACGATACAGACGTAAAAATGCTCTAGAAAAAAATATCGTTGTAGATTCTAGTCAATACTTGTCATTAATGACAAAAACTTCTTAACCCATAATATTAGCATCAATGTCTTAAAAGTTAATTAATGATTATGGATTCCATAGAGTGGAGAAGACAGGGTACGTGCCACCGGTTCGCAAACAATGCCCTGTGAAAGTTTTTAATGAGTGTTGTGTACTTTAAATTCACTTCCTTCCGAACCCAATGTGTGATGCAATAAAAGAAAGCTGCAAGATGCAGTCCCAATGCCGACCTGCTCGTTTATTACCGTTCGTGACTCGACCACATGGCCATACAATCATCCTTGTTTAGGTCATATATTATCTGCGTATGAACTGTTTTAATTGACTGTCAGAATTTTTAATCTGTATTTTTATATACCAGTTTGAAATTTCGAATGTGCATAAGGTTAACTAGATTGTGAACAGTAATGTATAAAATTGTTTAAGGTCAATCTAATTAGAACTCGTTATTAGGTTTATATATTACTCGTATCTACCAAGTGGTATTGGTTATAAAGGTTTTTCTGTTGTAATCGGTGGATACACAGGTTTCCCAATAAATATTAGAACTTGCAGACAAACTATTCATAAACACATTAAAATATCGCTGAGTACAAAATTCAACGCCATTTTATGAATTTAATTCATTAAAGGCGGAACGAATTGCATATGATATTCTTGTTAATTTAAATACTATGTTGATGAATCAAGTAGCGATTGGGTGCGGTTTGGTAGTTTACACAACGAGGTGAAACGTAACTATGAATACTAACTCACCTCGGCTTCGACTAAGTTTATTTTAATTTATCATTTTTTAATATTACTCACGTGACCAACTAGCATACGGCCTATAAACGCTGGCAAACTCTAGACACACTTGTGCTTTGCCGACTCTCCCTCAACAAGATGCAAAATTTATTGTCCCTGAGAGTTTTGTATTGTTCAATTGAAAATTTTCATTCAAAATTATCAAAATGGGTGCATAAATCGGAACGCAAAAAGAGATTACAATATTTATTATTTATATCCGTCGAGTTTAGGGTACTACTTCTGATTAAAGATAAACAAATTATTCAATATCAATAGCATTTTAATCGACGTCATTTCATTAAAAAACATAGGTATTAGCGAATGTCTTTGGACATAACGGACATCACAAATCACGCAACTGTCAACGCACGGCAGAACAATAGAAACCCGTTTCACCACATTCCATATTTGAAATTCAAGAGATAGCTGTCAAATTTGACAGTCAACAATATTATCTGTATGACCTTGACA
The DNA here is from genome assembly GCA_024363005.1 of Charaxes varanes. Classification (NCBI taxonomy): domain Eukaryota; kingdom Metazoa; phylum Arthropoda; class Insecta; order Lepidoptera; family Nymphalidae; genus Charaxes; species Charaxes varanes. The sequence continues at coordinate 3,663,963 of JANCMC010004801.1, read as the reverse complement.
CGCTGCCATAGCGAAGGTCAAAAAACAATGCAATATCGAGCAAATGAGTCACATATCTTGGATAAATAGTTCACTCACGTTTCTGATCAACTTTTGTTTACAGAGCGATTAGAGTGATTCAATAATTAAGTGAGACAATGAACAAACAGAACCAAATTAAATCGATTATTGAATGACGAACAAAGTAATGAGTCTCTTTTGTTTAGTTTCCTTATAAATAGATTAAATAGAAACGGGTTTGCGAATAATCGCCACTCAAAATATTTACAGAAACCATAATCCCCAAGTTAAGGTACAGTAAGGTACAGCCTCAGAACTTGTACTTATCTCGACACACATCTATATTTAATGGTGCAAAAGAGTGACTCATTTTTTTTTTCAATGATAAAGTTATTGCCTTATCTAAAAATATCAGAATTAAAAAGTTACTGGGCCGTTACGTAAATAACTTTTACCGTATTATATAGAAACTTTTCATAGATAAGTTGTATAATGCATTGTGTATTGACTACAATCGATGTTTTATGAACATTCATGGAAAAGATTCCATTAAAAGATATCATCTCGTCGTTCGTAAAACTTTCGTAAGAACTTCCATAAATTACGTAATAACTTAATGTAATATCATTATAAAGTCTACTGTTTAAAATATACCTAAGGCAAAATTAAATTAATAATCTTATAAAAGAATAAAAACAATTTATACTATGTCTAATAAAATTGACAAAAACAACTTTCTAATCAACAGAATAGACCACCTTGAAATCCAGATTATTAGACCCTGCAATAAATTTTACAAGCTATAGAAATATACGGATTATTATTTTTCACACTAAAGCTATATTCCATCTATGTAAATTTCTATATTCTAAAAATCTATAATTAATACGTAAAGAAAAACTTTCTGTACCATTTTATGAAAATTGCGCGGAAGGAGGAGTATGACATTTGGCACAATTATAGTTTATATAGAAGTGTTCGAACGTCTAATACACACCGATGCAAAATGATTTACACAAACATGTATAGATTTTACCATAAGACTGTGTCAAAGCGAAGACAAGACGACCTCGTGTATATTAATTGTCAAATATAACAATTTCGCTGTACAAAGAGTTTAAGTTTTTGTATATATGGCTTTAAATAAGTATAGTATGCAGATCTGAAGATTTATCGGCGAACTTCAACCAGCAGGCGATCTCTTTAGTATAGCTACGAGTCAAATGTATTTGTTAAAAAGTAAAAGGACAGCCTAGAATCAGAATACTTCTGGTGCTTCGTTCTGGTTCCGCTTGGCTATCATCGTACCAAGATAAAAGCTTGTTTTAAACAAGCTTAACTGGAATGGTAACGAGTAAATTAAGAGTTCAGCTTTCGGAAATTCTCCATTAAAAAAATTAGTAAATAATACTACACAGAAATACTTTTAAAATTTTTGTTATGAAGATTTTTCTTTTTCATTTCATTAACAGTTTGAATTTAATAAAGAAAATATTTTTAGATATTACGCTTGCAGAAAAGTTGTAGCAGCTGAGTATCAAAGTAATTTATGTTAATCTTCTCCGAGATCAAACCTTTCTGCGTCTGTAGAAATTTAAAATATTTAACGATTCATGATAGCTTTTAAAAGGCCAATTTGGATAGAGTATCGTCTGAAATTGTATATTAATTTACATTGTAAGTTAATAGTAATTTAGGGCCCTAAAAGTAATTCATGGTTGTATAGTCGACCAAGAAATTGGTTTGCCACACTAAGGTCGAATGTCGTTTGCACGTCAATTAGTTAAAAGGCTCATTTTTGCTTGTTATACATTACGTTATTTTCTAAAAATAACCCTTAGCAAATTTTTCTTTGTAGAGGAATTGTCATCCAAAATGGTAAAGCACTTTCTTGGTCCTCTACACATGAAGAAGGTGCGATATTAATGAAAGCTTTTTCACTATCAAAAAACAAAGAAAGTACCGATTAGGCTGCAGGCGATTAGTTTGTACAGTTTTAAAACAACGTTACCATAAAATATTGCATATATTGTAAGCGATATTCACTACGTGTCTTGTGGTGTCTACTGGCGTTGTGAAATTGCTGCATTGTCAAAATGTTGATTATTCATGTATTAAAGATTCGAGCGTGATGCGGCAATATTTAAAGGATTACTTGAGGCATATATCAACATAAATTCCTTTACGCAAGATTACACTTGTGTTGTGATACCAATGCACGATTACGTGTGCAGTCAATCTATATCTATACTTCTATACTAATATATAAAGCTGAAGAGTTCGTTTGTTTGCTTCAACGCTCTAATCCCAGAAACTACTGGTCCGATTTGAAAAATTCTTTCAGTTTTATATAGCCCATTTATCGAGGAAGCCTAAAGGTTATATATCATCACGCTGAAAATTGTCACTTAATTTTTTTTTTATAAAGAATATTAGGAATACTTTTAAGGTACGTCTAGTATTCCCTTATCCCCTCCTACTGAGCTTAAATTAAAAACTTGTATTACGAGTGACCAGCAAAGTTGTATATTGCTTTTAATATGACTTGAATCGAAGTTGCATCGTTTATATCTACCACTAGCTGTGCCCGCGACTTCTTCTGCCTAAAAATAGGTAATTAAATAGTTAAAATTTTAGCGTGATGGTATATAGCCTACAGCCTTCTTCGATAAATGGGCAAGCTAAAAGAATTTTTCAAACACGTTTCAGACTAGTAGTTCCTGGGATTAGCGCGTTCAAGTAAATAAACAAACAAACTCTTCAGCTTTATATATTATTATAGATTACAATAATTACGTCGTTTGTTTCCTAGGCTTTCACGCCTTAATTACGCGAGCGAATGTTAGAAAATTTTGAATTAACATTTATGAATCCACCATGCAAGTAAAGCCGCAAGAAAACGTAAGTACATTATAAATCTATTTTGGCCAATTGTCCATATTACGTTTAATTGTAGCATTCTGAAACTAAATGGATATACAAATTGCTCAATTTCAGAACAGTTACGTATGTCGTAGAGAACGAAAAATTAGTTTAAAAGTTCTCGGGGGCGACCATCTTGCGTGCGGACAGACGGGCGGACAGAGAGAAACTCTAAAGGATCTTTATAGGCCAATGGAACCCCTAATAAGACTAAGGGATCTTCAGGAATAATCATGCTCATTTCTCTAAGGCCGGAAATGCATTTGCGTACAAAACGTTTGATTTGAATTTCATCGATAGAAATTTAAGTCCATAATGTTACTTGCTTGTCATGGATTTCCGCTGAATAACGCCCGAAGCCGTCACCCACTTTACAACTCCATCCGTTGCCAACATTCCACGTCCAGCATTATAGCATATCTTCACATATATAGTATAAAACCGCCAATTTGCAACATTATCTTAATAAACTAAATTTCTGTCCTCGTTTGCAATGAATTTGGACTTAATTTAAATGCCATACAAACGATCTCGGTTATTGAAAATAACCTACTTGTAAGGAACTGGATGCAATTTGAACTTTAAATACATATAATAATGAGAAACCTATAAAAAATACCGTATACATACGGGACTTATACAGTACTAGCTACGCCCGTAACTTCGTCCGCGTAAAATTAGGTAAAAAAAAGAAATTCAACTTTAGCAAGATGATATAGAGACTATAGCTTTTATCGATAAATGAGCTATCTAACACTGAAAGAATTTTTCAAATCAGACCAAGAGTTCCTGAGATAACCGTGTTTCAGCAAACAAACAAACTCTTTAGTTTTGTATATTAGTTTATAAAAGAATTTATACAATTCTCGGCTGTTCCTTTAATACGTCTTAGTTAAGTTTATAAATAGACTTCTTTTATTAATTTAAGAAATTACCCAGATTATCACAAATTAAAGATGTCTGGAATTAAATCTATAAGAACCTCCAATAAAACTCATATTCGTACATTTAAACTAATATCATGACTTCTAACCGCGCATATTAAAGCTAGCTAGAAATGCTTAAACGCATCTTGTGTACAGACATTTTTTATTTAAGAAATAACGCTTATTATGGGTTATGACTATATGAGAACGAGGGGGGGGGGGGGAAATAAAAAATCTTAAAATTCCTATGACGTAATTTATAGTTGATTCTTTAATAATCAGGACGTCTGGTAAATCATCTGCAATTTGAATATTTTAGACAAATTAAAATTACTACAAGAAAAACCATTCCAATCAATCCATTCCATTTTGTTACAATTTGCTTTATTATTTGTGTTTACGTATTTTAATAATCGTTGAAATAAAAATGCCTATTAAAATGTATATATATTTTATTTTACACTAACAATGTGCTAAGATTCCATAGCTTCATTATGTTTATTTGCTGATGCTTGTGTTTGACTACCGAAGCGTTTCATAACTATAACAAAAAATATAAATATTTAGTTGCTTTATATACATAAGTCTCTGCATATGAGATGTCACATTGTGAGGAAAAAAAATTCTCCATCCCAAATTTTCCAGTTAATTATACTAGTTTAGTCGGATAGTTTTTCAGACTTTGTAAGACCTTTTTCAGATTTTATAATTGAAAAAAATGACTGAGGGTACTGGCTATGAGAATGTTTAATAGTAGCCTTGAAAACCTTAGCAAAATTGCCAAATATTTCACCTATCTACTGGACTGGGGTTGTGTGTTCGATTCCCACCCTCGAGTCTGGGTGTATAATCTGTATGTATGTATTTATATAAAACATATATGTATATGACAGGTGTCTATTGTCCATAACAGTCTTTATGTTGTCTACCAGACAGGCATGCACAGACTCTGTGTGTCAGTCCTTACTTTTTGGAGCGGCTCAGCAACCCAGAAAGGTCTACTGATAAAGGTCTGTATAACGGGTACAGAATTTCGTGCCACTTGTCTTGGTCCTACATTGTCTCTCTTTTAGTCCTATATATAGTAGTTACAATTTTTAAAAACCCTATTATGAGTTTCTAATACCCACCCTCTTCATTGATGGAGAGATCCACCATTTCTATGCAGCACTCCTTATTGTCACCGCCCACGGCTATATAAAAAGCTTGGTGAGTAAGCTCTTCCGCACATACCATAATTTCCTGCTCCAAAACTACCTCCTATTAAAATATATGAGAGGGATATTAAATTTATACCCGCTTAACTATAAAGTTAGGAATTTCTCGATAATGGATTTTATTATCTATGCCTGATATACTGATGCTCTTAAAAAGACTTAAATGATTAATAATATACGAAATTCAAGTTTAACTGCTATTTTAACCAATTTCACAAAAAGTTCTTGCTTCAAAAAAAAAAAAAAGCCAATTAAAAAAAAAGTAAAAGGAATTCGTATGAACTTACTTTTTATAAATATGTGATCTATACTAATATATAAAGCTAAAGAGTTTGTTTGTTTGTTTAAACGCGCTAATCTCAGGAACTACTCTTCCGAATTGAAAAATTCTTTTAGTGTTAGATGGCTTATTCATCAAGGAAGGCTTTAGGCTATAAGTCATCGCGCAAAAATTGAATCTGTTATTTTTGGTTTCTAATTTTACGCGGGCTAAGTCGCGGGCGCAGCTAGTTTGTAACAAAATTTATGCTGGATATTTACTAGACAAAAACCACGAAATTCCTTCGTGATAAGCTCTTTTGAATGTCCATTTTTAGTATAAATATGTTATTTAATCATTTATATATTTCCGACGATAATAATGCATTCGACTTAAAGCTAAGTTTGCGAAAGAAAGTTTAGTTTACAATTGCTAAGAGACTGGCTCAGATCTCATTCGTTGAAACATACGAAGGTGATTTAAATGCAAAACTTTCAAAATAACCTTCCGGAAATGACACATGCTGTTAGCTCCCATATAAAATTTAGTTATGTCCCAAACAAGTACGGTCCCATTCCCAATTCGCTATATTGCTGCTATAAAATTTTCAATACACTTCCAGGTCGCGCCACGTTGATGTTCGATTAGCGATTAGTTCATTTACAATCACTCGTTAATTCTCATTCTTTACTCTTTAGTACTTGTAGTGGCCTACATACGTAGTGCCTACATGTGACTGCCGTGGTACACGGTGAGCTATGAATTGTTACCACTTTGGTGCCACTCCGCTGTTATCATAGACTTTTTTTTTTATGTTTCAAGGGGGCAGACGAGCAGGCAGCAGGCACCGAAGTGCCTACCGGCGCCCATGGACTTCTAAAACCATATTTGTAAAATGTTTTACATAAGCAAACTTTGTGATGTCTTTATGTTGTGGATCCTTAAATAAATTAAATTAAAAAAAAAACTCTTTTAATAATATTTATGATGTAGGTACTGGTAGGTTTCCTAGTGTTCTTATTTTAATATATTTTCTTCAATTTTTCTCCTCTGTTATATAGTTTCGGTTTTACGCTCGTCCAAAAATGTTATTTGTTCTTTAATATAATTATTCTTTTCTTAGCTTTTTATTCTTCTCATGGTCCCAATTCTGCATATTTTCTATCTAAATTTATCAAAGAGAACTTATTCTTTAATCCGAAAAGCACTTTTCCCTGTTGGGATTTCATGATGACATATTATAATATGTATATTCATATATATATATATATATATATATATTTCATGATGACATATTATAGTACATAGAGGATTAATTCGATGTAGAAATAATAAAAACTTTTAGGCGAGTTAATAATTTAAAGAGGTTTACATTATCGAAGTTCAATACGGATCCCTAACTTTTTTGAGAACATTATATCGCTTATGATCATCGGGGATAATGTGGGATTATAATAGTGAAAGAATTCTTCAGATCGATCCAATAGTTTCAGAGCCTATTCAATGCAAACAAACAATCAAATTTTTCTTTTTATAATCTTATCTTAATATATACATATATAAATTACGCGTCAATTTGTTTATCCGCATACGGTGTGCATATTTGTTTAAACCATTTATATAATTTTAATCAAAATAGCACACCGTATGCAGTTTGGTCCAATTTGAAAGATAGGGTAGCTTACATCTCAATTTATAATCGTAAATAAAAATGAGTCGCTGAAGTGTATACACGTGCAAAACTTCCGAACGTTTGCACCAAATTGGATAGTTTCTTTTTTGTTGTGTTCATAATTTTTAGGACATATATAAATAGAATGGCAAATCAAAAACGAAAAGGAACAGGTCGAACGGAAACGGAATGGGAACAGGGAAAGGTTCCGGGAACAGGGAAGGGATCGGGGAAAATGTTATACTATAATAGAACTTAGTTTAAAGTAAGCAACTCCACGTTCGTGCAGAGGTCAGTAAAAATTTAGTCAATTCGAATGTCGTCAATTTATGAAAGACAGCCAAATAGACCTTTATTAAATAATTTCGAGATGCTTGATTACGATTGACAGCGCAAAATCTGCGGCTGGAGTGACGAATAAAGGTTGATTGGCCATTGTGGTGGCCAACAAAAGGAAATAATTTGCTTTCAGTGTTAATATTGACGCGACGCGATCTCCAATCGTGATAAAGTTATGTTTTAAAGTTCAGTTGTTTACATTATTTTATATTAGAATAGTAATATTGTAATGTAATGTAACGCCACCTAGTGAGTAAACCTTAAATATGCCGAGCCAGCCAATGGGGCGCCATCTAGGGCACAAGCCCTTAGCGTGTGCCGAGCCAGCCGAGCCAAGCCAGCTGAGACAAGGCAATGCCAAGCTAGCCTAGCCAGCCTATTTATATATACGCGTTGATTATTAAATAATAACTCAAATATGATTATGTGCTATTGCTAATATTCATCAATTACGGTGTAAACCGTCACATTTTGCGTGCAAATAGGCGGACTGGCAGAGCGAAACTGTAAGGGTTCCTTGTAGGACTACGGGAACCCTAAAAAAACACACGTCCAAGATATCTAGAACATGAGAATGGTGATAAGCAAAGCGACAAGTACATAAGATTTAAAATTTACAGACAGGACCTTCTTATTCGATTCTACGTACTTTAACCACTGGGCTTATAGCTGTTCCAAATGAAGCGATAGCAAAACTTTTCCTTGGATCTTTTTCTTATTTATTTCTTTCGCTTCCTCACTTTCTTCTCACTTTATTACGCTTTGATACAAATTGGTTTTCATTAAAAACTTTTCGATAAATTTAAACTAGTTATTTTCGCGATAAAGGGCCGTAAGAATACAAAAACTCTTTATTAAACTGTTTCTTTTTCGAAAGATTTTTTGTGCCGCTCTTAGTGTTGAGCCAATTATGTTAAAAGTCTTCCAATTTTAATAACTTTCGAACAAAAGTTCTATGAAAATATTATATTAACGAAGCAATAAAAGAGCCCAGTGCGATTAGAATTTACCACCTAAAACATAATAATAGATTGTATCTTGTCGGATTCTAATAATAAACCATTAAAGTATGCGTGGAATGTGACAACGCACTTCTTACCGATGACTGTATTAAAAATAAACACGTAATTTAATCACTGAAACGAAATACTTTTGGTATATATTACCAATTGTCGTATTGTTGTATTAATAATGATTGATTATAGACACAAAGTGGGACAGAACAATCATTATCTAGATATACAATTTGCTATGTTTAAAAGTAATCTATTACAAAATTACTTGCGTTATTTGCTTATAATAAATAATCTGATTATTTAATGTGCTTGTCAGTCACCTCTCAATGTTTTTAATTTGCCAATACGCATTTCTAGTAGGCTTCTACTATGATTAATTGTCTACCAGCAAATACGTACTTTGAAGCCAGGTGTCGGCAACCTGTGGCTTGCGAGCCACATGAGGCTCTTTAAATGTAAAGCCTTTTTTAAAATGTGAAGTCTGGCTCTTTAGTTTCATACGCAAAATATGTGATTACCTAACAGTGCCCTAATTTGTTTTGAAAAAATATTACTTACATATAGATAAGTCTTTCTTATGAATAAATAGATATATATTTTTTTGTTCAAAAACTTTATGCCAGTACCATAATTCGTTGTAGGCACGGAAAATTTTTGTGGCTCTATAAAAACTTTGGAACTTTGTAAATTGTTACCTTTCGATTTTCCGACTCAAAAGGTTGCCAACCCCTGCTCTAAGCGATTAAGCGTTTCAGACGACGTCAAGTTACATCAAGTAATATTATGGCCAACCGCTGATAACTTAGTTATTAAACAATGCTGCAATAGTATATTAATCTAAGCATACTTTCTTCGATATACTTAAAATTAAAGTTCTTTTTTTTCCTATTAGCCTGATGTGTTCCACTGCTGGGCAAAGGCCTCTTCCTTCTTGATCCATCTTCCTCTTTCCTGTGCCAAACTCATCTATAACATAAATTAAAGTTACTGCTATGATAACACTTCTTGGAGTTGAATGCCTCAGGCTTTGTACTTTATAGTTAACATGGAAAAGTATTAAACTTATTTTTATAAAAAATCTTTTTAAAAGAGTGGCTAAAAATACTTGCCCAGGTGCAGGTTCGAGTAAACGGAGATGAATGGCCATCGTCTCTTCCGGTTTGCTCCCATTAACCTTTCCATTAAGGCGGTATCGGATTTCTGTCTCACCAAATATCAGTTGCTACTTGTAACAATCAGTTTTCATCTCGAACAAAAGGTCGCAATTTTATCGATGAAAGTTTAAGGAAGTTTCGCAGAGACCTAATAAAAAATCGCTCAAATTTCTCTCTCCTCTTCGAAAAAACCGCCATAAATAACAGCGATAATTTTGAAAATTGCTCCGAGAATGTAAACTCTTCTCCGCTTTTTTGATTTATCGCGCTCGTTTTGCGTGACTTTTTAAAAGAATGTGAATAAATGTGGTGGAGAAATTCGTAAAAGTTTTGTTTTTTTTTCTTTCCTGTCAACAGATTAGCGCTTGATCATCATGTCAAGAGGTGTTAAATGATCAACAATAATTAAAAAATGGAGATATTAGCTATATTTCCTTTAATTAAGGTTGGCAACGGCCCACTGTTCGAAATTCAGCTACTAATCTTTACATTTGAATACCATGTTTGTGTGTAACATGTGTTTATTTAAAGCTCTATACAAAATGTTTATTCTTAGTATAATATCTCTTTGACAATTTAATTACATTACATGTCATAATTAGTAAAATATTTGCATTTCGAAACAGAAATGCATGAGTAAATAGTTGTATAAATTTGAAATTGGAATTCCTAACCAAAGAGGAGATATTTGAGATCAAAGTGGCCAGTACGACTAAATCCAATTTCATATGTAATAACCTATAATGTACTGTTATTTTGTCATGGTTGTCACAAATTCGCTTTGATTTCGATATTTGTGCCAAATTTCACACTCCTCCGTCCGCGTAATTTTCGCAAAATGGTACCAAGAGTTTTTTCTTCTTGTATTAATGTATAGATTACATAATCCGATCGTTTTTAGGGTAGTACTACAAGGAACCCTTATAATTTCGCTCTGTCCGTCCATCCTTCCGCCTGTGTCATATAGACCTATATATTTATTTATTTATGATATCACAATATTATATGTATTATTTATTTTTTAATGTTAACGTGCGAGTTTACTTACGCCGATAGTTTTAATAAAAAACGCACAGCCGTTTGTATGCGAGCCACGTGCCGCCACTTCAACCGGTCACTAATAAACTCTTAAACTCCTTCGGCTTCCCACAACCCGCCGAACGAACTCGCTAGTTTTTATCGGCGGCCATTTGCGTTGCAAATTATCGTACGAAAACAGTCGACGAAGACATTGTCGATAAAATTGTAGTTTTTTTTTTAATTGAAAACTTCTTTATGCGCCTTGTGCATTTTTTGACATGGTGAAAAACCATTGATTTCGCGTCATCGTCACGGAATGCATGGCTATGACGTCACCGTTAGCGACACCTCTATCAATTCGTTTTCACTTCTGTTGGGACTCCCAGTGTTCGGTTTTTTATTGTGAAGAACTAAATCATCGTGTAAAAGATCTCAGATTTAGATTCTACAAATTTTATTTTACATAATCAAAACTTCTATGCAATATAACACAATGTCTATGCGCTACACTATTCAATTATTGCGCCAAACAAAAAATATATATTTAAGGACTGACACTTTTTAAGAAATAACACTGGTCTCAAAAACGCTTTTAATCGGAAGCTATGGACAGATACATAAATTTTATATACATGTATATAAAGACATGCAAAGCGATGATAATGACTTGTTGATATGACGACGTTATATATTAGTACAACTTCCTCTTCTTCCTAGCGTTATCAGGAACAAATACCAGGGTTCGCTTAAATTGCAGAGAACGTGTTTGTGGGGTGAGTTAAGATGATCCACTACCGTATTACTTCATCCCCAGAGCCCCCACAATGTCTATAATCTCACGACTTATATCCCTCAGTGAAATAAATCTGGTTCCACTGATTAACGTTCCTTCTGAAGCACGGAGGAGGTCGGATATTTCTAACACCAGTTGTAGCGACAGCTACATAGCAAGATGGCAATGATGTCAAGTGGAAAAGGTTACACCAAAGCAAACTAGATGTCGCTGTACGGATGACGACCGCAGTTACTCACGCAAGCGAAGTTTCTACTTACACTCACTATATATAGACCTTCCGTCGAACAACTGTCGGCTCTGTGGTTATATTCCACTACAGCATACTCGCTCGCGGCAATCGCTTTCTTCACGAAGCGACTAACTGCGTCGTCCGTGTGGTCTGTATAGTAGACGCACTCCTTCGTGTGACGAGAGATTGCAACTACCGCGTGCGCGACGCTGTCATGGATGGCCATCTTCTTCAGCACGCAACGGATGATAATGACCCGCTCGAAGCATAGACCCCCAGACCCATACGAGCGGCCAGCTTGAATGATTTCCTTACCCCAAATATGGCCGCCCAAGAATGCGTTATCCGTTTTACAAATGCAACGAGACAGCGTGGCCAAAAGCGATAAGATAATGAAAAGTTTCAAAATAAAGGGATAGGGGGCATTATGAATGGAACTTAAATGTAATTAATTTGCGCTTTTCTAATTTAAAAATTGTTATTTGTATTACATGTAAGATCTGTCTTTATATTTTTGTGTCAAAAATGATTCTTATTCCAAAAAAAAAGTAAATCGAAATAAATGTGCCGTATATACAATAAAAGGATAGAATCCAGTTCCCGAAATGAGAAATCATGTGACTTTCTCTCTATGGTCCAGTCGCGTTTATAAGAAAACTATACTATTAAACCAAATTCACACTTAAACATCACATTTTTCAACACAATTAAAAATATATACGTTTTATATAAAATAATAAGAGAATAACACAAAATTATATTCAGCTAATATCACGTACATATGTTATGATTACTTTATCGAGTAATTGATGGCAAAAGACGACATGGCGAAAGTTAATGGATTCAGAGAAATGTTTATTATTAGTTAAGATATGGGTCACTAATAGTTAGCTATAAGGATTTGTATGCTAACTTTCCTAATGAGTTTGTAACATCTCCTATTTACATGGAAAATTTGAAGTCTCTACACCTTAACAATTAAAAACACTTTGAAATTACTCGAAAATGGTACTCGTAATAAAAAAAACCTGTATATAAAACGCTAAAGAGCTATTAAATGTTACCATATGAGATGGCCTTGAATGAAAGGAAAAATGATCTCTAGTAGAGTGATAGAGTCTACAATGTAAACTCTACATAATACCCTAATCGATACTTTTTTTGCTTTAAGTAACCGGTAATTTCTGAGCCTTATCGATTATTTAATCAAAGTATGCAATTAAATTTGCTAATTAGTAATATATTTTCTGATTATATAGTTTGTTTGTCAATGATTCGAAAGAAGTATAACAGGCTTGGTCTTCGGGAAGAAATTAAATTTGACAAAGAAAAACAACAAATAAAAACCTTGTCATTACAACTATGCTTTGTATAAGATTCATGTTTATTATTTTCTGAATAAAAAACGCTTGCTAGAAAAATACATGTAGTTAGATTTGAAGGTTAATAATTTATTTGTGTACCGTCTTTTTATTATATAATTGTAGTAATTCTAATTTATTACAAAATGATTTTGAGTATCGCATACAACGTGACGACGCTTCCGAATTATCATCGTATTTCTATCCGAAGTAATTAAAGACGTAGTTTTACGTAAACGTAACGTTTTTAATTTTCATGAAGGTACCACAAATATTTAGACCACCTTTCGTATAACTCTGCCCTACATATATTTGAGCCTTATTTATTAAATATATGGTACAATACCTGATAAATTAACGTAGCTAATAGGTCCAAAACAAAAAGCTTCTGTGTTTAGCCAAGCTATAAAAGTACTTTGTTACTTGTAAGTTGACTAGTTGAGCAATTATCAAATTAAATTAAGGGTTTTTGTTTATGGTAAACCAGTTATATTCTTTTTATTTTTAGCATTAAACGCAATGTTCTAAAGATTTATTGACAAATATTTTTTTATCTGATTTAGCCGTACCGGCAACATAAATTGTTCTAGTTCAGGGTTATGTGCTGACCTTCATATCAGCCAAGATTGTACAAATTGTAGCTGCGCTCATATTTTCATTTCAATTTATTGGAAACAGCTATTATATGTATTCGTCAAAGATTAGGTAAAAATAATGTTATTATAGGTATTAATTTTAAATAGTGTTTATTAACTTGCTAGGTTTTGGTGGTTCAGGTTTGAAATCGGTGGTTAGATTTTTCTTTAACTTTTAAATTTTAAACGTTTATTTGTTTTTTATCCTTAGATTCCTGTCGTTTTTATATAAATTATGTAACAAACGCTTCTTCGTGTGTTTTGAGTTTTAGTTAACTTTTGTTTGAGGGACGAGGTAATTAAACTTTTTAGATTTTTCAATTATTTCTTATAATTCATATTTATTTGCGGCCGATGAGAGGTTTATGTCATTTCTTTAAAAGTTTTGAGTTAGTCAATAAGATTTATATTCAAATTAATTTTAATTATTTCAAAGTAATGGCTGCATAAAATTTTTATTACTTCTCTTGAAGGTTTTGTTCTAAAGTCGCAATTACTATGAAAGATACGTTCAATCACATGATTGGGCGAAGTGTAAATTGTGTTTAGAAATCGCCATACTCGTATATCCATGTTTGTAAAGTTACGTAATAGAATTACGTTATGTATGTATATCAGTGACACTGTATAACAAAGATAGGTTCCCCATAATTGGCGTTTGAGAATGAGTCACCGTAAGACGTACATGTGATCAACACAGGATTTTGTCGAATTGCAGTAGTTGGGTAATTATTCGTTTAATTATTTGATATATAACCACTATTAAACATCAGTTACTACAAATTTTGCGTATTAGCTTCAGCATGCTTATTATATATTTGCAAATTATTATAGCCTAACTAGCGGATCCTGTAAATTTTCTTAACATAAAAACGTTATATAGCATTCAGTATCACTATATCGTTATTAGTATGACTGATATTTTTTTTTTTGAGGCGGACAAAAGGTCCTATCGTTACTGCGACCAGTAAGATGTGTTGTATGACTGATATTCATAGATAACGTAATTTTAAAAGAACCACTTAACAAAATGAAGCCCGCGACTTTTCGTATTTACAATATCAAAACGAGACACGTGAAACCCGAGGATACTAACCTTTAACCTACCTTTTTTCGAAACGCTTCATAGTTTTTTTGAACCTTTATAACTTGGAATTGAAATATACCGGATAAACAAAATTCTCTGGGTTATTTATGATCGACCTTCTAATTATAATGCATATTTCGTTGCTGACTTAATAAAATGCCTAATCAATAGCCATACGGTTTACAATACCTATAAAAATCATCGAGTTTAAGATGAAGAAACCGCAACGAGGCCGGCAGCGCACACGTCTGTTGAAACAATTTATTCAATGAGTATATGAGGAAAATTATGCATTATTCACAACAATGGACCGTGTCTTGATTCAGCCTTCCGACATTTTTTACCTTCTACGCCTACGCCAATGTCTCATTGCAAACGTACTTTTTGCTTTTGGTCTAACAATTCGTCATCTAATATCCCCTTCTAAATTTTAGCTCCCAATCCAACGTCTTTATCCTGACTAATGTTAAAAATGCGAATGTGATTTTATTTGTTTTATAATACGATTTATAATTCGATACGATTTATAATTAATACATAATGCTAGCGGACTCGGCAGATGTCCTGTCCCAACGTTGTATTACTCTTGCTGTAATTGGCTATCAAAACAGCGCCATCTATTGCTCCGTTACCTCACTGACCATCAGCAGCTTTGCCCCTTCATTTTAAATCTCTCTTATCCTATAAGATACTTATTATAATGATATTCTGTAAAGGACAATTTTGATCTGCATAAAATGTACAACGTATTATGAGCATTTAATTTGATAAGGATCATAATTCGGTATTACGGTATTCTTTAAAATAGCTTCGTAAATAGTTCATTTTTTTTATAGTATTATATAAAAAATAAAAATGGTTACTATGGGAGATAGACATATGCCATCGCTGAACGTTCTATAGATCTTTTTAGATATACAATTCCATACTACATTATTTTCATCTTGTAAAGTTCAGCCAGCGCATGTCATGTATACACACAAAGATTTACGACTTGACTACAAAATATTGAAATTGTTATAACTATATTAATTGCTATAACATATATATAATATACATGTAAACCTTCTCCTTGAATCAGCCAATTGAAGAAAAGCACAATAAAATCTGTTGCGTAGTTTTGAAGATGTATGCGTACATGAAAGCGAAGCAGATTAATTTCATACCATGTAAAAGGTCCAATAATTAATTAGTAATGAACAAAATAATAAATTATTTAGTAATAATTATTATTTACATAGATTTTTTGTTTTTAAATTTCACGTCTTAAATTCTTAAGGAATCATCTTTAATCTTCTAATTATATAAAGCTGAAGAATTTGTTTGTTTGCTTGAACACTCTAATCTCAAGAAATAGTCCCATTAAAAAAAAATTCTTTCAGTGTTAGAAGCCCATTTATCGAGGAAGGTTATATAGGCTATATATTATGCTAAAGTTGAATCTATTTTTTTACATAACTTTATGTGGCCGAAGTCGCGAGCACAGCTAGTATTTTATAAACGTCGTCAGGGCATCCTTTCATAACTAAAAAGTTAATGCTTCCGAAAAATAGAAAAACTATAGTCGCCCGTTATTAAAAATTTAGATTGATTTAAAATATATAAGTCCCAATTAAAATTTTCAAAAATCTGAAGGATCAAGGATCAAATCCTGGTAGGGTTGTCATGTAAGAGTAGATTTTAATAAAAACGATTTCCTTTGCCTAGATAGTTTTATGCAGTCATAAATTACTATAGTAAACTTAACGCTGTAATAGTATAAATTAAAATGTTTTACTGTACGGAGTTGCTTAAAAAAGCTGTATTTAAACTAACTTAAGAAGTTTATTATTTCGTTTGTTTTCTTGTATGTATACGCATGTTTAATCTGCCAATGACTTATTCATGAGAGAGATAGCAATGACAAATTATTCAATGACAATTATTCAAGCGTATAAACTATGAATTTGTTTTAAATTTTAATATTTATTTTTATAATCTTATAAAAAAGCAATTGATAACCAAAAGCCCATTAATTCATTTGAAATTATAAGAAACCGTTAATCTAATTCATAAGAAAAAACAACTTTGTACGAAGCATATTTTCGTGTACACACATTGAAGTTAGAACTAGTTTCTAAAATCTTCATAATCAATCATTATGAAATATCAATATTCAAGAATATAATTAATTACTTAATGAAATTATATTAATAATAATATGAATACAAGCTTATTTTATCGTTGGACCCGCATGAACGGGCAAACGATCCCAAAAAATATATACATTTTCACAAGTTTGACTTTTGGTAATTCAGTCAGCAGTGATATTGAATCGAGTTCTCTTATACGTCAGTATTGAGCATAAAACTACGCGATGTAATCTATTACTAGCGCCATCTAGTCCATACATGCGTTCTGTGTTCCTTATGGATATGAAATGTATTTTTCTACTGATGTTAATTCTGCGAATGAGGCACGGACTATTAGCAAAATGACTAATAAATGTCGCTATACCTACATTTTTTTGTATGTATGTATGAAAATTTAAATATGTTATACACTTCCTACGTTATAAAAGTTGATTTTTAAAGAACATCAGAGGACAGTCAATGTATTAAAAAATTAAAATTGAACAGTGCCTCAGCATAAATTCTCAAAATTCATATTAGGGAATTAGACTTTTAGACGTCTCCCTAAAAATGAAATCTTTATAGTAATTTTATTATTAACGTTAACATTATCGTAAAAGTTGCCATAATTATAAATACATATTTTAATTTTATGAGTATTTTTAAATTTCCGAAACCAATTTTCGTTTGTGTTAAATATTGTTTAAAATATATTTAGATGCGAATTGTTTTCGTTTGTAAAGTTTATTCGTCCAGATAAGAACACAATTTCTAATTAGTAACAGTATTATAGTGATAATTTATGTCACGTCAGGTTGACTTGACCTGTTTATCGGGGTCAACGGTTAAAGATAAGCCGAACAAATAAGATTGTTCTGACCGTTTCTTGGAAATGATATTTGTTTTTCAATTTAGGAATTTGCTTAAACTATAGGAACAAAGTTGGAAGCATATTGCATTACTTGGCATAAATCCGAGGTTTTAGAAATATATATGTTATGAGCTAATGTTTGTACTCTTGTAATTATTCATCGTGTTTTGATTGCGAACGGACCTTTTTTGGCCGATCTTAACGTTTATCTTGACGATAATTACAAAATGAGTGAGCACAAAGATGAGACAAGACGCTTAAAGAGTTGAGAAAGATAAAACGGGCATGTACTGTTAGAACGTAGAGAGACGATACTTAAGCAACGATTGATAGAGGGAAATACTCTGGCAGCGAACTGATGCACAATTTATCGATGTTTATTTTGAGGATGACAATACACACCGGCAAAATTACCGGAACACATAAAAGGGACACTAAAAAATATTTAGTTTTATTGTCAAACACCTAATAATAAAACAGGAATTAACAATTAAATTGACGTTTTATTATTATTAAATGAAAAAAAAAACTAAACTAAACAAAATGCATTTTTCTTAGATCATTCGCGGCATGCCTAGACGGATGGAAAACTCAATTAGAGCAAAGGGGGAAAGCACTTGTTATAAAACATTCGTTTAATTAATTGTAAATCGTTAGAAAATATAAAATTTTTAACTGGTTTTCTGTCATTATGAAATCGAAAAATATACATTTTGTTTTGTTTTTTTTCATTGAACTATGTATGGTAATGCAGATTAATGTCAAAACATATTAATTTAATTGTTGTTTCATGTTTAATTACTATTTACTAATAAATCTATTTTATAGTTTTTTTTTTATGTTCCGCTAATTCTGCCGGTGTGTATATAAGCAAACTAGGTTGAGATAATTTCGTTAAAATACTTGATAAAGGTAAATCAAGGTTGTACTGTAAGCACGTATTGGGATACCTTTAACAATAAATACTATATTCGTTGTTCTTTGATTACCTATTTTGGACGAGCTTGATGTTTATCTTGCAGATGATTACAGTATAATTGTTAAAAATAAGACAATCTCTCCAAAAGAGTTCAGATAGATGATATGTACAGACAATCAAATGACAATATACTTTTGAATGTGTCTCTTAGACCCTTGCCTTAAAGGTAACCATATGTTATGGTCGACGGGATTTAATAGTTCCCTTGATATGTCATTGGCAATACATGTTACTTTTATGGATGACTGAATTATTACTCAATTATATATATGGGCATTTATCATAAGAAAAACGTACGTATATGTGTAACAACTAAAGACACATTTTACAAGGCTAACGCAAAATAATTTGGATTCGAATAATAGGTAGAATCAGGCGTTACTTTGCGGAAATATACTTTTATAGCAGCTACACACGTTTCGATAAATCGTTGCGAAAAAGCTGCGCAGTTTATTCAATAACATTTTTTAAACACACATATCGATAAAACTGTGCAGTTTTTTCGCAACGATTTATTGAAACGCGTGTAGCGGCTATTATTCTTATCGTCTCCCGGCCCAATGCTCGGGTTTTCTCCCGTATTCATTCGCGGATATAAAAGGAAATTCATTTAGTTTTTCATGAACTTGAATTCGGTTAAAACAGATTCTCATTTTGGAATACGTAGATCAAATTGTAAAATTAGAATACTATCGAATGAGAAGAGTTTCGACTTCACACACGAAAGAGGCATAACATTAATTAAAAACGGCCAGAACATTCAAAGGGCTAAGTTTAATCCGTATTATCAGCATAGGTAATAATTAATTAATTTGCTATGTGTTATTCACTTTGAAATCGCTGAAAATGTTCTTTCAGTGGTAGTAGGGTGGGATCGATACTAATTTTGTAGCCACTAAAGTATCGTGGGGATCAATTGAATTACGTAGATTAGGTGGAGAAACAAAAAAAAGGTAAGTGGTACTTTAAGGTAAGGTCATGTTGCACATAGCGCCAGAAAGGCGGTTTTATAGAGCGCGTGATGCTTTCAGGTACATTGCCTTGAGAAAATAGTCAGATTATATATTTTGCGTAAGCCTTTGAGTATTCCCTTTACAATAAAAAAAAAATAATCGCACTCGAATATACTTTAACAAGATAAGAGCGTACTTTTTTTTTCAACTTTCAGAAACAAATTTCTTCAATATTTTTACCTGAAACCACAATGTAAATAAAACTTAAAAGTGTATAACAGGGGTGGCGCGGCGCGAATCGTTGACTTGTTTTGCGCGTCAACATTTTGTTGACGATTGCTTCTCAATGTTCACGATACATTGCGCGCTCAAGAATCCGCTTAGATTGTAGAGGATTTGGCTGCGGGGCGAGTTAAGATGACCGATTGCCATCTGACGTCATCCTCGGAACCGCCACGATCTCTACAACCTTACAACCAATATCACAAAGTGACATTAATCGGGTGCCACTGTTTTAGGTGCCTTCCGAAACACGGAGGAGATCGGATATCAAATATAAACCAATGTTAGAATGGGTCATCCATCTATCACCCGGTCGCAGCCAGAGCAACTTAACTTAGCGTTCGACTCAAATGACGAACACTGATTAGGCCACGACCTCCTCAATATAAATTATAATTATTAATGATTTATATATTGTTAGTTATAATATAAATTATAACGAACAATATATAAATCATTAATTATTATTATTATAATACTATAGTTAACAAAAATAGTGCTTGCTTTTATATCGCGGATTTTGTAGCGTTTATTATTTATTTTAACCGTCGATTAGTACATAAGTGGCCGGACTCACCAGCCCAATTCGGCTTCAGATCAAAATGACTGCAAGCCTAGCGCTACCTCTAATAAAAACCCCCAACCTCAATAAAATGTTCTCATTTAAATGTAATATATTTTAAACATTGATATTCAAAGCTTTATCGCGTCTTCAAATGGAGATACAAAGGCTAAAAAAGCAAAAAATGTCTTGGATGTTACACACGTAGATGCAAAATTTGCAACATCATTACAAATTCAAATTCATTTATTTGCTTTAAACATATTTAGTCACATTACGCCATGCAAAATTTTAAATTAACATAGTTCTAGATTAAATTACACAACATTAATAATTAAAAATCTTACATTTCTACGTTAAATTCTATACAAAATAATTTTTTAGTCTTAACTTTATTTATAATTTATATTTTTTCAACAAGAAACTGTTACAGAATAGTAATATTTATCCACCAACTTTTCTTTTGAATTTTATAAAAGGTAGTTATTTTATTACTGCAGGTAATTTGTTATATGCAATTTCATTTATTTGAACCTTACTCTTGCCTAGTCACATTTCTTTTGAATTTGGCTGGCCCGTTGGCGCAGTGGGCAGTGACCCGGCCTTCTGCTCCGAAGTCACCGAGTTGACTGATCCGTTGGCGCAGTGGGCAGTAACCTTGTCTTCCGCTCCGGGGATTGGGAGTCAATTCCCGCCTTGAGTCTACTTGTGTAATCCAAATGTATGTATTTCTACAAAGAAATATTTTGTATAACAGGCGTCTGTGATCTATAACACAGGCATTATGTTGTCTACCGTAGGAACAGACGTCCGTGTGTCTTAGAGTACTGTGTATACATATTATTTCATAAATCAAGTAGAAACTCATTCTCTTTTCAACCGACTTAATAAAAGGAAGAGATCTCAATTCGACTGTATTTTTGAATGTTTGTTACCTCAGAACCTTCGACTGGGTGAATCGATTTTGACGATTCTTTGTTTATTTGAAAGTTGGTACTTCCAGTCCAGTTGTCACTTTGAAGTCGTTTTTTTCTGTTAAAATTTTATTTAAAACTTTTTTTATAATATTGGCTTAATGCACCTTTAAGACTATTGTCATTTTACAGTAATTTAATTAGAATCCAATTTACACTTACGTTAGTAAAAAGTTAAAGTTCTCGTGAGCGGAATATATTTAATTAAAACAATTATTTAAATATTATAAACCTACAGTCCTCTAATGCATATTTATTATAGTATATTTATGCATACAATCTCAGGACTGTTTCCTATTTATGAACGCTTTTTAAGGTTAACTTCCCTGAGAAAAGAATTTATAGCAAGGCGTACTTCTTTATATTTTCATGGCTTTATGTTTAACACACACTTTTATTTCCCGCCATTTAACGTAAATTGTGTTTTTAGAGCAAAAATTTTCCGGATTTACACATACCTACAAAACGTTACAAATGCTGGTAATCATTCGGAAGCGGGACGCAACCATTGAGATACTTCTTTTTATGAGTTTCCGTCATGAAAAAACATTATTGGTAATGTTATTATGATGGCGGATGACAAAAAAAAAACGATGACTGGAGATTTTTTTTTAACATTTTTTCAAATGTAATTCTCACTCACGCACGTAAATTATAAAAAAAAGAAACTTAACTCAGTTTCGGATAGGTAAGAAGCGGACGGAAAAGTTGTAAAATAAAAAATTTGCATGACATCACAACTTGCAAAACAAATTGTTGTTGCTCCAATCACGTTCAAGTACAGCTGTCTGCTTGGCAAGACGTCACGTTAAAAAGACGTCATGATAGATGAGAAATTTTTGGCGCAAAAGTTTATGTGGATTTATAAAAAGGTTTTTAAATAAAAAAATGTTTTTCTGAAATATATATGTTTTAGGTAAAAAGTAGGTAGGAAAGTAGTCAACTAGCCTATAGATAGAACTGGGCCGAATTGCAATGGAATTACACGGGAATCACCAGCTTTTAATTAAAAAAGAATCATCAAATTCAGTGTACCTAGACGAAAGTTCTGAGGTAACAGAAAAAAATACAGTCGAATTGAGAACCTCATCTATTTTTAAGTCAGTTGAAAAGGTGATAATTAAATGGTACAAAACAAATGACTACGTTTGTGGCCGTTCCTCTAGGACAGCTTCAAGTCCAATCTTATGAAATAAATGACATTTGTATAAACATTCCTTTACCTCATCTTTCCGTATCAAACAAACAACAATATGGGTACATAAGAGAGATCACTGACCTCTGAAGGAACCAGTTATACCCAGTTAACCATTGTTATAAAGTGACGAGTAACAAAGCAATTGTATCATAGCATGAAATTACAAGACTTGTGCAATTTACTGAGTTCAAAGAGTGCCAGATGTCAAAGATTATACATTGTGACTGGTGAGAAACTAAGAATACTTAAGCAGAGTTACTCGGTACTCGATCCTCGTTACAATTATTTAATAAAAATAGGTACATAATTTTTGACCACATTCCCTTAAAATTAGTTAGTGTGGTCGTACGTTCCGTGGTTAATTTGCTGTTAGAAAAAATTTGTTCGTAAATGCATTTCCCAAAGTAAAAAAACTGGTCTGTTATTAAAAAAAATTTATGACAGCTGTCAGTCGTAATATAGATAATAAATAAAATTATTCAGTTAATTTTTTGGCTATATTTATTAAACAAAAATGTGAATAGGTGATAAGTGAAATATGTACTTATGTCTGTCCTAAGCCAAGACTAAAGAGTGAAGAGAAAACGGACTATCATCGTGCGTGCACTCTTTGTGGTGGTTGAGCATATCGACCTTCGCTCCCACCGTTCATTCCTCGTCGAAAGCCTCCCACCTTGGTGTGCCTTTCCCACACCCATAATGAAATAATATCTATAATAGAATAATATTAATGCGTTATAAGAGTACCGTGTTATAGGGGGATTACACTAGTCCATTTTTACTACAGTAGTAGTTACTAGAAGAATTAATATTTAGAAACTAGCCATAGTCCGCGACTTCCCTTGCGTGAATTTAGTGATTTTATTAAATTTTGAGGGTTTTTATCTTTTTGTGCGTAACCTTAATTCTTTAACTAAAAGCAAAGTAGCCTATTTTATTCCTTGTAAATTCATCTATCCACCAGTGAAAGGCCCGTCCAAATAGGTTTAGCCCATTTGGAGATTGCTCGGAACTGACAGACAGCCAAAACCTTTTTAACTATCGTTTCTTTCTATCTCCGCCGCTATCTTTCTTGTTCGATAGGTTCTTAGTTCACTGCTTTTTAGGGTTCCGTAGTACTACAAGGAACCTTTATAATTTCGCTCTGTCCGTCCGTCCGTCTGTCTGTCCGTAAGGTGGTCGCCCCCCTAGCATTTCCAAACTATTAGACATAGAGACATGAATTGTTCCATGTTGATAGAACATGGTAAAAACTCAACAGGAAAATTATTTTGAACGACTTCGGACAACAACTTTTGAAGTTATTTAACAAATACATTTATAGCGTATCAGATACGGAACTTTTCTATATAAGCGTGTCTTGACACGCTTTTGGCCATTTTTATTTGTTCGATAGATTCTTAGTTCACTGGTTTTTAGTATCTCATGACATTTACGCACGGATCAATACGCTTTAACAGTTGAACCATCTCATATACGTAGAGAAATCCATGGGGAAAATACGGTGCTGTAAACAGAGAAAAGATTCATAATATGCGAGCCGCGCCGCGGGCGTTCATATGAATTTTATATTTGCACGGGACAAGCTGCTCACTATTTGCTTCGCTAGGTTGGTATAAAATTATAACGATTTGGTAAAAATCAAAAAGAGTAAGGAATAAATAATATACCAATAATAGTTCTAATTCAATGGCAACTGCTTGCCATCCAGCGTAGCTAGCGAGCATGACGTCAATAAGGCTCGCTAGCGAGAGGTTATCACCGATCTGTGACACCATCAGGTTACGTAGTGCGCTCCATGCCGGACACTCTACCACAGTGTGGTGCACCGAGTCCACGGGCGCCCCACACTCATGGCAGACCGGCGTTTCCTCTCGCTTAGCAATCTGGTGCAGGTATTTACCGATGCAACCGTGCCCGGTAAGCACCATTCTGGTAAGCCTGAGAATCGGTCATAAAGTATCCTTTAAAATCCCAAGGCGTGGCCACTGAGTACAAAGTCGCAAGGTACAACGAGTATATTCTTATATATAAAAGCGAAAGGTCACCTAACACGAAATCTCGAAAACAGCGAAACGTACAAAGATGAAATTTGACAATGAGTTAGTTAATAGGTAGCAGGCATCCGCTAAGAACGGGTTTTTCGATAGGACAAGAATAAAGAGGTCTAAAGGCAAGTTTAATTTTACGCGAACCAATCCGCGGGAAATAGCTAGTATATTGCTGTTAATAGGCCATATACGCAGTTTCCTTTTCAGTCCAACCGTTACATTTGCATATGCAATATACTTATCATAAATATTTAAAATACGATTTTCATATCCTTGTAAAATCGAGCCGTGATATTAAATCTGTAAAGATTTTTTTAACTGTAAAAATGTAAGCCACGCCGGTGGACGAGGGCTTTATAAATATTGATATCGGTCAACAATCGTTATGATGAAATATTATTGCGAATAACATTTAATTGTTATTTGATTTCAGCTCTCCGCTTAAAATATTCATTTGGAACATTTTGCAGAATTTACTTTTTTTTGTACCGTTGAATAGAGATAGAAGTGGTACTATTCGAATATAGGTGTCCATCGGCCTACATACGACCGTTATTTCAATGCTTCATTCATTTGTTGGAACTATGATCAGACCTAGCTTGGCTGGGCCGTTGGCGCAGTGAGCAGTGACCCTGCCTTCTGCTCTGGGGGTCGTGGGTTCGATTCCCACCTCGAGTGTGGGTGTATTATCCATATGTATGTATTTATATATTTCTAAAAAAAGGGTGGTTCCCCCACACATAGGATTTCCAAACTATTAAATGTAGAGACTTGAAATTTACTATGTTGATAGGACATGCTAAAAAGTCATTAGAAAAATTATTTTAAGCAAAATCAGACAATAACTTTGAAGTTTTTTAACAAATGCCCTTATTGTATAACATACACGGAACCCCTCTATACAAGCGAGTCTAGACTCGCTCTTGGCCGCTTTTATTTGAGTATTCATTATCTATAAAACTTCATTATTTTTATACAAATCGGTTATTGTTGGAACAGTTGTATATTTCCGTTAGCAATGGTCTAATGAAATTTTTTTGTTGATGTTGATAAAAGTTAATACGAAACTCCTCCCGTACTTGAATGATTGTATTTTTAATTAATAATTTGTTGATTTTGTCAACAGTTGACTTTGTCAACATACATTATTAATTAAAAACATGGTGTGATGTTTTGATATCGTATCAGTGGCACCTTTTAAAATATTTGACAATCCAAAAGAGCTTCTAAAGATCTTTTAACTATTTGAACAAATAATCTTTTGAATTTGGGTTAGGCAGTTTAGTTACATACCCAGTAATGCAGCTTTGGGTATAGTGATGGTATCCTCAGAAGCCTTCCATTGTTCTTGAGCAATTGGCGATGGAAACGTTTCATCTTCTACGTTCTTCACTTCTAGGACTCGAACGGAAAGACCTAGAAGAAGAAATTTGAAAGGAAATTACATAACAAAATAAAATAAAAATAGCTTTATTCAAAATGTTAATGAAAAAATCTCGAAATGTTTTAGATTTTGTAAAGAGTACCAATTTTTAAAGCAAGATATGAAACTCAATGTACTCTCAATTAAATCTGGTATTAGGTTTGATTGAAATTTCTGCAAATTTAATATCTGAAGAATTTTTACTTGTATAATGAATGAATGAATGAATACACTTTATTCGTTCATTCATTCATAGACAATAAGATTCATAGACAATACAAATCAAATTTTCATAATCACTATTTAGTCTTTTTTTTATTTGGTGTAACTCTAACAAAATAAATAGTCATTTCGTTGTCTAAAATATTATTAGTGTTTGATACGGTTAGCGTCCTTTATTTTATATCGATGTTACATTCATTTGAATGATCATTTCAATGATCATGTAGTGTGGCCGGGGACTTTTTGTAACTGCACAAAGTTTTGTAGTACTTTGTGGGCTTCAAGGAGAAAAATGTACAAACACTTTGAGCTGTCTCGCTCTAGTATTGAGACAATTTGATTAAAAAACAATGTTATAACGTATAAGTAATATTGAAGGGTTTGTGATTTTTAGATGTTTTTATATGCAACAATACCTACATTATTTTCGGCCCGTTGGCGCAGTGGGCAGTGACAGTCGTGGATTCGATTTCCGCTTCGAGTCTGAGTGTATTATCTATGTATATGTTTCTACAAAAAAAGTATTTGTGTACAACAGGCGTCTGTTACCTATAACACACGCATTAAGTTGTCTACCTTAGGAATAGACGTCCATGTGTCATATAGTCGTGTATATATTTATTTAATGTTTTAATTTTTGGTCTGTTAAGGTGTTTTTTTTTTAAATAGGTAACTAGTATTTTTTGAATTGTAGATATTAATTCCAATAGTCAATATTACGAAACCGCGTTCGTTATCATCTACAATGGCCGCTGTAATGGCGAATGTCAGCGGTAACGACTGATGCCGTCATTAATATTCGCCAGTCATTTTGCGATTAGGTCATAGTTACGAAATGGTTTTCATGCGAGTTAACAGCTTATCTGTATGCATGAAAAACTAAACTACTTTGCTTTAATCCGCGAATCATTTGCGGACTAAAGCAAAGTAGTTTAGTTTTTCATGCATGTCATGGATTTCCGCAAAGTAACGCCTGATTCTATCAGTTATTTAGCTTATCTATATATTATATATATATTGTACACAAGAAATTCTTTACTTAAAAGGGGCTCCAATCGTATATTTTAAAATTGTAAACAAACTGGCTGAAAAAATAAAACATTTATTATTGTTATTAATGTATATCTTGTTGATGGATGATTTAGATAGATTTAATGTCGTAGATAATAAATAAATAATAAGTATGTACAGGACTATATGACATACGGACGTCTATTCCTAAGGTAGACAACTTAATGCCTGTGCTTCCCTATATTTCATCACAGATAAAATTTTTATGTTGAGCTTTATTCGCAATAACTTATACTGCAGGTCTAAAAGACTTTAATAAAAAAAATACAAGAATAGACTGGCGGGCCCGGCAGACGTTTCCCGAACATTTGGTTACTTATTTTTACTACATTTCCGTTCCCAATATTTTCGAAAATTACCGGTGACAAACAGACAGACAGACATTTTTAAATATACAAACCTTGTCCTAACAACAATGTACCAAACAAAATAGAGTTATCCACTTTGGTGCAGTCGTTCACAAGTTATGCGCGTATATACATTTTGAAAATTAATTTTTATTTATTTAGAAGAAGAAGATTAATAAAATGTACCCTCAAATATACAAAAAAAGGTTCATTATTGCTCGCATAATTGCTGTAGTTATTTTTTTCCATGTTTCCGGTTTTTAATAGGAACCACGATTGCATGCTCTGTTTTCATATGGGTTATGCCGGAGCCAAACGTAGTTTCGAACGTTCTTTTAAATGAGCATGTAGTGTGGCCGGGGACTTTGTGTAGCTGCACAAAATTTTGTAGAACTTTGTAGTCTTCAACGACAAAAATGTACAATCACTAAAAGCTATGTCTGACTCCGACTTACGAACTTGTACTTTATTTTACCTTGGTTACGAACAGAACGAAATAGGACTTGTTAAACTTATAAGGATTAAAACCAGTTTATTTCCTCAGCACTGATAGAATACAATTTTATATTATTAAACATTTACTAAAAATAATTACAGGCTGTTATAATGTCTGCAATTATATGGATTATTGTAATTATCTCGGATAAATATACTTAACATGTTTATTAATTAAAATCTCAGTATGTGATCAGTGATTGTAAAATGATTAGTACTATACTTTCGACGTTTTCGACTGAAATATTGACGGTTTTTTTGTGGGTTAATGTACATCACTATTTGCAAATAATGATCACGACAGTCGACACCGATGAAAAGAAACAGCGGTGCTGCGATTCGCGAATGTCTGTCGGCGGTTCTGTCGCTCGCTGTCATCAATTTATTAAGGAGGTACATAGTACATATCCATTACCTACCTTGTCCAATCTGAAAAGACAACAATAAAGCGTATTAAAAGTTTAAAAATAATAAGTGATAAAATCAATTGTTCTAAAATCCTCTTATTATTTTTTATAATTGTTTAATCACCGGTAATAGAATATCTACAATAAAAAATAAACATGACTTTGCAGATGCCGGCAATTAATTTTGATTTGATAGCTTTTAAATGTAAAGAAGAAAATGTGATAAAAAATGTATGGAAGCACAATCTTCACGAAGAATTCCATGTTATTAGACAGGTATTTAAAAATATTTTTTTGTTTTTCATTTATAGAAAGAACAATTGAATAAGTTTAAGCTTCATTAAATATTCTTACTTTTAGGTAGTTCAGAAATATCAGTGGGTAGCAATGGATACTGAGTTTCCAGGTGTTGTAGCCAGACCAATAGGAGAATTCAGATCTACAGCTGACTATCAATATCAACTTCTTAGGTATTTATATATATTTCCATTTTTAAATGTTGTTAATACAGTAAAAACTCGAATTTCGTTATCTTGAATGTCGAGGGAAATGGAAAAAACTTCAACTTATTGAGTCTTCGACTTAACAAGTTCAAGTTTTGAAGATGTGATGTCTAAAATTTTGACTTAAGAAGGCTAGCAATATAATCATTTAATATAAATACTATAAACAGCCAATATAATTTATAACAATAGAATTTTTAACATAACACAAAACTTTTCTTATATATGTATATATACAAAAACATGTTCACTGTTTAGCATTTTCAAAGATAGGTACAACAGCTCAGCATCTGCAGTGTATCACCTGCAAAACACATAAAACTTTGTGGTGAATTTCAGCTGTGACACATGGTAATGTCACAGTAATGGGTAAAAATCATTATGTGTACCTATACAAAGTAAAAATAATTATATTTCACACAACTACTACTAATGCAGTAGCATTAGTATTAAAATTACTAGTAAGTTATCTTAAGGATTTTTTTAATTTACTGGTTCTACTCAAATAAATCTGTTATCTTCTTTTGCTGTCAAGAATTTGCAGATGATTTATCAGTTATCTTTTCAATAACACATGATTCTTAACATCATTACATATTTCTTTTTTTTATGCTGAGTAGGCACACACTTGACTGCCAACCTACTTGATCTTAAATGTTGCTGCTTTGGCTTAAATATTAGTTAGCAGCAAATTATGTACTGCCCGAAAAAAACAAATTTGGCTTTGTTCTTTATGCTTAACTAACTATGAACACACTGGACATTCCTAATTGATTTTATTGCTTCAAATTCAGGGAATTCAAAGTAAGTCATGATTATGTTTACTAACTTTGACTTATAGAGTCTGATCTTTGAATTTCAAGGAATCAAGTATCAATTTCTTTAGTTCTACTTACGAATACTAAATGAGTACTTGTGGGTTTAGTGGAAGGTATAGCATTTTTTTATTTACTGAGGATTTTGACTTAACAACATTCCACTGTATAGATACATAGGCATGTAAGAATGAAGCTGTTATGCATTTTAATATTTTAAGTTTAAAAAAAATAATAACTTGTCATTGTACTTTATTTATTGATAAATTTTTGATGTCAATAGTTTACTATGTTTGTATTATTTTTTTTTAAATTACTTTGCTATGCCCAGAAGTGGATTCATGTGCGTATTGTTCGCATGATGCTAATGAATAATAAATGAATAAATGTTGTCAACAGATGCAATGTAGATCTACTTAGAATAATACAATTAGGTCTTACATTCATGGATGAGAATGGGAAAACTCCTCCAGGCTGTACCACGTGGCAGTTTAATTTTAAGTTTAATCTACAGTAAGTATTTAATAAGTTTTCAAAGAGCCTAAGTACTTGGACATCATATATATGTGCAAATTGGCTATGTTGTTAACATCAATTGTAACTTCAATATTTGAGACAAATACACAAAATTTAACCTTTATAATGTCTGTATGCATAGGCTCTCTAGAATTTTTCATTTTGTTGTCATTCGTATTTATATCTCAGTGATCGATATCATAATATTTTTATAAGATCTCTCGTCAACAGGGAAGACATGTACGCTCAAGATTCCATTGATTTGTTACAAAATTCTGGTCTACAATTCAGAGAACACGAAGAACATGGCATAGAACCTATTGAATTTGCTGAACTATTAATGTCTTCAGGTAAAAAAAACTGTAGTCTGAACTTAGTTTTGACTTAAAATTCTAAAAAAATTGGTTGTTTGCAAAGTTGGTTTACGGAAGATAATTTTACATGATAAAGCTGAACTATTTATACCCATCAAGCCTCTCCATTGCTTGTTCCGCGCTCTCGCTTGCACGCTCGGCTCAGGCGGAACGTGACAATGAGTCATGCATTTTAATGCGTGCAGTCGGCATTCAATGATTTGTAAAACGTTATCACGTCAAAATCACTATTATTTTTTTATAATTGCTTTCACTAAAAGAACTTCAATTTATTTAAACTTTTCTTTATTACAGGTATCGTACTAATGGACAACATAAATTGGTTAAGTTTCCACTCAGGTTATGATTTTGGTTATCTACTCAAACTACTTACAGATCAAAATTTACCACAGGAGGAAAATGATTTCTTCGAAAGTTTGAGATTATATTTTCCAACAGTATATGATGTCAAAGTAAGTATTTGACTGACATCAATCAATGCTTTGCTATACTAGCTCAAATGTTTCCGATGTTTTGTGTATTTTTTTAGAGGATAAATCCAGGTATAATCTTCAAGCCTGGGACATAGGGATTTAGGGTAGTTTCCAGTAAAAGAAATCCTAATATTTTTATGTTCTGAATAGGTTTGACAGAGTTTTAAATATGTCAGATTGTTTAACATTTTGTAAATATAAATCAATCAAAGTGAAAACATATGTGACACTGAACAGCAATCTGACTGCATGACGTCACCTCTTGTCAAACAAACTCGTTGCTATCGTATACTCCTATCACACTTAAGAACAGCTTTTTGTTTCGGAAGACGTTACGTCATACTTGACGCCAAAGAAAGAAAGGAAAAATTGAAAGATAATTTAAAAATACTATAAAATACAGATTTCTTCAATACTTCAGAAAAAAATGATAATGATTCAAATTATTATAATTATTTTATGGAAACAAGAGATTGGTTAATAAGCTAATAAGACATAAATTATTTAAGCACTCTAAATTTATCTTTGTAGATCATATATATAATATTAAAAAGACTTAAGTTTTATTACTGTTGCTTGGTGTAGTCTTTAATTTATAATAAAACAATGTTTATAAAAAAATTGTATGCCTGCAGTACCTAATGAAATTATGCAAAAATCTGAAAGGTGGACTCCAAGAAGTTGCAGATCAGCTTGAACTGAGGAGAGTGGGACCGCAACACCAAGCCGGTTCAGATTCACATTTAACCGGAATGGCATTTTTTAAAATCAAAGAAGTAAGTACTATAAAACAGAACAACAATAACATGATGTAAACCCTCATTAGCTAGTGCGTTAAAAAAAGCGTTCAAATAAAACATATGGTTTCTCAAGTTTATGTACACACGACAGTGCTTTTATAACACGATGCTTTTTTATCAAGCAATGTTTTCGATTTCAATTGAGCTATTTTCGACGCTATATATATATATATATTTAAATATATAAATTTCTTAGCATACCAAAGATTCACCGTGCCGATGCTGGTTCTATAGTGTTTCAGAGAAAGGGAGCATAGCAGTGCCCGGGACTTGTGACCCAGGCGTATTACCCTTATAAACTTTATAAGGACTGTTTAGTGACCACTAACACTCACATTCACTGCCAGTGTTGCCTCTCCTGCTAGCCAAATGTCATATGATCCTACTAGTGCAACTTTGGATGTCCTGTCTAATAAAGAACTTGAAATAGTTCTTGATAGGCTGCTGTCTTTTAGTAGATTCTACAGTGATTTTGCTGGTATGCCCCTCCGCTGCCACCTCTATCACATATAAACTGGTTTTGTAACAGTTTTTTTACAAAACTATATAACGCTGTAACACATTTATATGCGGTTTAAAGAATTAACAAAGATATCAGAGACTTATAAAAATTGCAATTTCATGGTTTTTGTAGATTTTCTTTGACGGTAACATTGAGAGCACCAGTGGACATCTCTACGGTTTAGGAGCACCGTGTTCTCCCAACTCCAATAGTATTCAAGAATGCATCGAAAATGGCAATTCCCCCTAAGATAAGTGATGTTACGGCGCCACCAAGTGTAATTTTGTTTTTTATGGACAAGAAGACTGTGATATAGTACCTGAGTGTCCAAGTATGGTATTTCATTTGACATTAGAACTAATTATAATTTAGCATACTGTGTAAGTATTAAATATCGATGGCATTACATAAGTCGCACCCTAGTCACATCGAGAATGTTTTATTGTATCGTTACAACCGGCTATAACCGCACAATGGCCTGCATCGATATAGGTGTTAAAATAATGTGCAATAAATAATCGTTTTATTTACCACAGACTTTTATTTACGTTTTCCACAATAGAACCGCTCATCTGTCACATTATTTTATATCGTAAAAAGGGAATGTTAACTAGTTATTAAAGTTGAGAGCATTACTCTAGGTAAATAAGTGATTCGTCCAGAAGATGGTTGTCTCCCGGAGCTGTTTTAGAAATGGACATTGCAAATTTCGTTGAGAATAATGTCACTTCGGAACCACGGCCGAGCGCGTGACTCTAGATTGGGGATGGGAGGCCGAATTTCATTTTTTCTTTTTCTTGTTTTTCTGCGCAGTGTCGGGGGTGTTGTCCGCCTTCCTCTTGCCGGCGTTGGCACCCTTGCCCGCCGCGTTGCCGGGAGTATTCTGATTAGCGTTTCCGCTTTTCTTTTTCTTCTCGGCCCTCTCCTTCTCTTCTAATTCTTGATTTTCCCTTTCTATTAAGGTTATGAGAGTGTTACATCTGAAAAAAAAAATACATAAATCTGTACATCTAATATGTACTTAAATATTGATGTTATTACGGACTATTTGTAAGAAAATATGATTTAGATATTCTAAAACTGTTCTGGATCCATTATTATGAAATTTTCGGGAAATCATAATCTTTATTCACATAGGTAACCTGATCTTCAGCCTTTTCATGTTAAATAGAATATAAGCATTGTAAGAATTTATAGTTTACGGAAACCATTAGTACAGTTTGTCTATGGGCGTTTGTTCTATACAAAAAAGGTGAAGGAGACCTATGGTAACAATTTTGAAGGGTCACTGACCTGCGTTGCAGCTCAACAGCTGTTCGAGACTTGAGGAACCAGTCGAAGCGGAACTGTGGCGCCGCGTGCACGGCCGCCCGCAGCTCTTCGTACACGTTCTCTTTGTCGAAGCCCAACTTGTGCAGCATGCACACCAAAAACCTGTCGTTAACAAGTAGAAGATGGTACCATATATACCAAAGGTCAGCAACCATTAGGCAGGTAAAGCCCATATAGTTAAAAACACAAGTGTGCTTTACACCAACAACAGAAGTTTGAGCCTCAATAGCTCAACGGTATAAGTTATGGGCTGAAATCCGCAAGGTACCCGGTTCAAACCTTGCCGCCGTTGGGGTATTTTCGCACTCACTCCTAATACAAGCTTTTAATTTAAGCTTAGTAGGAGGGGAAAAAAATACAAAAAAAGAAGTAAAACTTATTTAACTCCATCTATGTCTGTATATATGTCGCAGGCAGATAGCTTAATTAGCCGTCAAAATTAAAAAAAAACAGCACTCGCAGGTTACAAAGTCAGATGTCACGCCTTGCCGTTCGCTGACATATATAATAAATAAATATATAGGATTATAAAACACAAGGATGTCTGTTCCTAAAGTAGACAACTTAATGCCAATGTACTAGGTAACAGACGCGTGTTATACACAAATATTTTTATTTAAATATATAAATACATACACATAGATAATTCACCCAGACTCGAATCGAACCCACTACCCCAGGCGCGGAAGACCGGGTCACTGCCCACTGGGCCAACGGGCCAGTCAAATTATAATACAGCATTTCATCCCTTTAATTTTATATGCTTTTTTCTCCTTCCTAGTGTTATCCCAGTGTAGTAAAATGCCTACCTTCTCATTTTTTATACATACATATTAAATTAAATGCAAGGTAAAATTTCATTATATATAAATAAAATGGCAACACACATTGCGTTAATATAGCTGAATCGATAATTACCTGTCCTCTTCTTCAACATAATTTTTCCCCTTATTGGTTCCGTACGAGATTCTGAGCTGATGGAACGGAGCCCTGTAGCGCGCCATTTTAGCGTCCAGCGCTTTTTTAATGGACGCCCTCCTCTGTATCTTCGCTTCGCCCCTTTCGATCTGCCCCATTATTCTGTCAATGTCTTGGAGTTCATTGCATCTGTCCCAAAATACGGCCGAGTATTCCATGACCTTAAATAGTACTTCATTTATATATTACAAGTAAAGTAAAACCTACTTTCACTGTTGTAAAAATTGTACTTAACATTTTTTCTAATGTCGGTTAAGTTTTAACTACTAAAATATAATATATTAGAAGTGAACAAGTATAAATAAGAGCTATTTTATACTTTAGATTAAATTCCTTTTTAAATATATGAATTAAATTTTGTTTATATATTTTACAAAGTCAGAATTTCTTAATTCAAATTGGCTTTTTATGAGCACTTTTGGAATCGATTTCTTCAATAATATTACGCTTAACATTAAGCCCTCATTCGTACGACAGCTTTTTTAACGAGCGTTAATAAAAAGCGTTCAAATAGGACATATGAACTCCCAAATTTGTGTTCTCACGGCAGCGCTTTTATAACGCGACGTTTTTTTATCGCGCAATGTCCTAACGTCAATGCTATATATATATATATATATACACACACACATATATATATACGCTACATTTTTGTATCGACGACGCTAAAAAAAGCCAACGCCGATATTTAACGCAACGTTTTTTAAACGCTCGTGAGAATGACAGGCTAAGAAAACTTACAATCTTGAAAAATATATATAAATTATAATTTGGGCGTTGAAATTATAATTTACATTTATCTTCATCATCCTTTAACAAAATAGCTTGACTTTGCGCATTTTATTTCGCCAATGGTACGTTCAATGGAGAAGACACCGAAGGAGAATTTGTACTTATTATTATTGGCAAGCACCATTGGAAGTCAGTAGTACTCAAAGTAAAAATATTTTTTAAGATAATCACTCACCTCTTCTGGCGTTTTCCCTTCAACGTCCTTTGCGATATTTTCGATATCGTCTCTACCATATTTTTCATTCGCCTTAATGAACTGGTTGAAGTCACGTTTCGTCCAATTTGTGAAACCTAGTAATGAAAGTGGAAATTAGTAGTAACATAAAGTAAATCGTTGAAGAAGTTACTTGCACGCATTATCTGGGACTAATTTAGGCAAATATTGTCCATTAAATAAATAAACCTATACCCTAATCTCCCCCTTAACACGGTGCTTTTATAACGCATTAATATTAATCTATAACATATAATGTTATAATACATAATATGTGCATTCGGGGCCATACAAGCGCGTTATATGAGAATAATCCTACAACGCGTTTTTCTATTATGTGGAATAAGCCTACCTCTTTACAGTAGTAGTGACATGGAATAAGATTATTAATAAGGCAATGTGTAATATTATTATGGCGTGGAATTGTTATATGTATAATTTGACATTCATTAATCTTTGTATATAATTTGACATTTTATTATTTTGTATTGTATAATTATGTTTTATGGATTTCAATTCAATACTTTTAGAAATTTTCACCATTTTTCACATTAGTATTGTTAAGGAAAATTTCTAATATTTGCATGCTACAAAGCAGAATATGTATCAGCTGAATATTGTTAATCTCATATTCAGCAAATAAAAATCATTTCATTACTGTGTAATAAAAAAGTCAAAATTTCTTTATTTATAAATTGGGTGTTGGATGAGCACTTTTGCAAGACAATTTTTATGTTTTTGATAATATTGTTTTATTTAATAGAAAAAATAACAATTTATTATGTTTCCTTGCTACCAATGTTTGCTATAAGCAGAAATATTGAGAGCATTAATGAAATATTATGTACTGAAATGTAACCTTGTGTTAATAGCTGTTCCTTCTCTTGTATCTCCTCCTCAGTAAGGGCCTCCGCTTCATCTATTTTCCGTTGTTCCTCTCTCTGAATTTTAGCAGCATCGGGACCTAGTTCCGGATTACGTGGCACTTTGTACCTGAAAAATTTCAATATAGCTTCGATGTAATTTCGAGACAGGTAGGAAAAATTGAGTCATTTTAAATGTTCTTCTTCTTCTTATCGATTAAATAAGGAACTTACGGACGATAACTAAATTGGGTTGTCTATGCGGTGTGTTGCAAACGATGTCCCACTTCATGTCCCATAGAATCCAATTAAATGGGACAAAAGCCACACGGAAACCAATGAAGTGCATTATTTTCTATGCGGTTTTTGTCCCATTTAATTAGATTACTATGGGAATTTTTTCAACAGGGCTGTGTGCCCTAACCCCTACAGACAGAATTTATTGGTTGCATCAAATAGTACCATTGATGTGACCACTTTCTCGGCTGCTACTGTATAACTAATAATTTTATGAACTTATGAAGAATAAAAATAGTCATAAAATTAGTATTAAATGGATTCTATGGGAATTTTTCAATAAGGAGGGCACGAGGAGTGAAGAGGGACATTGTTTGCACAACGCCACATAGACAACTCAAGTTTGTATCGGCCATAAAACGTTCTTATTGCGTAACGGGATTAAATCTTGATGTCAAATTAAAATTCAAAGGATTTTATATTAAAACATTCTTTTACAAGTTCTTTTGAATAGTCAAATACTTGAAAAGCTACCGCTGATTCGGAAAAAGTTGGGCCACGAGAAGAATCAGCAAGAAACTCTTTGAAAAGCAGCTAATACAATAGGAGTTCAATACAATTCAATGTTATTATTTTACTTTGTTGAAAATCTATTTAATCGACGGCAACAATCAGGAAACAGTATGAGCAATATTTTTTAAGTCATTTGCTTACGTGCTGGACATCATCAAAATCATCCAAAAATCTTATTATAATGTAGATGTTCTTGATATGGTAGTAACAAAATAATATCTTTGAACTTTTCCTTTCTTTTCGACGTTCCCGGAAATAACGGAAATAAAATTTAACACCACATCACGGTAACAAACTCATTTTAAAATGGTTTAGCTGTTTTTGAGTTTAAGCGAGACAAACAAACAACAATTATGTATCATTAATC
This sequence comes from Charaxes varanes, assembly GCA_024363005.1. Classification (NCBI taxonomy): domain Eukaryota; kingdom Metazoa; phylum Arthropoda; class Insecta; order Lepidoptera; family Nymphalidae; genus Charaxes; species Charaxes varanes. The sequence goes on along the minus strand of JANCMC010004801.1, from coordinate 3,626,045 downwards.
ATAAATTCGACCTGTTTTTACAAGGAAATTCTCAATTACATGTTACACAATGTTAGTCTGAAAGCTGTATTTTTATTTGGCGCTGAAGATTTAGTTCGCGGTATCAAGTGTTCCCCAAACATCGGTTGCCAGCTTAGTGTATTTGTTTTGCGCAGTCTGCAACTTACGTGGACGTCTATTAAACTGGAACAGTTTTCATGCAAACATTATTAAGGTATGCAGACATTTCTAGTATTTATATACAGGCTATAAAAGGCATCGTATTGAAGACGCATCCCACGGGATCAGTACATGATTCTAGACTCCCCAGTGGTGATATTTTTTTTCGGCTTTTTGTTGAAATGTACCACTTTTTTTAACTGAATACTGTATAATATCATTATTACTTTCGAATTAATGCGATTTTAAATCAGAAACAAATTTCTTCAATATTTTTACATCAAACTGTAAATAAAACTTACTAGTACGTAACAGGGGTAGCGCGGCGCGGGTCGTTGGTTTGTTTTGCGCGTCAACATTTTGTTGACGATTGCTTCCCAATGTTCACGATACATTGCGCGCTCAAGAATGGGATGAGGATGGCAACATCTGCAAACTCTCATTTCCGAGATGGATGATTTTTGTGATTTTATTTAGGACATTAAATGTAGCCTTATCACAAAGTTTGCGGTACTATGTCTTTTAAAAAATATAAAAGGTCGTAAGCATTAATTAAAATAAGTTTATTTCGACCTTACAAACAGACACTAACTTTAGTATGGACTAGCTGTTCCCCGAAATTTCATTTGCGTGATTTCAGTGATTTTTATTATATATTTGGAGTTTTAATTGTTTTTGTACGGAAGCCTTATTATTTTGGGAAAGGGAAAGGGAAAGGGAAAGGCCACGAATATTTTCAAAGTCGAATCTTCGACTCGAACGGTTCGAAATGTTCGTGCTAGGCCCTCTGAGCTGTGATGTCTGGGGGTGAATGCTGCTACTATTAGTGCAAATAATTTTTCAGGGCACACGTGTATAAGCGGTAGAAGATGCAGTGTGGTCCTAAATGTCTGTATTAGCAATTGTTTTTTAATAAAGCGACAAGACACGCTTATATGTAAGAGTTCTGTATCTTATATGCGATGAAGGTATTTATTAAATATCTTCATAAGTTGTTGTCCGATTTCGTTCGAAATAATTTTCTTAGTGAGTTTTTAGCATATCCTATCAACGTGGAAAGTTTTAAGTTTGCACATCTAATAGTTTGAAAATCCTATGGAGAAGCATCACCGTCCGAGCGGACAGATAGACGGGCAGACAATCCGAACGAACCCTAAAAAAGAAAAACCTTAATCAGCTTATTATAAAGTCTGAGTCTAGCGCTCAATCGAACTGCAGACACTCAAAATAAAGTTCTCTCTCAAAAAAGGTCAAAAGCTTTTGTTGTTCCAGACCGCGGAGTTGAAAGGTGCATTAGCGCCATTGTGTGGCCATCTTGTTTTGAAGTGGAAAATGGCGGCTTTGCGAATGGCGGGAAACGAACATGTGGAAATTTGCTTTTTACTCTCGTTTGTGGCTTTAGACTTTTTTATGTATACATATATATCGCAGCTTCAGAATTAAAGTGACGTGTTAATTTCACAAAGTATTTTGTGAAGTATTAAATACCAGTTGCTAACCGCAACTAAGTAAAGTTAGCTGAAAAATTTTAGCGTGATGACATATAGCCAATGGCCTTCTTCGATAAGGCTGAAAGAATTTTCCAAACCGAACTAGTAGTTCCTGAGATTAGCGCATTGAAGTAAACAAACAAACAAAGTCTTCAAAAGTCTTCAAAGTTTTATATGTTAAGTATAAATAACAGCTTTAAGAGAATTCTATTAGATTATGGTTGTTTGGTAATGTTGAAATCACTAATAGAAACTTTTATGTACATAAGTATATTTACAATAAAAACAACAGAGTAAGTTAAATAAAATATTGTGGCATTATTTGGCGAAGCAGGAAGGTCTTTGACTTTTTAAAGTTTCGAATAGAAATAGAATATATCTTTTAGATGTTCGATAATCCTCAATTACTCATCTTAGGACGGACTGAAACCCGGAAGGTGCTTGGTTCGAATCCCGATTAGGTTTTGCTGTCATATTTCCCACTTTTGGGTCTAACCTTTCATATAGTTCAATCGACAGTATACTAAAAGTATTAAGAAAGTCTGACTTGTATCCCTTATTGTATCAATATACTATTATATGTATTAGATGACCGTATTAAGTAACGTATATTGCTACAATAATGAAACATTTTTTGGGTTAATAGAATCTTATATTTAACGATATTTTGTTGTGATATTTAATTGTATATGTAAGTGAGAACAAAGCTGTATTAAACATATTTTGGGAGACAATTTTTATTTTTTAAGAATTAATAATACTAAACAACAATTATTATTACTTTTTTTTTATTACCATAACACAAGTAATTATTCAAACTATATAATGTTGGTAATCTTTAAGTGTCCGTTTGTATATTTTGATGGCCATGTTATATTTTTATGTGTTTTGTATGTTTTGACAAATCATAAACGAAAAGACTTGTTAAATGACAATTCTATTTGCACACGATGAAATACTTAATATTAAAATATTTAGTTTTAAGTGCCAAATATATTATGCATTGTTTTATATGGGTTTATTTTATGAGTGTTCCCTGAGAATCTTTATTTTTTTTTAGTTGAAAATATATATTGTAGTATTTACATCCCCGTATCATAATATTAAAATCAATATTTCACGTTTAGATCTCAAATCGCGATGTTTGTGCGAGTTTTCAGTAGCAAAACTACTGAACCGATCTTGATGAAATTCGACCACATTGTTTAATTTGGCCCTTAAATGATAAGATACTTTTTTTAATAAGCCTCCAGGCGATTAACCGTGCGTGAAACGCCTGAGTTTTTGCATATAGCAATGTCGCTAACGGGTTCTTCTATATCTTTTGTAAATTTGTAATATTAACTGAAAACCACAATGATATAATCAAAATAATGTGAGAAAGAGGTACTGGTACCCGGACGCGCCGGCCCAATTCGGCTACAAGCGTGGCGCTACCTCTAATTAAAACTTCTCCTTCAAAACTGAGATAAATTAAATCACTATGCATAAAAAATATGCTCTTGAATTTTCGCTTACTGTATAAAAAAGGTTTTTACTATCACCATTTAATGAAATTCAACATAATAGCGGTTTTTTTTTTGTTTTTTTTTTGTACCTAAATATAAAAAAAAACATTTTCAAGTTTTTTAATTACCCGAAATGTAGGTAATCGCATTCTTAATAGTAAAGTCATCGATTATATTTTAGGTCTAAAGGGAGTTAATGATGCAGGCAGTATCGTTTAAATGTCCTGTATCAGTCAATTTAAGAATTATTTCGATATCTCCGTCCAACACTGAGATACAGTATTTTTGTATTTTTAACTAAAATGGGTTTTTGGTAAAAAGACAAACAAATAATAAAATATCTTGATTAAATAACATTTCAATGTCACTCGCCACTTTATTAACTATAATTAAAATACATAATTTGTTACAATAATGCCGTTATTATGGAATTGTGTAAGCGGAATAAGTCATAAATGACAAAACGTTTGTTGCAATTTTCCAAAAATCAACTTTTTTAGATAAGTCACTTTACGATTAAGCTTGCGATATAAAAGCATGCGATTTTTGTAATATGTGTGGGCCCCAGATGCCTGTAAATAAAGATTTTTTTTTATTATTTTATTAAATGTTGAAGAAAAAGAATATCAAATTTACGGACAGTTAAAAAAATAATAAAAAAAGAATTCACAAAAAAAAAATTAACAGTAAAAATCGATGAATTCAAGAAAATAAACGTTTTACAAATTCACTTTATCTTATCTTATTAATAAAGTTTAGATTAAATAAATCACAGTTTAAAAGCCGCATCATTTAAAATAGACCATTACAAACACTTTCGGCATTCCGATGATATCATCGGTGATGACAATAAAATCATTCGTAGCGGATATACCTTTAAGCTTCTTAAGGTACAGAAAGTTTATTGTACTGTCTGATACAATCACGCTTTTCGAATAATAATATATTGATTAATTAAAAACATAAAAGTCAAACGTTAAACGCCACGGGGGTCATCGGTGGGCGTATTGACAATTTTTTTGACGCAAATCGATACTTGTTTATAGTTCTTTATTTTGTTATTATTTTGATATGTTGTTCAAAACGTTTCTACATTAGTGTTTGTTTCAAGATGTCGGAGGTTATTTATGTTTACAAAACTTCAAATTGATTAGATTGAGATTATAATAGTCAAAACAATTGTATGTCTATCACTCTTAGAAATTATAATTACTTCAGGGTAAATTCCCTTATGATCATTAAATTGTTCAAATTACGCCCACGTCTAAATCTGAATTGGCCGTACGAAGCCAAAAAAATAAACAGACAGAATTGGCCTATTTATTCTTTTGGCTTCGTATTGTAAGAGGGATTGTTTAATGAAATTGTTTGAATGTGCGTAATTAATGAAATTTGGTTCCTTTTGTGTTGAATAATCCTATTTTAAAATTCAAATGGATAGGGGCTTTTTTTGGCTAGATTTTTTGTATCTATATCTTTAAAAGCGAAAGATCACCTATTACAAAATCTCGAAAACCGCGCAACGTTCAAAGATGATTTTTTTTTAAATTGATTGGCAGAGATGTGATTTATAAATAGTAGACGTCCGCTAAGAACGAATCTTTCAATAGGGCCACATTTAGGAGATGTTAGGGCTCTGGCAAGATTACTTTAAAGCGGGTGGAGTAACGGGAAACTGTGAGCGTTATAGGCATAGTAAAAAATCAACATAGTTTTTCACCAATACGAATAATTGAGTGAAACAAAGTAGCTTTTTTTAAAAGGAGGTTAAGATATAAATGTATCCTGAGATAGAATTTGCAGAAAGGAAATAAGGCTTGGAGAAATATTACTGAAATATTACCACGTGTCAGGGGCAGGGAGACTATTCCAATAACTGAAGATTAGTTATTCGATATGATATTGAATCTCAAATATAGACGCCAACGTTGGGGGATAAGTATTTGATATCGAGATATCATTCTAATTTATATATTATTATAATATTACAAAATACATTTGTATATTTATTGCCAAATAATTATGTATCTTTGCACTCTTTTAGTAAGGACTAACTTTGTGTACGTTATATTGGGCCAGGTGTCTTCTTATAATAATAAATAATAATAATAATAAATAAATTATTTTATTAAGGCATCTTTGGCCCAGTTGTTAGTAATACATAACTTAGGTGTAAAGTTAGTAACAAAATTACAAAAAAAAACAATTTTATTTAATTAAAATAATCATTTCGTCAAAACAATGACAAATTTATTTAATCACTGTTTCCACAAAATGCTTTATACAATTTCGTGTCAGTTTTGTATCTTATGCATCAAAAGCTACAACTATTAGGTAATAGGTAATTTTCTTTGCTTCTTTGTGATCTAGATACGTAGATACCTATTAAATGTTTTAACATTTGAACGAAATTGTATAAAAATCATCATTTACGTAATACATAAAAAAGTTACTAAATAAAAAAATATTGTTACCATTTTTTAAGTTACTTTCAATATCAAATAGATTACTTTTTTATTTTATGAGATTGGTTGATACACATTAAAAAAAAAGCCGAGTACCAAAACATCTTAATATACAGTTATAGTATTAAAAATATTAGACACAATGTCTTGGGTACTTTCTACCCACTTACGTGCTTAGGTAATAATTTCCCATAACACATTTACCAGGTTAATGCATTTGGCGTCGAAATAGCTTTTGATGTATCAGACTAATGTAATGTACCTTCGACTGTTCATATGGAAAGTGGAAAGTTTAGATGAAAATGTAACTATCAGAACTATTTTTGCAACAATGTACTCTGCATCCATTTCAACCATTTAGTTTATGCTAATAATAAAGGATTTTGTGGTATCTAACGTAGCATGTTTTACTACGATCTCTGTAGTATTATTTGTATGTGGAATGCCAGCGCCAGATATAGCTCAAAGTAATTGTACATTTTTGACCTTGAAGACTACAAAGTTTTACAAAACTTTGCGCAGCTACACAAAGTCCCGGCCACACTACATGATCATTCAAATGAAGCTGTGTCTGGCTCCGGCATAAGAAATTGGAAACTCAGCGTAGTTGGTAAAATATTCCGTAAATTAAATGGTAAAAGGGAAAATTGTTTCGCTTTTGCTTTCATAACTTTTTATATAACAACTTATAAAACGCTTACCGGTCCTGCCTTAAATACTCCATTAATTATATCTAATTTGACAGGATCCCGTTTTGAAAATAATTCCATCCGAGTTTCTTATAATTAATTTGTTAAAGTTGAAAAGCGAGATAACTTCATTGCAAACTCCCCGGTTTTCCAATTTTTCTTTAAAATAATGTTTAACTCATCGTAACAGCCTTTTAAATAACGTTCCAATGGAATGAATGAACGAGGAGAATTTGAATGTTATTATAATAAATTCTGAAGAGTGAGAAAGTCTTTGTTGTCATAATAGTTGAAGTTTCTTTCGCGGTATCAAATACGTTTATATTCAATTTACTTTCGAATAAGTAAACTGACTAATTAAATAAAAACGTTACTAGTAGAATACTTTGAGGTGTGCCTATTTGAATGAAGGAATGAAAAAACTTTTATAAACATAGATGATACAGGCAGCACAACAGTCAATAAAATGGCCAAGAGAGTGTCAAGACACGCTTATATACAAGGGTTTCGTATCTGATACGCGCTAAAGGTATGATCTCAGTCAAAATAAAACCTATTCCTAATTAAATTTTAGTTTGTGCAATTTGACAAGTTCAAATAGACATATAAATCATGACTATAATTGTCACTATTCATTCTCAAATGAGCCCTTACCAATTTCACGATAGTTAAAAAAAGCGTCGCGTTAAATCTCCGCGTTCACGTTTTTTTAGCGTCGTCAATACGAAAATATAGCGTATATGTGCATATATAGCGTTGAAAATAGATCATTGCTCGATAAAAAGGCGTCGCGTTATAAAAGCGTTGCCGTGTGAACATAAACTTGGGAATCCATATTATGTTCTATTTGAACGCATTTTAAAGCCCGTTATAAAACCTCTCGTGCGAATGAGGTCTTACCGTGACATATTTACGATAGCAATGGGATCACTATTTGAGGCACGGGTTCACATCTCAGGTTGTCAATTTTTTTGCTTTACTTCTTTTTATATACTTATTTGTATATAATGAAATCAATTTTTTAATTCTATCCATGCCTACGAGCGGTGTGATTCAGTCGATGTCACACTTCACATCATGCCCTGGGTGCCCCTACACCTGCACGCAGGAGGAGTTAATGATTGCTTCTGATGAAGCTGTCAATTTGGCTGCGTTCTGGGGCGCAACGATATAATTGAAAAAATAAACAATGTATTTGCCATCGAATCAATAATAATAAGAAGAAGAAAACATATACGTATATGGAGAGTCTCGTGTGCAATGGATTTTAGCGAGTTACGAGGTTATGGTTTCAATTGCCAGCTTGGTCAAACGAGGATATAGACGTTTCTAATTGCACAGCCGCGTTGATCAGCGATTTAGCAGTACGCCGCAATGCAGAAACAAATTTCGGGAGTCAATATATGCTTGTTAATATAAAAGAAAACATTCCTTTTATTATTAAGTTTCTTATATACTTCGTTTCTTTGTATCTTAGATTATAGTCTAATATATTATATATAGTTTTATGAGAATACTTCTACAACTAGTTTTCTTATAATGAAGAAGAAGAAGAAGGAGAAAATCTTTTATCTTTAATCTTTAATCTTTATATACCAAATATAAAGACACTGTACATAAACATGCCTATAATGCACAATTTACACTTCCAACACTGATTTTCGGAGGCCACCTAGTCGCCTCCTCCACACATGGCAGTGCCTTAAAGACTTAATTGTATTAGTCCGTTGTCTTGCGGCAACATGTGACGACGCGTAACAGGCGTATTTTTTTTTCTCCAATTTATAACTCACATTGGCAAGCACATCTAAAAATTAGGTATAAATAATAATAATAATAAATACGAATTCTAACATCATTTTTAAGAAACTATTAAATTGTCCGGTATAAAAGAGAAAGTTTAACGGAAAATTGGAAATCTCCACAGCTAGATAGTTACGTGACGAGGCAGTACAATTCAGGTATGTATGTTTTATTTTATTTAGATTTAAACAATTTGCAATATTAAATTTTCTCCTTTTTTACTTATTTTATATGTTTATTTAATGTCTAATGTTAAATATATATTAACCAGTTGTTAACTGTTCACTTAAGAGATATAATTTATATTTTAAACGAAATGTATTTGTATTGTCACACCCACTCCTAATACAAGCTTTTAATTTAAGCTTAGTAGGAGGGGAAAAAGGGAATATTAGACATACAAAAAAAAAGTTCTTGTAATTATGAAATTTCTAAATATTTTTAACACTTAAACTTTCTCTATATCCTACAAATGTAAAACAAATAGTTTCATATTAATGCATTTTTTATTTGTTTAAGGGATAATGAAGAATATAATTATTATTTAAAAAGATGTGTTCTTACAAAATAAATATTTATTCTAGGTCAGTGGTTTTTAGAGGTATAAAAAATTTTAAACAATATGGCATATCATACATACATTAATTTTCGATAGAGAAATAAAATAATCCATTAAAAATATGTAGCTTTTATTTTAAAATTTACTAATTACAAAATTTCTCTTGTAAAAAATATAAGGCACTTTTTATAGATATTGTATATAATATAACAAAGAAACAAGTTAACATTTTAAACAGTCTACTTATATTTGTAATACAATATTAAATCAATAATAATAAGTACTCAATTCATTTCTATCTTTACTTGCCATGTTAAAAAATAACATTTAAAGTAATATTCATTATATAATTATGCAAATTTAAACAACAATGTGACAGTCTTATTTTCTGTAGCTAGAGATACTTATAATAATAGAGATACAATACCATTCAATAAAATTTATTATTAATTAATGACTAATTTCGGAAGACAAATTTTAGTACATTCGCTAGTAAAAACACTTTTTATGAATTACTTAAATTCAAATAAATGGATGAACCTATAAATTAAGAACTACTAAAGAAGCAGAAAAAAATATGAAATGTATATGCAGAAAATTATCAAATTAATTTACAAATGTGGTTATGCGGGCCCGGGTACCAGTACCTCTTTCTCACATGATATTGGCGTGAATTGGCGGCGATGCGTCTAGTGATGGTGTTGTTGTCGCGTTTCGTTCGGTTTGTGAGACTTACCGGTGGCCTAAACTCGTCATGAAGGGCCGACAGCCCATCTGCTGGCCTTCTGGTCGTGCAGATGTCCATTGGCGCCGGTAGGCACTTCGGTGCCTGCTGCCTGCTCGTCTGCAAGAAATAAAGGAATACTTGAAAGATTAGTTAAAAGTATAAAAAAATGCAGTAAAATTATTATTTTATAAAACATACAGCCAGTATTATGTTTAATCGAAAATACATAGAGGAGATTGCTGAATTGGCCAATGAGAGGTGAGTCTAAATTCGGAGAAGACAACGTCTGTTAATAGCTATTGCATTCAGCTATGCACGCGTTTTTAAAACTTTCTCTAAGAAGTTTAATGTACAGTTTCACATAATTAAAAAATTGTGATTCTTCCAACAAACTTATTTTTCTCATCGGCTGAATTATTAGTGATAAAAATTTAGAAACAAAAGATAATGACTATGTAACCGAACAAAACCTGTACACTGTATAAGTCGTTATAAATAATAACTTTGCTATTTGGAAATGTGAAAAAAATAAACATAATTAATTTGCTAGCTCGTATTACTGGTTATAAAAGGCAAATAGAAACGTATTTATGGCTTAGTGATAACTTGAAGAATAATAAAAAGATTGAGGATGATTGTGGGATCCTTTGTCCTTTTTTATTTATTTATTTGTATCAATTAATTCTTCGTGGCGTTTCGTCGGAAATCACTATTTTGCAAAAGTTATCTCTATTGACACGCTCTTCGCATCATAGAAACAACTTCAAACTGTACAAGCAGTTGGCGAAAGAAATATATAGCGTAGTGTATTGTTCGTGTTTGGTTCCGTATAAACTTGTTTGTTTATCGCTAAAGATGGGTTCAGATCAAACAAACTTAGAGCTAGAGTTAGAACAAAATTATTTTTTCTCGATCTTTTGTGCGTAAATGAAAGCTCGTTGAAAATGAACGAACAAAAAACAAGAATAAGAATTACAGTCTTTGCGAACGCAGATAGAACAACGAATAATGCTCTACGTCTCTCTAAACTAAGAGAATTTCATAGAAAATTTCAAAGAATGAGCATTTGCTTGTCTGATGTAAATCGGGCTTTAGTTGTACATTCCATTGTTGTTTTAGCTTTATCTAGAGGGCTCTACCTAGAGTTTCATAACATTAAGTAGCTTAACAAAGTTGGAAACAACAAAAACTCTTGCTATGAGACGACAGCAATGCCACCACATCAGAACGGTAATAAAATTACATTCATATATGCATTATCTCTACAGGTTAAAGATGGACAGACATCCTACTTTGAAGATTACATGTAATTGTGATTCAGTCTAAGTCTAAACAGTCTAAACACTTCCAATTTTCGAAATCAAGAAAAAACAAAATCAGGTTACACTAAAATATTTACATAGATATTAAAATCGAATATGCAAGCTCTAGTCACTCTACTAAACCGCTTGACCGATTTGGATAACATTTGTGTGTATATTGCAGGGTGATGATTATGATATAGATGTTTTGAGAAGATAATTGGACCCGATAGGTGGCGCTGCTGTCGGAATATAACCCAAATAAATATGTTTCTCGCTAAACTCTGAATCGCCTGGGTCTAGTGGGCTCGTGTCTGTTATATTTTATTCGCATTATTTCAGGGAAGGATTGAACGAAAGATAGACAAAGAAACATTTTTAAAAGACAAAAAAATGCAGAGTTGCAAGTATCATCGGGTTACTTCCATAGATGGCGTTCGTACTGGATCTTTAGTCAGAGTGTAAAACGGCAAGACATCTATCGGGTTCGCTAATATTAAATAAGTATACAATAATCAAATTTCACTTAAAGTCCCACTTCGACCGATGCTGACAATCATCAATGGCGGTTTAAAGAAGACAAGGAAACCTTTCCGTACACCGAATGAAGTGAATTTCTCTTCACTGTTATTTTTTTAAGTATAATTAACCTACACTAATATGCATAAGTAATCATTTAATTAATTTCAATTTACCACTAAATGCGGTTGGATTTGTCCTACCTCTCTCCATAAACGATTTCGGTTCGCACAAAAGCTTAAATTTCATAAAGTAAGCGCGGGGAGTTATTTTTAATATTTCATGGACTTTAACGGTGCAAAGGGAATACCAAAATGCATGGAAATAATTAGTTACGAAGCGAACGCGCAAATGTACGACACACGGCCGTTGGAAAGTGCCAACATATTTGTTGAACTTTACAGATTATGCAACTTTTTAAATGAAAACTATCTGTGCCCGGGAGTTCGTCCTTGTAGAATAGTAACTTTGGGTAGCATCATTTAGTAGAAGAGACCCAATATTTTGTCTCTTGTCGCAAACATATAAAACATCATCACATTAACCTTACACATCTCTATACAAACTTGCATCTCCTATATATATTTTACGCTCCTAAGGATAAAATTTTAGGAAACTTTGAATGTCATATTAATTTATAAGTAATTGAAAAATTACGATTTTTCCGTATACCCCATTTTTCGCATTAAAAAGTAGCCTTTGTCCTTTCTCAACCTCTAAACTATCTGTGTACCCAATTTCATTGAAATCGGATCAGAAGTTTTGGCGTAAAAGTGAGATAGAGTTACTTTCGAATTTATAATATTAAGTTAGGATAAGGTGACAACATGGTGGCTGTAAAAAACACCAAGAACCCATTGTTTGTATTCTCCCGCACATTACTGACCATAAACCTCCTTCCAAAATAGCTGTCTCGCAGCTCTACACGCAAGCAGGAATCAAACACTTTATCAATAACAATGTTTTGTTGAGTTTTCTTGTAGAGTGAAGGGCGTTCCCGTCCGGTTATTGCGTAATACGAATAAGATAACTCGTTATACTCTACTTCTATTAAAGATTACAGTGATGAACTTGAATGTTAAATGAAAATTTAAATATTTTTTTATGTACTACGTTGTATATTAATAACCCTTTCTTTATTTCTTAGAAGTTGGTCGATATTTTATAATCTTATAAATTAAGTAATATATTTCTAATAAAACGTTACAAGGCTAGCGTCATTTGTTAACTGTTTTGCGAAGATTTTCTTAATTTTTTTTAGCTAGATATATAAATTTAGTACTTAACCTCTTAAAGAGCATGCATTAATCACGACGTGTCCTCATAACTTTTGTGGCCTCAGGAATCGAAAGTTACTCTGATGAAGTACTGGAACATCAAAAAATTTCTTATTATAATTATACTACTTTAGAGCCTTAATTGCAAGTCAGTATTACCAATAATTGAGTAATAGTTAAAGAAAGATCGTGGGGATGACGTCAGATGGCAATCGGTCATTTTATCTCGCCCCACAGCCCCACTCTCTGCGATCTAAGCGCACCCTGGTACTGGAACGGTAGGAAAAAGAAGGAAAAGAAGGTAAGAATGAAACAGCTACATTAATAATACAGGCAGTCTTTAATTAAAGTTTTTACTTTTGTACCACAGACAAGCCAATAAATAATTCGAGTTGTATAATATATCAATGCTGCTGGAAATTTTAAAGATCAAACCATATCTGCTACAATAATTTTAGTTTAATAGCAAAATAATTACAAAGCCTAACTATCTGGAAAGGGCGAAACAAAGGGGTAGAGCTTGCATCGTTGACCACTTTTCCGGTCCGTGAGTCGCAATAAAGGATGCATTTATAATGCAGCGGCAAACGAGACGAGACGGGGGAAGCTGCCCACCAATCACATTAAAATAACCCCTCAGCTTAGCTCGTCGTTGTGCTTAGATACAGCGACAGTTCGGAGCTCGGCTCGCGCGGCGCCCGTGTGTGGAACCGATAAACTATTCATAGTTTTATTTCGAAAATCTTTCAACTCATTCATTATTTGCAATACTATCTT
>JANCMC010004801.1:3599103-3612671 GCA_024363005.1 Charaxes varanes | reverse complement strand
GGTATTTTATTCAAAGTTGGTACTGTACTAGAGTGCACAATTGTAGTTGTACAACTGTACGGCATGTTATGGTTGTATTAGCTTAGTGTTAGGACTTGATAAACCTAATGCACTTCTCTTCTCGGGACGAACACGTTTAAGATATACATGTATCATGTACCTCTAAAATTTAGTTATGATTTTTAAATACTATTATGTTTGTCTCTCAATTGGATTAAAATAGTCTTTTCGTTTTATCTGTCTTCATTTGGTTATATGCTAAAGGATGTTATTAATCCATGCATAAAGTGAGAAGCTGTCTAAAATTGGGCAAAATTTTATAGGTCAAGTCAAAAAAAAGTCGGTAAAAATATTGTTAAGAATATCACTGTTTTTGTAAGAAAAACTGAAAATGATCTCAGATAATGCCGGTTATAGACTAAATTGAGATCCTTTGTTGCTCAAATAACGTCATTTCTGCAAACTACTGCCGCTTTAGATAACGCACGTCGATGATATTGTGCGTGTCCTTTCTTATAATTCTGTATCTCATGTACCTATGTAATGTAAATCTATACATAAAAAAATTAGATCGTAAAAGTGGAGATCTTTGCCCAACAGTGGGACACAACAGGCTTATTAAAAAAATAAATCACACGTCGTGGCAACTCGGTAAAGCAAAATTTATATTCCTGACAAAAAATATTGTGCTTTCTATATTAAGGTCAAAAGAATCTTTAGTATCAACGATTCATAAAACGACCTCATAAACAAAATTCTCGTTATATAATCTTTCCCTGCTTATCGTGGATTACCGCGAAGTTACGCCCGATAGTATCAGCTTACTGTAAGCCCGATTAGTATTCTCCGTATAAAGGTTCCGTAGCGGCTATCTTTAAAGCGCCGACACAGACAAACACGCGCCTACCTCACGAACTTTACTTGTGACACGCATATAAACCGGCCAATTGAGTTGGTCACCTTTTTAAAGGTTTTACGATTAAAATTCCACATTTGTAAAGACCACCACGGTTTTGGCGGCTTTCTTTGACTTACAAAAAAAATTAGGGCAGCACTTAGGTTATGAGAACCTCTAGCTCGTTTGCCCCTTGTAATATAAAATCTTCATGCTAAGTGAAGCTCCCTCACTTGTTTGTTTTGAACCAACCACATTCATAGGATCCCTGCTACGGATATGATTCTGAAGTCATTGCCTCGTTTGGCTGGTGGTCTATTTTTTTTATATAGTTCGTTTTATTATATCTCAGTCGCAGTCAGTCAGCAGTTCTGTTACAGGATGAAAGGTACTCTGTAATCTGTATCCTTTTATTCCAGAAGCCATTAACGTAGATCCGGGAAGGTGCCTTCAGCAAGCCACAACTATGAACATGTAGCTATTTGTGAATAAAAGAACCGTAAATCGTGCCAGGTGATTCCGATTGTTTAAAAACAATGCAGTGTAATTAGAACTAGAGATCGCCGGATGGTCGAAATTCGCCCATAAACCTTTTTGCGTACAACGACATATTACATTGTTCTATTCACAGAAAAATAAAATTTGACAATTAACTTACGACTGTCACAATTACGCTTTGACATAATCCAATACATGTATGTTTAAATCGTCGGGCTTTGGTGTGCTTGTAGTTTGATTTTAATAATTTAATATATTAATATTTTCACACTTTCGCATTCGCACATCTTTCTCTATATAAACTACAATTGTGCCAAATTCATACTCTTCTAAAGGTAAGTAAAGGTATCTAAAATTTTCGCTTCACGTATTGTATACAAATGTACAAAAAAGTCAACCAGAAAATATAATTCATTTTTAAGTAATATATGTACATACAAAAAATAAACAACCAGAATTAATCGCCATCGCCCTGACAGACTCATGACCCTCGATTCTTTCCTTCATAAACCACCATCTGTTCGAAATTGTAACTTCATGACGGCACCTTTCTGAAACTGTGTTAATGGCTATTGGAATATTTCTTCTACCTCTGACAACGTGTATGCAAAATTTTATGACGATCAGTGGAGTAATTAAAGTTGACTAACGATGGAAATACATTATTTAAAAAAACTTTATTTTTTTATTGAGATTTTTTATTTGATTGTAAACAATTACGTTGGACCAGTAGGTTTATAAGTCAACTAAAGTAGCGCCCTCTGACGGCATCTTTATGAACTAAGGGGTTCCCGCAGGAGCAGGAAACACACTACATCATACTTTCGCCGATAATGTATAGATGGCGCTGCTACTTAAATTTTATTCTACAGATGTACTTTTTAAAACTGTTGTAATTCCCGTAGGGGTCGCGTCACCACTGCTACTGCAAGGTGCGATTCCGCAGCCTGTGCGTAGGTGGGAGCTGTCCCATCCGGGTTAATGCGTGCCCGTTTGGACACACCCCTCGGGGAGATGGTTTCATCCGGGCGAACCCTTTTGAATCTCCCATGTTGTTGCCCTTTGGGATGAGTCTTCCCGGGCGGTTGGTTTTGTTGAGGATTCTGGGCTTGTCGGTAAAGTCTTTTACCTCTTTGTCCTCTTTTCTTAAAGAGGTTATTGCCCTGTTGTGCTCCGACATTCCCTGTCTGCTGTTGGACGTCGGGTTGTCCGGTCGTTACTTTTGTTGGGTTTTGTGATGGGCCTTCGGTCTGACTGCCCATACCCTTACGCTCAGCAGACTCTCCTGCTTCCGATGATGAGTGACCGACCTTCCCGGTGCCTTCCGTCGCGCGTGTCCCGACCGAGTCGGGATTGCTGCGAGTCTTCGGATTCCGAGTGCGGCTGGCCACTTTCTCTTCCACAGTTGGTCGCGTTGCGGTTGCTGAGTTGCCTTCACCAGTGCCTGCAGGGGGTCCCGTGGCCGCGCTCATGTCGCGAGGTACGTCCCTTTGGCGGTTGGTTCCAGCTGACGTCGATGCAGCGAGTAACCGCGCAGCCTGCTTGCGGGCCTTTTTGCCCGGTCTTACCGGCTCGCCGGCAGAGTTAGTTGTCGATTTCGGTTCTATCGACCATAGGGTTGGACGGGGTTTTGGCGCTGACGGTATCGCCGCTGCCAGGTCCCTCACGTCTATTGTTCCGGTGTTGGTGGTACTCGCCTGCGTCCCGGTTTTCGCAGGGAGTTTTGCGTCTGTGTGTTTGTTTGCTCTCGTATCCATATTGAGCGTAGTTTTTATTCACCTACACGGTTTCCCACCCACCTCGGAGCCCGCACCTTTGGGGATGCTCTGGCACAATCCGCACAGAGTCACCAGGATTACCGTGATAGGTATAGCGGGCTGAAACGAGTTATCGACGAGTCAGGCATGGTGCAAGGTTTATCTCGGTTGCCGGGATCAGAGAGCAGACCCCGGCTCGCCAAGGTCCCGAGCTCCACCGGAGGGCCAAATCCCCGGGCGACAGATTTAAGGGGCGGCAAAAAGAGCCGCAGGGAAAACAATTGAATTATGCTTAAATAAAAATATATAAAACAATTTAATTAAAAATACATTAAAGATAAATCCTAACTTGACGCGCTCTTTCCGTATGTTTCCTTTGCTACGGCCGCACACGGATGTCATGTTCAGGAGGATGATAAACTCATCGCATTCGAAGCCATATACATAGCGCAAGATTTCAAAATTTTTGCAATGCAGTCGAAGTCACTCCCCTCATCACTTCTTTTCGTTCAGTTTTTGTCACACACTTTACGGACAATCTTTTTTTTTCATCGCAATCAGTTTAGTTTTATTATAAAAATATAAGCTTTTATTTTTACACTTTTCCCAATCCGGTTAACAGAGTGGCCATCCGCGTGGTGCCGAGATTTCGCACGATATACTTCGAGGCGGTGTTCCTCTTGGCATGCTTTTCGCTCTTGGGTATCTTAGCAGAGAAGGATTCGAGGGTCTGCGACCGAATTCATGTCAAGTTGTAGGGGCAGTTAAGCGGGTTTGTAGTATGGTGCGCCCATTTCCGTGTAGAACGGTACAAGCACAGTGCATCGTCAGAGCGATCCTGCCAGCTTATAAGGCCTAGATGAGAAGGAAGAGTCCCTGTGTAAGATACCACTACTGTGGTGGTCCACGGAATCACGCAAATTCTCTCCCTGCGGGCAGTCGTGTCGGCGGTGCTACGCAAGGAAATAATCTCCTTCTGTGAGGCTGTCATGGACCGCATGCGAAAGCGATACCGCAGCGTCTCGGTTTCCGTGCTGACGACGGCCATCACAGAGCTTTTAGTAAATTGAACCTCGATCTCTCCTCCAAGAGACGGTTATCTATAAGGATTTACTGTGCGTCCAAAAAAAAGGCGCCACATGAACACTTTCGCATACTGCACCCCCGACGGTTAACACAATTATCCGATTAGAATTCCCATGTCCAATTAGTATCTGCATCAAACTGAAGGTCACCCTATCGTCTCGTCGTCGTCGCTATCGTCAGCCAATCGCAGTCATTTTCTGGACATAGGCCTCCCCAAGAGGACTTTCGTAGAGTCTAAACAATACTATTTTGGTAACATAGTACAATTTTCATTGCTGATTTGCATAGTATTAAGAATCCACTGTTTTACGTGCCTTCCGAAACACGGAGGAGGTAGGATGTTTGAAAATCAGTGTTAGAATAGTTCACCCATCCCGACACCTGGTCGCTGTAATAACTGATTAACCTAGAGATCCACTCAAATGCCAGCCACTGATTACACTATGATCTCCACGGTTACATGCATGTAGCAATGTGTTTTACTAGCTGTGCCCGCGACTTGCAAATATCCGACATATTTGGGAGCCAGTGTTAGAATTGGTCTATTCACCATTCACTATTTCACACCTTTCAAAGTTTGTTTAGCAACAAAAAGTAGCCCATGTTGTTCTCCAAGGTACAATCTATCTCTATACTGAATTCATCAAAATCGGTTTAACGGCTTCGGACTGAAAGCGTGACTAACAGTTACTTTCACAATTATAATATTCATATAGTTAGGATGACTTCTGGCAACTTCTCAGCATAGCTACTGTGCATGTATGGGGCAACTCTGCTGGCATTTTGGGTACTCTATATAGATCAAATACGACCACATAAGCCAAGCTTATACCAGTTTTTCTAAACAATCTTCTTTTTAATTGGACTATTGTGTCCCACTGCTGGGCAAAGGCCTCCTCCTTTTTGATCCATCTTCCTCTTTCCTGAGCCAGTCTCATCCGCAACTTCCCCGCAAAGGTATCCAAATCGTCGCGCCACCTCTTCGGGCTGCCAGGTCTCGGCGAATAACTTTTTAATAAAAAAAAAATAACTGAGAAATTATTGTTAGTTTTCTTTTATTATTAAGTGTAGTCACCACGGCCTATAGATCCATTTTTTATTTTTTTTATTTTTTATGTTACATGGGGGCAGACGAGCAGGCAGTAGTCACCGAAGTGCCTACAGTCGCCCATGGATATCTGCACGACCAGAAGGCCTGTAGATGCGCTGCAAGTCCTTAATGACGAGAGTCACTAAGAGTCGCATCTTAGGAAAATCACGCGACGAGTTAGTCGCTTCTCTCCCAAACGACAAAGATGTCATATAACGCTAGGTAGAAGACGAATATTATGTGGTACATTCTAATGTCATAGGGTAACTTTGATGTCTGTGGATAAGATTGCTACCAGAGGTCCTCTAGCACGAACGTGTCGAACCGACGTAAGTTGACGAGTTGAACTTACTTAGGATAAAAATGTTCGTGCTAAGCCCACAAGAGGCAAGTCTTAATGGTTTCACGCTTGCAATGCGAATGCAGCCCGCACTGATGCTAAGAAGGGTCTGCTGTGTGTCTAACACGAACATGTTCAACCTAAGTAAAGTCGACTCGTTGACTTACTTCGGTTCGTAAAGTTCCTGCTAGGTCCACTGAATTTTCAAAGACGTGTTGCCAGTTTTTGAGAAAGAAATATGCACTATTCTTGTAAGTAAGTATAGTTGGCAACTCCAGTTAGGCTTAAAGATACTTTTTCTTAATAAGGCAATACAGTCACTTACTTAAGAATATAGTTAATATACAATTATTGCATCTCGTTCGTTCATAATGCACCCAACACATCACCTCATAGTTTTGCGGTTAGATGTTTTGCTAAGAAAACTTTGAATGTATTGAGTGAACGCATGCACTTCAGTTACTGGCAACAGGTTATACATGTAAAAAAATCCTATCAAATCGGACTTTTGGTCTTTGTACATATACCATTGTGTCGTTTAATATTAAATGCTTCAAGAAACGACTCCCAAAAGCAGCGGCCATTTAAATCACGAGCGCACCCACCGAAATTACGTTCGCGTGTTACCATGTATGTGATTAAGCGTCATTCCTGTACAAATTTAATTAAGATAACGCCATTTAAGGGTGTTAAGGTGTCAACGATTTGAAGGCGCGAGATATTAATGTAATTAATTTTTTAAGTGTTCCCCGATTGCAGGGTGTTGAAGAAAAAAAACTTCATTGAGAGAAACATTGTAATGGCTGTCTTAAAATTTAATATTTAGATTTTCGGTGAGCAGATGCAGATAGTTCATCTAAGTTGAACCACCCAAGAACTCAAGGACAACTGCTTTTTAGAAGATCCGCAGGTGCGTTGCTGGTATTTAAGACATGAGTGTTCTCTTTTCTTGTAGGTAGACAATCGGCGCATCGGCGGTCCGTGAACCATTAGGGTTTTAATTGAAAATAGCGTAAAGGCTGTAAATTGTGAGCTGAAAATGTTTTTGGTGGGATATATATTGGGGGCTGTTAAAGTATCACCAAAACCAACTCTTCAAATTGTCTTTTAAAAGAACTTTTAGAGGGGGCTCGCTTGATCTCTTCAGGTAGGACGTTCCACAGGCCAGTAGCTACTGCAGTAAAAGAAGTACAAGTAACACCAGATTTGTGCTTGGAGTATTATTGGATTGGATGTGTTGTATACAGTGCCAGACCAGTAAGGCCGACCGAAAGCAGCCTCTCACAGATTTCACATGACACTCGAAATCAATTTCGACTTTACAGATACTACAGTTTCATTTATTTGTATAGTACATTTTTCCTTACCTGCAGTGGAATCATTTTTATCTGAGTCCGTTTTGTCTGGATCTTTCAAGTTAGGACTGCAGACCGTTAGTATTACTACACCTTCAGTTTGCTTCAATTTCGCTGCCGCCTGTAAATTAATAATAATAATAATTATTATTATAAATTATATATACTCCGCCCGGTACATTTATGTATTTATGTAGCGCATATTTAGGTTTATTTATTTTATGTACTTAAGTGAGTTTATTAATACTCTATTTGACTGTTTCTATATATTTATTATGTATACGGGCGTGAGAGTTAATAATAACCATCAACAATCATATACATATAGAATAAATATAATAAAGTGCACACCCCGATTTCTCGCTTGGCACAAAGTCCACGAAAAGGCCTAGCTCATGAGATTACAGCCATGTGGGATGTTGAATCAGTAGACATTGTCCCGATTGTTGTCTCTGTCAACGGTCTTATAAGGAAGAGCTTTAATAAACACCTAAAAAAGCTCTCGCGTGATTTTTGGGTCAAGAGTCGGATACAGAAGGCGGTTTTGCTTCTAAGTAATACCACCTTCGTCTTTCTTTTATGTTACAATGGGCAAACGAGCAGGCAGTAGGCAGCTAAGTGCCTACTGACGCCCATGGACATCTGCGCGACCAGGAGCCGACAACGCATCTGTAATACTTTGCCGCCTATAACACAGGCATTAAGTTATCTACCTTAGGAATAGACGTCCGTGTGTCATATAGTCCTGTATATATTTATTTATATCTTCTCTATGCCAATGTACAATATACCCTCAAAATTCAAGGCGAAATCACAAGTGTAATGTTTTATGGAAATTCTGTCCTTGCGTTGTTGGGATGAATCTCCGACCCTTGTATTAACATGCGATTATGCAAAAGGCAAGGGATCGCCATGGAAGGCTGTCTGGTGCCGAGATCGCCTTAATAGATATTATCAATTACTTGCCCCCTCTTTCCCTCTTCCCCCTTGTTCCCTCCTCCCCCTCGTCCCCCCTCTCTCCTAAAACCGTTAAGCGGAATGATTTAAACTAATTGTTCCTGGAAATTCGCTCTTTTTTCGATACACTCGGTCCCATTATCCGCCTACATTTATTCCTGTGTAAATTGCTTAAAGGATTGCGTGGGAAACCGGTGGACTCCATTTCAATGTTAATGGCATCATGGAGGGGGGAAGCTTTGTTTGGGAGGTTTTACCGACTTTGAATTAAGAGGAGAATCTTGATTCGGCCGAACCTTGTCTTCGTTTATATGATGTGTCACGTCTCTCTTGACAACTGCGCAGGCATTTCACTTGAGCGACTGCAGATGCCCATGTACAACCGCTGTATCTAGAAGGCTCGCAGATGTGTTGCTGGTCTTTGAAAAATGAATATACTCTTATCTTGAAAATCCCGTATTGTGGAGTGTGTGCGTACGCTAATAGTTTTTATAATAAAATATGCATTATAAATATATTAAATTATTCAAATAAAACGACACGCACACCGATGCCAAACAATAAACACACACATGTATACATTTAAGTATTAAATTATATTAAAACGTAGACGTAAACGTATGTTTATTAATTGTCAAATATACCTAATAATTTCGTTGCACAAATTATTAAAAAAAATTGTAAATAGCGTATGCAAATCTAAAAATTCGTGGGCGTATATCGACCAACCATCCATTTTTTTTTAATATATAACAAGGGGCAAACGAGCAGGCGGTACTCTTAAGTGACTACCGACGCCCATGGACAACTGCCGAGATAAGAAGGTGCCTCCGCTCGTCTTTGTTCCGTTCACGTTCCGTCAAAATATGTTGCACATCGTCAAAAACTCCACACGACTGACACTTAGGGTTGTCAGACGTTCTTATTAAATAATAATTGAAAAGCTTATCTCTATACACAGACTCAAAATATCATGTACTAACGGACCCTTCAGACGCTGTCCTGCCCGAACGTTGGGTTACTTACTACATTCTATTATCCAATAATATTGTCCGCGTCCTCGTTTCCTTTCCCATTCCCTAATGACTTACTATTTTGGTGTTAATTTCTTAAATATGAAAGATAGATATATACTGTTTCGGGCTTTTTCTGTATAACGTACGCCAGAATAGCTCGCAGATGGCAGAATTTTCTCCTACTTATTTGACATTTATCTTTATATTTTGGACAATTCAAACAGTATCTTTAAAATTTTAAAGCCTATGTGTTATTCTGATGTATAAACTATATTATTGTAAAGTTTTATTAAAATTAATTGAGTAGTCTCTTTGTGAAAGAGCGTTAAGCATACATCCATGTGTACAAACTTACGCGTTTATAATAGTGGTAGGATAAAATGCAAGTCTTTAAATGGTATTTGGTAGAATCAAGAGTTATTTCACAGAAATCGATGACAAGAAGGGATGTTCTTTACATTACTTAGTATAATTCAAAAAAAATATCGGTACATTGTTCAAAACAAATCATACATCGCGCTGCGCTTCGAAATCGACGCATCATCAAGAGAGAGATTCTGTAAAGTTTTTCCGTATAGTGACACGGATTTAAATAAAGATATGTTGCTTATCTTGCTTTAAATGATTTTTATTACAGCACAAGGTGCAAATGGGCAGTCGGTTTACATAAATAACTACTGACGCCAATAGACATCTTGCCCATGTTGCCGCCGTTTAAACGGCGGTTTAGGCCACCGGCAACTCTCACAAACCGAACAAAACGCGACAATAATACCATCACTTGACGTGACAGTATTGCCGCCACTTCACGCCGATCTTATGTGAAAAAGGTACTGCTACAAGGACTTCATGCGTGGCGCTACTTCTAATTAGTATTTTAGTGTTAGAAATCCTCACTCTGAAGAGTGGGCACAGAAACATTAGAAGGAATTGCGGCGTGCCGCGTTGTCGGCGCGTCTGCGAGACGCCACCGATCCTTTTGGACCCGTCTACCAGATATTGTAATTGTTTCTTGTCAGTAAGTCTGACTGTATTATACAACTGGGATAAAAAATGAGAGAGTGCATAAAAGAAGGGAGGCCTATGCCCAGCTGTGGGCTATTAAGGGCTGATCACGATGATGATGATGGGATAAAAAAAAGTTGAACTATATACAAATTCTCCCACAAATCTCTCTTTATTTACGTACTTTTTGCGTATTTGAAGTTATATACAAAATTTTTATTTTTGCTACAACGACATTGTTGTATTTGACAATTAATATACATTCGGTCGTCATGAATAAGCTTTGACAGAATCTTATAGTAAAATGAATACATCTGTACGTAAACCGTTTGGTATTAGTGTGCGTGAGGTTTTGTTTTGATAAAACCAATGCAATCTATGATGCATATTGTAATACAATTTTAGCATTTGCACATCATCCATCCTTTATAAACTTTGCAAGTAAACATCCAGACTTTACAGGAAAGAAAACGACTGTCATGATAAAAATTAAGACGTGGGCAATACGCAAATTAAATGTGAAAGGTCAAAAAGGTAGGTAATAAGCAATTACGGACTTCCATTGACATTAAGAAAAGAGTACGATCTTGTCTAGAAGACGACAATCTAGGGCGTATCAGTTCGGAAACATTGAGGGTGGCAGCTGGTTCTACATAAATTTTACATTACAATTACTTGTCCCTTAGTATTTACAGGTATTTCTTTTATTTTTTTAAATAATAACTCGTTCGAGTTTTACTGTGGATGATGGCCATCGCACAGTGTATACCCAATTAGAGGCAAACTCGGCATTCTCTTAATTTTAGTATAAGAAAAAAACATCACTATTATAGTAGTAGTATTGTACTTGCTTACTGGAGTGGCTTAGAGATTCAAAATAATTTTTGGCCTCCAAATAGTATATTAATACTTATTTCTTATACATACTTTGGCATCCTGCTTACGGGATTGTTTGTAACACGCCAAACATATGCACGTCAAAGATGTTTTTCATTGCCGAATTCCCATCTATTGTCACAGGTCTATTGTCTGTGGTTTTAAAACATTAAGTTCAAGTTACTTTAAACACTTATAAAATGTAAACATTTTTATTACTCTGGCATTTCTTTTTTTAATGTTGCACTTTTGGCAAGATTTACACGTGGAGCCGATGTTTTTCATCACCAAATTCCCATCTATTGTCACAGGTGTATTGTCTGTGGTTTTAAAACATTACGTTCAAACTCAGATTATAGAACTAAATAAGTTCTAGTTACTTTAAAGACTTTTAAATTGTAAACATTTTTATATCGCTGGCATATTCCAAAGTAACTATATTTATTTTTGATACACAAGTACTTGCAATTTTGTCCAATTTGCACTTTTAGCTATATTTACACGTGAAGCCGATGTTTTTCTTTGCCGAATTCCCATCTGTTGTCGCAGGTCTATTGTCTGTGGCAGCAAGAGTTGCTCTTTGACAGTTGACAATTACTGTGCCCAACTTATTTATGAACATTAAGCTAAGTTGCTTTAAATATTAACCAATTTTAAACACTTTTATATCGCTGAAATATCATGAAGTACCCATATTTACAATTGAAGTACTGTAAGTAGGTTATGCACGGTTGATAAAATTTGCACGTCCAAAACATTGTTTTCATGGCGTTTTTGTCATTTGTACGAGGCAGTCTTTGGTCCATTGTTTTCATACACTCTGCTTAATGTTTTCACATATTATTATTGGAAAACAAACAGACTTAATAAAAAAATTATCTGTATAGTTACTTATATTTAACATGGCTTAAAAACAAAGTTACTTCCCGTTATTGTACGCTTAGATTTTTAAAACTACGCAACATATTTATATGCTGGGCAGTGACTCTGCCTTCTGCTCCGGGGGTCGTGGGTTCGATGCCCACCTCCAGTCTGGGTGTATTATCCATATGTATGTAATTATATATTTCTAAAAAAAAGTATTTGTGTATAACAGGCGGCTGTTACCTATAACACAGGCATTAAGTTGTCTGTCTACCTTAGGAACAGACGTCCGTGTGTCATATAAATTTGCAAAAATGATGAGTTTTTATGTAATAGTGTAAATAACAAACAAGCGTAACTCTAAATTTTGGCTCTGGTTCAAGTGAAGCGTAATTACAAAAACAAAACCCCCGAAAATAAATGTGTTAACGTCAGGTAAAATTTAAGACAAAATTTGTTTAAATTCTTACCGCGCTTCAGAAATAATGTGTCCACTAACTCAAGTTGATTGCGGATTTAAATTTACAAATGCAATACAAATTACGAAAAAAAGTATCAATGGCTCGTGGATTAAGAAGATAAATATTGTATTTTATTGGGCCAAGTGTGCCACAAACCTCATACCACTCGGATCTTTAGAGATTTCAAAGGATCGTATTATTTACATTTTTTACCTCAAAAACGTGGAACAAAAAAGGGTGGGGGATAAATTTGGACGCTCACCAAATGTCTCCGCGGTCGCCGCGGGTCGGCTTTTATTTATGAGGCAAAGGTTCATTTCCGACAGCCGAATCTGATATGTGAAAGGGATTTGGAATAAAGTAAAAGTTAAGAAAATATGTACTAGTGATGTAATCAACCAACAGGTGTTGAACCGTTTGGGAATATTTTCTTTAATACTTTTCATGCTCTATTTTCCCATTTCATCTCAACTAAGTGTCATTTATTTTGGAAATAAATATGACTAAATATATCCTATTTTTTGTCATAAGCACGCAATCCATGTTATACAGATTTAAAACTTATTTTAGCAAAAAAATAAACATACTATAAACCGGAATCTATATCTATACTAATATATAAAACTGAAGAGTTTATTTGTTTGTTTGAACGCAAAAATCTCAGGAACTACTGGACCGATTTGAAAAATTCTTTCAGTGTTAGAAAACCCATTTATCGAAGAAGACTATAGGCTATTTATCATCACGCTAAAACTTAATCTATTTTTTACCTACCTTTATGCGGGCAAAGTCGCAGGCACACCTAGTTAAAAATCGAGTAGACAAGAGCTGTTCTTTTCTAAAACGACATACTTCATTGACAACCATTTGAAAGTTCTTTAGTGTAATTATATAGTACAAAAGCAGGCTCTTATTTTTTTTTAAATCTCTGTTTATATTTAAGGGCTTTTGACCAATATGGACATGTCACTTTGTAAGCTAATCTAGTATTAAACATACTAAAAGATCATTTTTGGAGAATCATATCTACTATAAATTAGGTAGTTTCCTGTGAGGGATTTGCAAGTATATTTGCAAACGCGCCTACATAGATTCTTATTTGTTTTATCAACATTAGTGCAAGTGATACATAATGAATTAATTTCCTATACACGTTCGTACGTGCAGTAATGATAATGGTACGGTATAATGCTTTCCGTTAGAAATACTAGCTTTTGTGCAATGATTTGCTCGCGTTAATATTGTTTTCATGGCGAATTATCACAAGTTCATTTCCTATCCCACTTGAACAGTTCTTTTTGACGCTCATAGGTTACTAAGATGCTCACAGATGCGTTGCCGAGCTTTGAGGAGCCAGCTCTTTCCTTG
>JANCMC010004801.1:3583238-3599003 GCA_024363005.1 Charaxes varanes | reverse complement strand
GTTCTTTTTGACGCTCATAGGTTACTAAGATGCTCACAGATGCGTTGCCGAGCTTTGAGGAGCCAGCTCTTTCCTTGGAGGAGAAATAAAACATATTTTAAATAAAATAAAATAAAGAGAGTAGGACTGTTTTTCTTTAAGAATATTAGCAAAACCTTTTCATTCATTCATTCGTCGTTGCTGCCTTTGCTTCTGCCACTCTCCCCTATTCCTTGCCAATCAGATCCAGCTAACCCATGCGGGAATTTAGACATACCTAAAACCTTTAAGATATGTCTAAATTCCCGTTTCCGCTCCAGTACTAAGTTCAAATCAAAAGCTTTCATTACGAGTGGGTGCGACAATACCAAAGCGGTTTGAACCGCGTACCTTGCGTATTTCAGTCCATTCCTTCTACCACTGAGCTATTGAGGCCCAAAGAAAGATCCTTATTTAAAATTCCTATTCCACGATCATCTAGTGTAACTTCCAAGATCCCAATCTCGGTATCAAATTATGGCGACTCTTCCGAGAGCGGGTCGGAACGCTATTTTTGTCAGTATCACGATAAGCCGCGCTCACGGACGGACAAGCACGTATCAAAACGGCGGCATCTTTGTACCGCGTTCCTCATATTTAGCCACAAATCACCAATTAACTCTGACCAGCTTGGTAGATAGTGTGCTTGATGCCGGAGCTAGACAGAGCAGCACAGTAAACAAATAAATAAATATATACAGGACTATATGACACACGGAGGTCTGTTCCTAAGGTAGACAACTTAATGCCTGTATTATAGGTAATAGTAGCCTGTTATACATTTTTTTTTCTAGAAGTATATAGAGGCGGGAATGGAATCCACAACCCCCGGCGGAAGGGAGGATCACTGCCACATTAACCTAGGTTACTACTTAGGGGCCTTGAAGAAAAGAACATTCTCATTTCAAAGGCCGGCAATTCATATGCAAGCCTTCTGTTAGTGCAGTTGTCTATGCGCATCGGTAGTCGCTCAGGTCAACCGCTTGTCCGTTTGTTTGTTGTTAAATACATATACATATATACTGTTGCATTTATGTTCAATTTAATCGTCCATATTTAGCTCCTTATCTCATAAATAAATATATAGGTAATTTCAGTTATATGTATTTACTACGCAGTGCAAAAAAACTTCGTGTTTGAAAAAACCATTGAATCACACGAACGTCGTCGCGGGCCTTTGCAAGTATGTAAATAATATGCCGCTCTAGATAACTCCGTGCATGCGATCGCTCAAACCAAACAAGGCGACTTAATTAGCACGCCCGGGTTGCGTTTGCGCAGCGAGCTTTAAAAAAAAAAGCAACAAATCCAAGATGGCGTCGCGCTTATCGGCGAGGGAGCGATTAGTGCGCCACGCCCGCGCCCACCGAACGCACGGGGTGGCGGGACGGACCGCACGCTTTGTCCAGTGCACCCAGTTGCGAACAGCATTGATTCATTACATATTTATTCATAATATAAATACATAATAAACCCAATATAAATGCATCACCAACCCAACGAAAATGACTGTATTAATTAGTGAAAATGCAATACAATGCCAATAAAGTTTGTAAGAATTAATCAATTATTTTACAAGATTTTAATTTAAAAATATAAGACACTATAAAATACTACTACGACTGGATTTGAAGTTTTATTAAAATTAATACCAGTAAAGTTAGAGCAGGTCGAGAGCAGAATTTTCATTCGCGGATTAAAGCAAAGTAGTTTAGTTTCTCATGCAAACAGAATTTTATTTAGGTGTGATGCTGAAGAGTATTCTTCACTCCAACACTTAAAAAATCCTGTTCTCCTATTTTCGTACGTACGTAATATTTCTGCAGAAATTAATATTATAAGTTTAATGATTCAAATTCCCTCCAAAACCCTCGAAGTTGTCATGACGTCACTTTATGTTGACAGTGCGTTCCACTACGCGTCACCTAGACGTTTTCGACGCGACCGTAACGATCGAAGTCGTCAAATGTCGAAGATGTGAATGAGCACTTTAAAACATAGCGTTCCTTTATTGGAACGCACTTATAATATACGATAGCGTCATACGCTCTGCTGGGTGATTTAGCTATCATGGCGGATTATTGTATTTTTAGTTTCCTTTTTTTGTTAATCCCTATTAATCTTGTGTAAAAATAAATACGTTTATTAAGCCTTATGTGCCTTATTTTATCAGATAAATACATAAGTTACATGATTTCCGATAACTGTCGTCATGTCTATTGTAGAGGTTGTGACTGTGGGGCGAGTAAAGATGACAGATTGGCGTCTGACGTCATCCACCAAACTCCCTAAATTTCTAAACAATCTCACGATTACTATCACTCAGTGACATTAATCCCACTGTTTCACGTGCGTTCCGATGCACGGCAGAGGTCGGATATTACACCAGCATTACAATGGGTCACACACCTGTCACCGTAACAACAATTAGCCTAGCGATGTACTCAAATGCCGACCACTAAATAGGTTATGAGCGCCTCGCGTCTACAAAAATATAAAACTTAAAAATCAAGCCGCAATATGAAAACCTATAAAATATAAATCAATAACAAATTAAAACTTATTTCCCGCGTCCAATCCAATCAACTTCTAATTCTTCACAGACCGTTCGATGGATACATCGTAACGAGGTTCGGAGTCGATCAGCTAATGAACTACGACTAATTGGGCTGGAACTTTTTCTGTGCCCACAAGTGATGTCCTACAAAGTGTCGATACTTTATTTTTGCCTGATAGGCATGTGCTGGACTGCTATCACACCTTACGCTAATTGTTGATGCAGTCTAGAATGTGACGCGCTTGCCTAGAAAGTTCCTATTAACTGCTGCCTTAGAAGTACTCATGTACATAAATAAGTAAATATATAGGGCTATATGACACACGGTCTTCCAAAGGTAGACAACTTAATGCTACAGGCATAGCTGGCCTATATACACATATTTTTTTGTATTTATACTAACTGATACTTCGCCCGTGCCAATTCCGCGTAACAAACAGGCAAACAGGGAAGAATATATATATATACCTTGTCCTCACAATAACGAACACGTCAAAAAAACAATTGTCTAATTTGGTGCAGTTAGTTGTCCGCAAATTTGCGCGTACATACATAAAAATGAGTTGTTGAAATGTATGCTGAATGGCAAAGCGAAAGCGAAAAGGAAATGGAACGGGAACGGGAACGGGAACGGAACGGGAATGGGGACGGGAACAGGAACGGGGAACAATGTAACCGGTTATGCACTATACCAGCGAATAATAGTTACGGCAAAAGAACCACTCGATACCTAGTACGGCGCTTAATTAACGAACTACCCTACGATTTAAAAAATGTAATAACACCTAAAAATATAAAATATTTGTAAAAAAAAGTACTACCTCAAACAAATGTAAAAAATGGAAATCTTTAAACAAGAGCAGCGTCTGAATGCGAATAGGACTTTTACTTGCACTAAACCTGATGTACAAAGGAATGTATTAAGGTGGCGTCACATTGTATTAAGGTGGCGTCAAATTGTATTAGGGTGGCATCACATGTGGCGGTAATGTCTGTTCAAAAGCGATTATTACTTATTTCCGTACATTTGCTAAATCTATTTTTTTTTACAAAAATATTTATTCTCCAAACAGGTTATTTATCTAAATACAGGGTGTTGGGGTAACCCTATAAGTTATTATTACTAGTACTTGTGGCGGGCGGCTTCGCTCTGCTATAATATTACATATCTTAAGATACCCATTTGAAAAATTAGAAAAATAAAACAAAAAGTGGCCTATTTATTCATGACAGTGTAAGTATCTATATATACATATGTATATATGTATAGATACTTACATAATTGAAAAGTCACCTTATGCGACATCTCGAAAACCACGGGACGTACAAAGATATAATTTGGCGAGGAGATAGCTTATCGTTAGCAGACATCCACCGCTAAAAAGGACTTTTCGATAGGGCCGAATTAAGGTCTAAGAGCTTTTGCAATTTTAGGCTGACGAAATCGCGGGAGACAGCTAGTAACTAAGTATATAAGGTATCAGATAATATTAAGGGTACCTATAAATACAGCTGTGTGTGAGCTTTTACCATGATGATATTTTATATCATCATGTTAAAAGCTCAATACGATATATTATATTGTTGTCCCTCTAATTAAGCTTTGTGAGCCTTAACTCACAAAGCTTAATATATTAAATAATATATTATAATATATTAAAAGAAGGGGGCAAAATAATAACCCAGGGTAAGGATGTTTTTACCAACAAATTCAATTTCAATCAAAGATGTCAGTTCTACCATTATGCTGTCGAACCTTCAGGTATGTAGTTATTCAAATATTTTTATTACGAATTTAGGTTCTTACAGCTGATCTTAAAGCTAAAAGAGTACAGCAAAATTCCGCATATGGCGTGGGGTACAATATATTTTAATATTCATTAAAACAACATAAATAGCAGGGAAATAAGACACTAATTAAACAGTATAATTTATAACTAGCCTTAAGCGAGTAAGCCAACTTAAAACTTAGTTTTTAATGTCATATTAATTTAAATTTTATGTAAAACGTTACAAAAAAATATTTTTTTTTAGTTTTTTTCTCCGCCTGCCTCAAGGGAGTTTGGGTAATGTCACTATAGACCCTGTACCTAATTGAAAATGTAAATGAAAATGAAAATATTGTTTATTCTTCGACCAAATGAGAACAACAGTGGTAAACGAGGTTGGGCCCTTCTAGTGAGTCTAAGAAAAAACTCGTGTTAGTAGGACCCGCTCTTCCACAACAGTTTAATTTATAGTACGTAACCAAAAAAATAAAAATTTGGTATATGTTAGATTATTCTATCTACTTATATACTAAAAAAGGAAGTGTACATATGAGAATGTGAGTTTGTGTGTGTGTATGTGCTTGTTTGGGTATATAGAAAAATCTTTTACTTTATACTAATTAAAATCTGTCACCTCATGCAACAGTATAGGAATGCTTATCTGCCTTGAGTACCTTTACCTACGCCCAATTTATAATGCGACCCAATGAAGTACGAATCAAAGCATATTTCTTTTCAGGTGGTAATGGTTACATCAATGACTATCCAACTGGAAGAATACTGAGAGATGCAAAACTCTACGAAATAGGTGCTGGCACTTCGGAAGTAAGAAGAATGCTCATAGGCAGGACCCTCAACAGCGAATACAAATAAAATAATAAAGCTAGATTTATTTTCTTATTACATATTTTTACAGACGATTATTGAATCACCTCTAATGATAAGAAAATAAATTGAATACGCAAGCATACTGTGTTTTTTTTTATTAACAAGTAACATGAATACCGAGCGTATATATCGATACCTCTCACGTAAGTTGTTGTAACCCTAAACTCCCAGCTTTACAGTAAAGAGTTACAAACAACAAAATTGTAATATAACAGTCACTTTTGCATATATATTGTAAACAATAATGTAATCGTCTCGTAATTGTATACACAGATGTGTTATATAATGAGGATTTTATTTCAATTTACATGTTTGTAATGCTCTACTGTGAAGTTGGAAATTTGGGGTTACAACAATTTACGTGGGACGGGGCGGCCGCGCCTCGCCGACAGTTGTTCGTCGGAAGGTCTATATATAGTGAGTGTAAGTAGAAACTTCGCTTGCATGAGTTAGTTCTTGTACTGCGGTCGTCGTCATCCGTACAGCGCCATCTAGTTTGCTTTGTTGTAACCTTTTGTACTTGACATCATTGCCATCTTGTTATGTAGCAGCCGCTACATTAACTTCAACCTTATGGAGTCCACTGCTGGACGTAGGCCTCCTCCATGGATTTCCACAAAGATCTGATATCCAGCGGCTCCCTGCGAACCAATCAAACTTACAAATTTGACAATCTCAATCTCTTAGAAATGAAGATGTAAGCGGGCCACATTTATAAAATATGTTATGTAAGCGCACTTGAAAAATAATGATTTGGAAATAGGTGCCTGGTTATCTTTTTATATTATAAGAGATAATTAAAATTTTGTACATTATTTTAAATATGGTATGATTTCAAGTGGACGAAGTCACGATACAGAGCTAGTATAGTATATAAGGGTATTATTCCGCAGACAATAAACGTGACAGACGCAGAGATCAACAACCGCAAGTTGGCGAAGATAAACGACGTGTGCGACTCCATCAAGCAGCAGCTGCTGATACTGGTCGAGTGGGCCAAGTTCATACCCGCCTTCACGGAGCTGCATCTGGATGATCAGGTACTTTTCAAACTCAAACACCCGACGATTGCATAGATTTTGTTAAATTGTGGCCTTATTTTTGTGTGGAATCTTAATTATTTTTCTAAAAGTGAAGCAAGCAACATACTTGTCTTACTCCAAACAACAAAGAGAATTTTTTTAAATCGCATCTTTGCTATAAATGTAAGTGTCGTATATTAAGTCATTTGCAATTAGTAGCACTTCAATTCTATTCATGTCTCTATCGCTTTCTCTCTCTCTCTCTCTCTCTCTCTGTCTCTCTCTGTCTTTCTTTCATCAACTCAATGCAATATACCAATGTGAACAAGATTTATAGGACACACCTTGAAGGGACCCAATTCGCGGTTCCAAGTTATAGTCAAAATCTATTTATTCACATAGACTTTTACAAGTTTTTGTGAACGCCATTATTTTTATTTATTACCTTGCTGTTACCTTATAACATCGATTACCTTGCTGGTACCTTATTACCTTGATTACCTTGCTGTTATTACCTTGCTGGTACCTTTATTACCTTGATTACCTTGCCGTTATTACCTCGCTGTTACTAACAATAGGTTAAGTTTCTTGTAATTACTAACATAATGATCCAGTGGGTTGAAATAAAATTATTGCTATAAATGGTCGTGGAATGAGGAGGTTATGGCCGGATCAGTGGTCGACATTTGAGTCGATCGCTAGGTTAAGTAGCTCTTGCTGCGATTGGATTATAGATAAGTGACCCATTCTAATACCGATTTTTATTTGACATCCGACCTCTTCCGTGTTCCGGAAGGCACGTAAATTGGGACCCGATTAATGACTCTGAGTGATATTCGTTGTGAGGTTACAGAGATCGTGGAGGTTCCAGGGATGACGTCAGACAGCAGTTAGTCATCGCAATTTCCCCCCTCCCCTCCCACACACAACCATATCCTTTGCAAACTAAGTGGAGCCTAACGACCTTTCGTTCGCAAGGAACAATATTAGCAAATTTTAGGAATACAGTTGAACAAAAATTGAAATAATAAATTTGTGTGCGAACGAATGTTTGTGTGTGCGTGTGTGAATGTATGAGTATGTAAATATTTAATATTACCTGAAGACATTGCAGTTCTGCGAGTAATTTTTGTGTGTTCGGTCCAGGAATGCGTGTTTTCACTTTAGGGTGTGACGGTTCCTCAATTGCTCCACATGGTGAGTTGGAGGCTGTTCTGGCGCCTGAAAGTTTTCACACTGTTAAATGTTTGCCTTCATATTCCATCATCTGTTCATCACCCGCGACTTCATCCGAGTAAAATTACATGGTTTTTAGTCTAAGGTTAAGGATGTCGGATATAGGGTGGTCAAACTAAAATGGAGCTGGTCAGGACACGTGGCGAGATGTGGTGATGGCAGGGGGTCTGCGAACCGGAGTGGTGGTCTGGATTGGTTTTGTTTTGTCATTCACGATTTATAGTTCGATAAAAACGGCATTATATATAGTAACAAATTATGTATTTTAATAATAGCTTCCTGTATAGGTTACAATAAATTTAATCCCTTCAATTATTATTTTGCCCAATTATTACAACTGTATGTAATCCCTTTAATTATAGGAGGAAGACTGTAGTGCAAAAATAACAAAACTTCGCTTGCGGTTGATCATAAAGAATTTGACCCTAGGCAAATATTTTACAGAATTCTATCGAGGAATATTATAAAGTAACAAAATTTTGATGCATCTTTTGCTCATCTCTTGCAACTGGAATCCGTAAGGTGTTCGGTTTAAAACACAACCTGAGCCTGCTGCCTAAACCTGCTGAGCGATCATCTGACACACTCTTAATCTTAAAAGCCGGAAGAGGTAACGAGAATATGTACCTAGCACCTCATAGTATTTCTAATATTCTTAATTTGAAATAAAATAGAAAATATTACCAGAACATTGCTATTGAAACGCACACGTCTAGTCTCCCCTACATCTAGACAATTTGTTCCAGCCAAGCATGTCGAAAAAAACGTACGACGTCAAGTCCGAGCCACGCGTACGCTTTGATTATCAGCGATGAACGAGATCTTATCATGTTACTACCCAATTTAAACCTTATTACAACGGAGTAAGAAACTTCTTGCTTTTCAAGAACTACATTCTAGATTAGTTGGGCTATGAAAAATCATATCGAATTTAAACCTTATCTCAAGGACATAATAAACTATAAACACCTAAATTTATAAGACTCTCATTGTAGAGTACCTACAAAATATGATACTGACATGAATTTATGACACTTAAATGAATTGCATTACACAGGGGCTATCTAATTAGAATAGCCAAATTATACCGCGAATTCATACCAATTGTCTATAATTTTCTGCATATATTTAAAGACATAATATAAGAAGATGTAAATCATTGAAGCAGGTCGAATTTCAGTGGCTGGCATTTAAATCGATCGCTAGGGTAAGCTATTCTTATTGCATCCAGGTCATAGATGGGTGACCCAATCTAACACTGGTTTTCAAATATCCAATCTCCATTGATCTTCGGAAGGCACGCAAACGGGGATGTCAGACGGCAGT
The DNA here is from genome assembly GCA_024363005.1 of Charaxes varanes. Taxonomy (NCBI): domain Eukaryota; kingdom Metazoa; phylum Arthropoda; class Insecta; order Lepidoptera; family Nymphalidae; genus Charaxes; species Charaxes varanes. Next base: position 3,590,187 of record JANCMC010004801.1, on the reverse strand, counting down.
TGGTCATCTTAACTCGCCCCACAACCTCTGCAATCAGTTCTGCAGACCTTGGTGGTGGTGGTAATGGGAGTTGTTGCTATTTCTTCTTGAAGTCGTGGAAAAGAGATTGTGTGTGTGTGTGTGTGTGTGTGTGTATGCTTGTGTGTGTCTCTGTATCTGTGTGCGTGTGTGTGTATTTATAAGCCTAAGTGTGCATTTCTATGGCTGCCTGAGTGTGTGTGTATGCCTGAATCTGTGTGAATGACTGAATGTGTGTCTGTGTGTACTTGTGTGAGTCTCTGTATATGTGTGTGTGGCATGTAAGCTGACGTAATCAAGATTGATCTTGGCTATAATTTGTGAAGATTTGTTCAAGCGTGTCTTCAATTTGTGAAGATTTGTGCAATGTTGATTGAAAAGGTAGTGCAATATTATCTACATTCCGATTTGGACAAACATTTACATACCTCACACCTAGGCTAGTTCCAGGGTCCGCTTATATTGCAGAGGATGGGGCTGCAGGGCGAGTTAAGATGACCAACTGCCGTCTACGTCATCCCCGCGACCCCCACAATCTCACGACTAATATCACACAGTGACATTAATCGGGAGCCACTGTTTTACGTGCCATCAGAAACACTGAGGAGATCGGATATTTGAAAACCTCTGTTAGAATGGGTCAACCAATTATCACTCGGCTCCGGTAGGAACTGTTGCAGCGATTGACTCAAAAACCGACCACTAATTAAGCCACGAACTCCTCACATTACCGATACAGACCACTCATATAATATTAGCCTACACCAATCAGCATTCATCCAGTGCAACGTTCGCACAGATATTGCGATAATGAGGGGCAAAAGGGCAACCCCGACTAATGACAATCGATGTCAAAAAACAATTGCACCAACATAACGCTGATAAGCAATGAGAAGTTGAGAACGATGATCTTCTGGAATGTCTAAAAGTTAGTTTAACGCTCAGATAAAGTACTTCCATACGAAATGTTAGTGATTCCGTGTCATCTTCAACATATTATCCAATATACTTTCTAGGGTCAGTGGTGACAAATGTCCATCCTACATGGATGTCTGCTGTAAGTCTCAGGAAGTCAGAAATCCTGAGGACCCCATCACACCATCCGGTTCTTCTTTGGGGCAGCCATTTCCGCAATGAGATGAGTATCACGGTGGTAGATGGCCGCTCTGTGGTTATATCAAAGACAAGTTTAGACCACCGGGAAGTCTCACAAACCGAACGAAACGCGACAACAATACCATCACTCTAAGTGACAGCATTGCCGCCATTTCACGCACTTTTGTTTGGGCTCTTATGGGTAATATACCTTCGGGAAAGGTTGATGTGGTGGTACAATAGGGCATTTTCGCGGAAGGCCTTGGTCGCTTCGCGGTTATATGTTGCTTTAACACAGAAATGCATGTATACGTGTGTGTACATATAATGTTAACATTAACGTCGACATGCTCCAAAATGCCCTATTTTAGCATTCATAGCTTGAAGAAATATCAGCCTCCCCCGACCGAATTTCACTGATTAGAGTGCAAACAACAAATTCCATAAGAAAAAAAAACGCATGCGCATTTTCGGAAAAGTACTCAAACTGCATAATTACCGTTTATACTAATTATTTAGTGAAACAAAAATATATCTATAGGTTTTTATGTGCGCACGCTGTGGCACGCAGTGTCCTCAAAGAAAATTACGAATATATAATAAAGACTGAAAAGCATATCAAAATTAATCGAGCGCGTACGACGAAGTTATACTTCTTTTTAAACTCTAAACAATTATCACACTCATAAAATAACGTTTCAAATTTACTTCATTACCCTTAGATAAATTGATGTTATTTTATTCTATAATTATAACTATGGGTAAAGAAGTAAATATATAAATATTTGCATTCTCAGATGCATCTATGCTCAAAACATTACAGATGAATGTAAACAATTAAGTTCTTAGATATGTCCTTCACTGAATAGATTTATAGTTCTTGCGAAATCCAAAGCTAATAAAATATCTATGTATTATATGTGTGTGTTCTTTTTTACTATATTACTCAGTTATATGAGCTGTCTCCTTTTCTACAGAGGGGTTACTCCGGTCTAGTACCAGGCTCCGGTTAAATTACCGAGGATGTGGCTGTGGGGAGATTTAAAATGACCGTTAGTCGTCAGGCGTCATCCACGGAGCCCCCAAAATCTCACGATCTCTGTGGAAGTCTACGGAGGAGGCCTATGTGCAGCAGTGGACGTCAGCGGGCGGAAAGAAGAAGAATATTTTAACAAACAAAGAAGACGTTTCAATCGGACCAAGTCACAAGAATAAGAGGTTGAAATAAATGATAGTTATAATAATAATGAATACCTCTTTATAGCAAATAATAGAGATCTGTACAAAAAAAAAAAAAAATTAATTAAAAAAAATTATAAAATAGTCGTGATACAAAAATATAAAAGAACAAATAACAGCCGACTTGGCTTGTTGTGAGCCTTTCTCAGACTGGGAATTGTCATTTCAACGTTGAATATCTGAACAAATGTGAATAAAAAAATTGACTTTGATTTTTAAACATATGTGACTGATAGCAACATTGCCAGAACGCTCGTATGTGCATCTGACATATACTGCTTCCTTTGAGTTACATGCATTTATTTATAGCCGAGGTGACTACGCATTTTAATTACAATTAACACATTTTTTTTGGCGTTAGTGCCAAGTGTTCATGTGTAAAGCTGAGTGATTTATGATTTGAGCTGAGTTCCAAGTGTTCATGTGTAAAGCTGAGTGACTTATGATTTGAGCTGAGTTCCAAGTGTACATGTGTAAAGCTGAGTGACTTATGATTGTATATATAGGAAAATATGCGAGCTTAGTAAATTTCTGGAAAATGGAATGTTGGAAATTTCTCTATGATTCCCATTTCAATACGTACTTTATACCTATATGTTTTATAATATTACGCTATTATGTTACAAAATCCTTATATCTATTGACACAATTTGACACTGATTTATAAAAAACACTACACATAGAAGATAAATATATTATACACGCAAGACAGACATTTCATTCACTATACACACCTATTAAATGCCTTCACGCTACATCAATTTTTAGACATAAATATTACATTTTCAATTTTCGAATGTCTATAATTCTTTTAATGACCTGCTTTATAAGGAGTGCTCTGTTACCTAAGATACAGGTTACCTAGTTTAGGAACAGGTGGACCACTTATCGACACTGATTCTTTTTTGTACCAATTGTGAAATATAGACCTAAGTTTATTCTTTAATTATAGTTTTATTCGTAATAACAAGACACTATTCTGCCAGTGTTGTGCGTTATGGAGAAGACACAGGGCGGACTACTTGAAACAGATCGGACTGACGAAGAATGTTTTTCAATTTAAAAAAAAATGTTTAAGTTTTGGTAACGTATAAAAACTGGCTATATAAAGACTGAATTAACAGAGACGGAGAAAGAATTAGTGATAGACGAATCATTTTTTGATTTGATGACGTTGTATACCTACTTTACAGACAATGATTGATCGTCTATCATATAAAAAGATTGTTTTTATATGATAATACACGAGGGTATTATCATATTAGTGCAATGAGATGGCATAGGCCAACAGTTTTCTGTAAAATATTTTTTTTAATTAGAAAAAATACGTATAGTTTTAATATGGGATTAAAGTACATTTTAATACCTACCCGGTGAATGATCTTTAATGTCATATTAAAAAAATGTGTTATTTTAAAAATAAAAAATAAATAAAATCAATTTCCAATAAATAGATCTCTCATGGGCTATTTCATTGCACCCGAGTGTAGATTATGACAGCAATCACGTTATCTTTCATAGACAACAATAATTCCATGCAGAAATATTGCGCAGAGTAAAAAAATCCAATTAACATTTGACATTTGCCGACATCATTAAACGCCAGTGTTGCCAGATAAGGTAACTTCACCCCCGAGATGTGGTATTTAGGCGCCCCTCGTTGTCAATCCCACCCTGGGCGCCATGGCGACCGAGGTCTAAACACACAGCCCTATTAATCTCGATGTTAGGGCGTGTCGAAATCGAGGTGGTGACCACGCATAATTATGATTTCAGAATTTCCTGCTCCAAAACATTATAATTATATGAACTGCTCAATCATTTTACACAAATTAAAATGCATGAAATTTATTATTTGAATTAAATCAATGTTCCAAGCCATCACTTAGAATGTGTAAAGGTAGCGCTAAAGCGGTTGGTGTGTCAGGGATATAAATTGTTGTTTTTTTATATAACAAGGGGCAAACGAGCAGGCGGTACTCTTAAGTGACTACCGACGCCCATGGACAACTGCAACACTTTATATATATTGCGATTTTAATTATGAATGACATATATTTAATTTTAAATTTATAAATAATATCTACTAGCTGTGCGAGCGACTTGGTCTGCGTAAATTAGGTAATAAAAAATAGATTCAATTTTAGCGTGATGATATATAGCCTATAGTCTTCCTCAATAAATGGGCTATCTAACACTGAAGGAATTCTTCAAATCCTGTGTGCCCTACCAACTGCATGGCCATGTTTTGAGATACACCAAAAAACAACTCAGTTTGGTGTTATCTGTGAATCTGGTTAATTTCTTTACTCGGCCAGTTCCTGATTCACCTTGTTCGAAGACTATACAGACTTCCTTATATACACATATTTAAGATCATTGATCCAACGAAGCTTGGCCCAGTATGTGAATAATGAAATGTGCCTCAGGTCGAGCATTTAAGTGGCCGCATAATCAGGCCAAGTCTCAAATATTAGTTTCATATATCTTTCACGAGGCTAGCGTCAATATTGAAGTTGAAAGAATTTCCGAACTGATGTGACTTAGGGACCTTACAAGAATATACTCATTCTTCAAAGGCCTGCGACGCATCTGCGAGCCTTCTAATGGTGCAGTTGTCCACGGGCGTCCAAATTTAAATAGAAAATCAAAAAAATGTTTTATTGCAATAGATTTTTACGAAGTACAAAATATTAAATATAAATATACACAGAAAATACGTTAGTTTCTGGGAGCTTTAACTAGTATGTTAAATGTATTAACAAAAAAATATGGCAAACGAAATCGTTTACCCTCTTCGATTGCTATCCAATGCTAGTGAGAACTTGTAAACATGTCTTGTACTATAATTGGATTTAAATAGACTGAGAACCACATTGATGTAACACTTGAATGTGACAACTTAAATTCACCGTAAAAACTACTTAAAGATATTGTATAATACATTTTAAAGTTTGATTAAATGCTACAAATGTCTTGAAAGTTTAATTGATTACAAAATGGTACCTTTAGGGTTCCGTAGTACTACAAGAAACCCTTAGAATTTCGCTCTGTCCGTCCGGCCCCCGTGATCCCTCCCCTAGCATTTTCAAACTATTAGACGGATCCACCCCCCTGGAATTAAACATAGTAGGATATGGTGAAAAATCAAATTAAAAAATTAAATTTTCGACCGTATTACTTTTGAAGAGATTTACTCTATTTGTTTAGCCTAATATGTAATTTGTAACACTTTTGAAAGCAATATCTATCAATCTTGAACTAGATTAATTTGTAGATGTTTGTCAAAACTTAGGACTAATCATTATTCATTTTTGCATTTCCATAATACAACACATAGCTTATAGAGGTTAGCAAAACATACATCGGAATGGCAAGAATTTCAAATTGCATTGCATTGTATTCGAGCCGAGCCAGTAAAGCCAAACTACGTAAAGTACTAAATTTGGCTAGGCGGGGAAGGAAACATTGGCAGTGTTCTCACATCTACACCCGAGTAGCAAATCCAGGCTCTGCCTGAGTTCCGTCAATACTTGAAGGCTAAGGTTACCAACCAGTGGTCCGCGGACCACCAGTGGTCAGCAGAAGCCAAAATATGGTCCACGAATGATTTTTGATTTAGCGGGTAGTGAGTCAGAAGAGTACGGGTGGTGGAAGCGGTACGCGGTGCCGTGCAAGAGATATTATGCCGTGTCAGTAATTTGTGTCATTTCTTACTGAGTTTTTAATCAAAGTTTCATTTTGATTATTACGTCCATTTTTATTGTACCTAAATTGTTGTCCCTGCTAACAAGAATGATATGAAAGTGGGCCGTCGCCAAGAAAAGGTTGGGTATCCCTGTTTAAGGTATACGAACTCGTTTATTAGGAATGCGCACGACCCAGAGGAGTCCAGAGATGAGCCGAGCACCGTACAAATTGTTGTCAAATCTTAAAGCCCGTGTGTGAGGCTAGCTCTAGCGATAGAAAGATAAATGGGAAGCCGCTATTCAGGTGCGGCATTTCAATATTATCGCGGACCTTGTCACCGAACAATGGCCGACGCGGCGAGATGAAGTGGCGTCGTTAGTCAAACATATCTTTTGCATGAGCCCTCTTTTTGTAATAAATAATAAAAAAAACTTTCATAGAAATAGAAAACAAACATGTTTTTCTTTTGTATTAAAAATATACTCACGAAATTATTTTTTGTAGTTTTTCTGTGGGTATGCCTAACGTTGCCTTTTCGTGCCTTAGTGCAAATTTGTGCTAAGAGCAGTCCAACACATACTGTATACCATTGAGGTCAGGGATAGATTTGTATCCAGGGTAGATTGTATTTGTATGTAGATATATAGTGTTGAACACTATACATACCGATTCATGATTTACTTAAGTTGTATATAAAAGAGCTTGTAAGAGTCTACTTGAATAAAATATCATTTGAATTTGAATTATATTATTTAATGAGGCTTGGTTTTGTTGACTTCGGTTCCAGAGGGACGGAAGGAGGCAGAATAATTTTCATAGTAATTAAATTATACAATCAATCTCCAACACCAAGTATGCAACACTGAAAACCGACGAAGGACGATAGTTCGGGATATTGGAGAAACAG
>JANCMC010004801.1:3394149-3583138 GCA_024363005.1 Charaxes varanes | reverse complement strand
TACAATCAATCTCCAACACCAAGTATGCAACACTGAAAACCGACGAAGGACGATAGTTCGGGATATTGGAGAAACAGCGTTGCAATTCAAGTGGAGCTGCAGAGGACACTTGGCCCAACCAAGTGACGACAAGTGGAGTAAGGCAATGACTGAGTTATGGCCTAGGCTAGGAAAGCATAGCATTTGTCGTCCAGCAACTAAATAGGCTGAGGGTATAATATCTGTCGCAGGTCGAAACTGGTCCTGATTAGCTCAAGACCGTACAGAGTGGTACAAACGTGGAGAGGCCTATACCCAGCAGAGGGAGCGCCAAGGCTGTGAATGATGATGCACCCATAATATCACTAATACTAGTTTATATTCTCATAGAAAAGTATTTTTTAACCTTAGCAATATTAAGACGCCATCTAGATAGCATCGACATAAAAAGAAGCACTAATTAAACTCTCCGACTTACTTTTTAAAGATTCCTTAATAAGAAAGTATTACAATTCTAAGCACAAGGACATCCTAAAATAAGCAAGTAATTACTGACGTATTCATTCTCCGGTCAGTACACTTTGTATCCTGTCCCCTCCTACACACTTCGGTGGCTCAAATAATACCCCATATTTCTTACTTCATGTTTGCAAAGAACAATTTTTCGCATAGAATGGGGGACGTTGACAAGTTAAAACAGGCTGTGAATGTGACATGTACTGTTAACGACTTAATGCAAACGTATTATGTATGTATAGGGTACGTATGTAGAGAGGCTGATTGATTGTATATGATTGGGCTGTAATTACGCTGTCTAAGAAGTCATATTTTTTAACAATTTTCAATGTAGAATATGTCATTTGTTTATTAATGAAATCAAATCAAACTTTATTTAGAATTTGGATTATTAGGCACTATATGTACTTACTAACACAATATGGATGATGATCTGAATGTAAAAAAAATATTATAATAATTATTACAAAAGGTTTTAAGGCCAAAAAGTACGTCCAAATTTTGTTTATAGCGTACAATATGTCTGTCTTAATACTACAAATAAAATATCTAAACTTTTACAATGTGAAGGTGTTAATTAAATTTATTATTTTGAATATTTGGGCGTTTCAAACTATTTTGTAGTGTATTGTACTCGAGTCCACACATTTGGCTGTTGGTATTTGACATGATGACTGGACGGGCATCAATATGGCGGCTCAGCGTTAGCGGATACGATGACGTCACTACCGTTACATATACAGAAGGTAAATGAAAAAGTGATATAATTTATGCTAAAGTGACACAAAGTGCCGTTAAGGATTAGGAGAAGCGTTACAGGTGTCTTTAACATTTTTAATAAAAAGTGGCTTAAATTTCGAGAAGCAATTTTATCGTAGACAAAGTCGGTGGCACTCTCTAGTGCTGGCTTAAAATATGCGGACGCATTAAATCAGATAGGAGTTTATATTATTAATAGCTTCAGCCGATCGTTCGCATAACGATAGCCGAGAACATTCTACCAGGAGCACATAACGAAGTGGGCCTAGCTCTTACAATGCTATCTCAGAGTTGGGAACCTGTTATGACGCATTATCTGATCCCTGGCCCGGGGTGGCATTAAAACGTTCACTCGCTCCTGCTTTGTTTATTAAATTATGTCCACCGTGCGTTCATTTAGTCGCCGATCAGAGCCCCGATACGGAATGAAATATATCGCGTCTTTTATATTTTAAAGTGCTAGAAAAATGGCCGCTAATCTTGATCTAGACGATAATAGAGTCCAGCTATTTAAAGGTTTAATTGGATAATTTATTTATTGCAATTGCTTATTAGAAGCCGTTGGCGCATTTGGCAGTGACCTTACTAGTTTCCTCTTAAATACAATCAGTTTGATACCAACCCTGAATTGCATTGAGTATATAAGTTTATATTAAAATAAAACCTTGAGATCCCCGCTTGGTAGAAATTCTACCAAAACCTCTATAATTGCGTATTATATACTTGCATAACGCTCTTGCAATACACAAAATTTTAATTATTTGTAACAACAAAATTACTTTATTAGTCAATTAATATACATACGGTCGTCAAAACCACGCTTTAACATAATCATAAAGTAAAATGTATACGTGTGTGTATAAATCGTTTGGCATTTGTGTGCGTGAAGTTTTATTTTAATTATTGTATATATTTATAATGAACATTTCGTATAAACATTAGCATTAGCACACTATTTTCTATATGAATTATAATTGTGACACATTGCATACTCCTCCGTTCGCGTAATTTTCCTAAAATAGTTTTTGATTCACGAATCAGTTTATACGTGTAGATTATATCGCGCACTTCACTAAACAAAACTATACTCTACACTAACAAAAACATACTGTAAGGGAAATAAATAAAGCTTTATAAATACATATATCGCGCATACGAAGTGTACATCTCTATCCATTAAAATTTTAAAATTACAAAATAGTAACTTTCATAAACAGATCCCGACAAATAGGATATAAATAACGATTCACACAGACTAAAAGGAATATTAAGGCAGTAAATAGGGATCTAGATATAATGGTGAAGATAAATTTAACCAATTACCGCGCAAAAACTGCTTCATCTGCGATGAATTTGATAGCAGCCTGCACACATAAGTAATTCTCATACTATGCGTATAAAGGAAGTTTGAGTGTTTTTATCTGATTTGGAGGTCAATTTTGTAAGTTCATTAAGTTTTTATAATTAAAAAATACCGAAAGAGTGTAACGTTTTTGAACACTCAGATCAGTTATAATTTATGACATTTTCCATTCTAAATTTTATTTAATTGAACTGTACAGACATTCAATTTCATTTTATTATTGTATTGTAGCAAATTTTATTTCGAATTTGGATTATAAGGTTTTGATACTTACAAACACAATATGGATGATGATCCGAATTAAAGAATTTTGTTATTATTATTAAAGATGATTTTGAGGCTAAAAAGTACATCCAAATTTTGTTCATAGCGTGCAATATGTATATTACAAAAAGAAATATCTAAACTTTTAAAATATAAAGGTGATAATTAAACTTAGATTTTTTGAATACTTTTATTTTTTTACTATAAAATCAAGCTGTTTTGAATCTATTTATTTAGTTTTTTAAGTGACTGATGAAAATTATAATTTCTAAGCATGTTGTGATGACCTATTATTAGTAGGACATATATGTAATAATTTTCTTTTTCTAATTGTATCTTATGATTTTTTGTATGTACCTACTGTTGGTTATGCTGAAATAAATAAATAAACACAGTCAAATTAGTCTCATAACTTTAACTAACGGTCGGGCTTTTAAAATTCTAGTTGCTTAAAGTATATTTTGCAGATAATAATGTGGTATGGCATTAAGTGTTATTAGTCACGAGATTTTAGGGATTCTGGGGATGACATCAACTGGCAACCATTCATCTTAAAACGCCCCACAGCCACATCCTATGCCACACCCGGTCGCAGCCAGAGCAACTTAACTTAGCGATCGACTCAAATGCCGACCACTGATTAGGCCATGACCTCCTCACTGTAATATTTTGTAGAGTGTTTAGCTCATTGGTTGCACGGTGATGCTACAAGGGTTCCTATATTCCTTTGGAGACACGGAAACCTAAATAAACCTAGTTACAAAATGATGTGATAGAATCACACGTTACATTTCCCTATTTTACAAGGTTTTTGCGCGGAAAATATCGATGATTTAGAAATGTATGAAATAGAAAAACTATCCAACAATGGATACTATTTCCCGGTTTTCCGACAGGAATTGCACCCGCGGGCTAGAATGATCCCACCCGCTATGATTTGTAAGGTACCAACTTTACCAAACAAAATATTATATTTCCGTCCCAGTTGATGTGGGCAACTTCCATATTATATAAATATGATAAACAATAAACTGTTCTCAGGTTACAGTAATAAATATATTTTAAACCAACTTCAAAAAAGGAGAAGGTTTTGATGATTCTTTTTTTATTTAAAAGCTTTCCGTGTGGTCCCATTTCAATTTAGTCAAGTTATGACAAGACACAGACAGGTCTTGTACGACAATATCATAAAATTCTTAAATTTGCGTTAAGCATGTAAGCGACTAATTGGCGAATAGCTCAATATCACGCTAACCGATTTCGATCTAAGAACGTTTGAAGGAGATTTTGCTAAGGGTTATTTTTAGTAATTAAAGTAATGCATAACAAGCAAAAAAATTAGCCTTTTAACTAATTAACGCGCAAACGACATTCGACCTTAGCGTGGCAAACCAAGTTCTTGGTCGACTATACCTGTAGTATAAATTGTTTCTTTTGGTTGTACCAATGTCTTCAAATAGCCTTTGCAGAGTCTATTTTCTGATCGTGTCTCTATTTCAAAGCAAATCTGTGCAATATTGTGCTTTCATCTCGGAGTTGGTGAGGTAGAATTCGGGTTTTACTTACAACTTGGTTTCTTTCGGCTTGTGAGACTTCCCGGTGGCCTAAACTTATCACTAAAGGCCGGCAACGTATCTGCTTGCCTCCTACAGATGTCCATGAGCGTCTTAGGACACCGGTTTATGTTTCAGAGTAGGTACTCTTTAAAGTGGCCACTGACACTTATCATCACTACGAGTGTTCCCTTCCCTGTCTAGCCAAATCTGGTACGATCCTACTAGTGCGGCTTTAGAAATGTTTTCTAATAAAGAACTTGACGGTAGAAATGTACTGAAATGTTTAAGGAATCCGGTTCAAACCGGAATCTATCGGGAATACTGTAGCTAGCTAATTAATAACGAGCAATTAGCAATCATAATCAGATTATTTATACGACAATAATATTTATTATTAGACACAAATATAGTCTACTATACACATATATCATGTCTAAGATTAGACGGGATAAATAAACACATTACGGGTAGATAACCTAGAACCCATTAATTGATATCAACTGAGAAATATTTTTTTTTAAATCGCATTGACGCACATGAAACATTATTATCACGTTTGTAGGTATTGACTTTATCAGTCATATTACATTTAATAATACTAGCTGCAACCGCGACTGCGCTGCGAGTTCGCCTGCGTGATTTCTGCGATTTTGTTTAAATTTGCGGGTGTTTATTTTGGTGTGGGGCCCTATTAATTTTTTAGAAGTAACCTATGTCACTCCTTGCAACATCAACTACCAGGTGAAAGTCCCGTCGAAATCGGTCCCGCCGTCTCCGAGCTTATACAGAACAACAGACAGATAAATCGACAGACAGATAAAAAGATTTTAACTTGCCTTTTTGCTATAGTTATCGTATATGTAATCATATACAATAGGTAAACAAATTTCGACGTAACAAACAGCTCTTACAATTTAACATATATGTAAAGATATCATCTATATCTTATATATAAAGATTGACTAATAAAAAGATGTAGGGCATACGAGATATCTCGTTTTAAAGCTGAGATGTCTGACTGGAGAGGTAAAAATACCCTATCGAAAATAAGAACCAAGATTATTTGCATAGCGATATGTTCCTGATGGTGAGTAAAATTGCCACTAATCTTTGGGGCATTTAAACTATACTCTAATAGTCCACCAACCTCCACAACCACAGTTAAAAAGACCATAGCTACAAAACTTTTATCTCCGATACCTGCGACTATTTATTCATGCGGCAAACACATTGGTTTCTAGTGTGAGAGATGCCTTAATACCTGTCTAGACACATTCCATACAAAAACGATTTAGTGCGGATAGCTTTAATATAGCATGAGCTTTTATTAGATTACGAAAATAACAATTATTACATAATTCATGAGGACACCTGAGAGCAACGCAAGGAATATGAAAACGAGGCCGCTAGGACGATAATAAAAAAATTATGCACTCATAAACTCCAGGCACGAGATCCCAGCGCAATCCCTCTTTATGCGGAGACATGGAGAAAGTTAATTATTGAGAAATGCTAACATTGTTTCAGTGGTGTGCCTTGGGGCGGAATTGGTTAAGCCGAGAAGTAGTGTCTTTGTTGCTTTAACAATTAATGTGGGTAGATCTATCTCGTGACAGTACTCTGCAAATTACAATAACAAGAAAGATTTAGTTATTTCATTCAGATCAAAATAAAAGAAATAGAATTCTAAATATAATATACATATAGCCAGGGCTTCTGTGAGGGAGTACGCGGGGGCATGCAGTGCCCCCAAAGGATTATCAAAAAATTTCGAAATATTACTATAAAAATTTGGAGAAAAAAAACGAAAGAATTTTAAAATGAAATGTCCGCGTTACACTCCTTTATAAACTTTAATTACACAATTATCATAAAACAAGAAATTATAGAGTTAAAACTTTTGACTACCAGCGTGTCTCCAAAAAAGAAGTGACAAAAAAGACCTGCATGTAACATTTATTTAAGTAACACCTCAAAAAATAGTATTAGGGTGCCATAAAAATACGTTAACGACCCGATTCGGTGCTCTTCTGCATGCACTCCTAAACTTTACTTCAAATAAGAGGAGAAACGAAACTATTGAGAATTAGTTGCCTTAGTAGGATCTACTCAGACATAGACGTTGGCATTAGCACTGACAAGGATAGTCGTTTTTATTATCAATGAAACAGATAAATTTCATTCAGGTCAATAGGCTTGACCAACGGACATTTTAAATGAAATTATCCCGAAATAGTGACGGTGAGAGACCCAGAATTTCGGCGCTCTGGTCCGATAAATCGCAAATGAATTTAAATTGCTTACGATGTACAATGCTTTCTCACGCTACTCTATATTTTAGATTTTTTATCCAAACAAGGAGGTGGTTTGCTGTATTACTTTTCCAATTTAACCACCCTAGCCTTGCAAGAATATTTTTATACAAACTAAAACATTATATACTATGGATGGAAATAAACTATTATAATTTAACAGCATTATGAAGGAGGCCTATGTCTAACTGTGGACGTCACCGGCTGAATGGCGGAAAGAACAGCACTAGTGCTTTTTGGGCCCATATTTATAAACCATAATACTGACTCCAATATTTAATTAAAGAATTCATTAAATTTTCGAATCAGTACTTACGAAATGACCTTCTATACATCATATTTACATTTTATCTAAATATGATTGTTTTAATTAGCCGTGATGAAAACCCGTCAGATGTAAGAAGGAAACGATTTAATGTGTTAAACAGTGTAGGTACATCTGCGGGCTGAAAAGGTCCATAATTTACATGCAGTTAAGACACCTTATTCGGGAAATAAGGTGTCTCAACTGCATGTAACATAAAGAGCATTGTGTATAAATTTAATTCCAATTTATTCAAATGTTACGTGCAAAGTTACAATTAGCATACAAAATACACGGATTATAAAATTTCATTTCATGCACGCGTTGCTTGTATTGGCTACACTGGTAAGGTAATTTATGCACAATAAGGAAGCGAAAAATGCTGTGGAAAACTGTAAGAGTCTACGCTTAGTTTATTATATCAATAAAGTCCAGTTAGATTGCCAGTGCATTGCCATCCTTTATTAAAATTTATAAAATCAGTTTAATGGCAGCTGATAAACATATTATATAGAATAGACAGGTAAACTGATACAAACAGCTTAATTATAGCTACATATTATAAACTTTAAAAACCGGCAGTCGAAGGAAATTGAGAGACGTATTGACAACGCCTGGAAGAGCTTCTGGGCCATGGGCACATGAAGGGCGACCTTCCTGTATCCCTGAAACTGAAGAGCAGAAGTCAAAACTCAAGGTTTGCCAAAGAACCATGGAACGCAGCATTTTAGGTGTTAAAAGAACTGCTTAATGCCTGTGTTATAGGTAACAGCCGCCTGTTATACACAAATATTTTTTTAGAAATATATAATTACATACATATCGATAATACACCCAGACTCGAGGTAGGAATCGAACCCACGACCCCCGGAGCAGAAGGCAGGGTCGCTGCCCACTGCGCCAACGGGCCAGCCATTTTTTAAATCATTATTTATCTGGATTTGGCCCAAAAAATTGTGCAAGCTAAAGTACAATTGGGATGAACATGTCTGCCGCATATCGGATTGTTTCTGGGTCAAAATCTCCACTTTATCCCAGATCTGAGATAGGAAACGACCTCGCAACAGACCAAGAATGAGATGTAGGAACCACTTGGATCGTTTTAATACAGATTGGCAACGCATAGTCTTAGACAGAAAGAAATGGAAAGAGGGAAGGGAGGTTTTTGCATTGCAGTGAGCAAAAATAGACTCTTAATAGTTATAACCCAAAAATGTTATAAGGCAATACTTGATTTTGATTATGTTTTTTTTTAAATATGCTGGCAATTCTAGGGTAATGATAATTTTTATTATTGACAGAGTTCATTTCACATGTTGGAATAACCTAAAAGTATGTCTACAGTACCAATTCGGTAGTGGTAAATTAAAGGCGACGCAGAATAATATGATATTACGTTATAAGTATCAGTATTGAAAGTATTTTTAAAACTGTACCAAATTTCATGCATTTATGTTCACAATTGTAAAATTTAGTAAGAGCAGACAGACGGACGGATGGGCGGACAGAGCACAACTATAAGGATTCCTTGTAGTACTACGGAACCCTAAAAATGGTTGTTTTTTGTTTAACGTTGTTCTACTAAATATATCGGTCATTGATCAAGGAGGTGTATTATGTCCACCTTTTTTTCTTATATACATTAACAGTATTTGTGTCAATAATATTTCTTCCTGGAAAAAAACAGTCTTCACATATTGTTAGAACTGGATCAAATTGAAATGACCACACGGGGAGCACCAGCTTTCAAATGAAAAAGATTCATCAAAATCGGTTCACCCAGTCGAAAATTCTGAGGAAGGGAAAACATTAGAAAAGTACTGTCGAAATAGTCTAATAAATTTGTGGGGATATTGCACAGTCCTCAATATGAGATTACATTATGTAGATTCCGTATATGAAACGCGATAAATGTTTTTTCAACACACTTTCTCATACAGTGGCTCTAATTTCAACGCAATAAGGCACATAATGACACCTGTAATGAAACTGTGACTTTTTCAAGTCACAAGTAAGCTATAGATTTTTTTATATTTTATTGGTTGTGTTGCTTTGTTTTTAAAAAAGTTTTGATACCAAAAAGGTCATGTTCAAAAGCACAAAATAAATTAATATACCTATTGCTTGCTCATTTCATGCTACTTCGTGTTGAAATACGTTTGCTTTAGTAAATAATTTATTTGATGCGACCTCTATATCATCAAATACAGTTAATTATAATTTTTCTAACTGTACATATACTAATTGTTTCATAAATGAACTTTTATCCACTATACAAAATTTATTTTCTTCATAAGTGTGTTTAAAAACGTCGTATGATACACGTGTGTATTGATCGTTACCGTCCTCGGCAGTCTTAAGACCTCACCTGACAAATTTTTTCTAATGACTTTTCTTATCATATTCTATCAACGTGGAATTTCGAGAGAATTTCAAATTTCTACGTCTAATAGTTTGAATATAGTAAAGGCACCACCTTGCGAGCAGACAGACGGACGGGCAGAGCGAAACTAAAAGGGTTCCTTGTAATACTACGGAACCCTACAAATTGTGTTAAAGCCAGTATCACTTCTACGTCTATTTCTTTCAGACGAGGGTTGACGTACTCGTAAATTAATATGAAATTTAGTCGAATCGTAACAAGGCCGAAATTATAAGCCAGGGTCTTGCGGAAATATTTAATTATATTTTTTATGAAACTTTTACGAAAGCAGGCCAGTATTTGCTACTGACGCTTGCGTATACTGTGGGTATTACTGGCACTTTGCAGCCCCTATTCTACCTTCCACTGAAGACTTCTGGACTTGGTACTAACCTGCAAAAAACGGCACTATTTGAATAGTTTTGTTTAGAGTTTGGCTTTCTATAGTCTTTTGTGGGATGAAGGTACTTCCCCAGTCAGACAGTTCCTCATTTATTCCCAAGCATTGACATCATTCAAATCCTTTACATTATATAAGGATTTTTGAATAATCGAGTCTTTGTTTTTTACTACGACCCTATACAAAATTCCGTTAGCGGAAGCCTAGTAACTATAAAAGCTGTATATATGTTTTTGTGCGTCACACGGTTTTCGAGATTTAGTGTTACGTGACCTTTCGCTTTAATGTATACAGATAAAATAAACGTCTTATAGATCTACTAGTATCTAAAGTAGAACCTTCTTCCATAGATCCATTCATCCTTACTCTATGACTATACGTGGAAATGTTTTCCAGACCACGATTTTCCCACATTAAAGTGGACGTTTGGAATTATTGACGTACAATTTTCCTAATTAAAACCCCTGGTCTATTGAGAAAGTAAGTTGCTGATGGATGGATGGCCGAGAAGTCATTGTCATAGTAAAAGGTTTAATTACACGATCAACTTTAATCTTCCTCTACACTACAACTGCTACTGTAGTGTTTACTGCTAGTGTCTGAACAACTTTAATCTACTTCTACACTAATATTTAGAAGAGGAAAGATTTTTTTGTTTGTTTGTTTGTTTGTAATGAATAGGCTCCTAAACTACTGGACAGATTTAAACCATTTTTTCACCAATAGAAAGCTACATTATCAGGAAGTAACATAGGCTATAATATCCGTCAAAAAACTACAAATCCGTATGAAAATTGCAATAATGTGACGCAAGGTATAAAAATTGAAAAAACCTTTATTGGCGTGTGCTGTAAAAACTATACACGAAAATAATGTACTACGAGTTTATAGGTCTTATTAATATCACAAAAGTCCGGAAGGGACTATATCTAACTATCACAGTTAGGCCACAATAGCAGCTTTTATGTTTTAAAATATAATTAATTAATTTAAATTACAGAAAGGAATAAAGTTGGTCACATTCCTTGATAGGAATGTAACCAGTAGAAAGTAAGAACTTTAATAAATAGTCTAACAGTCAAGAGTATTTATGTAAAAGTAAAATACTTTTTACTTCATATATTCATAGGGCCGGATTAAGGAGATTACGCAGAAGAATTCGCGAGAAACAGCTAGATGAGCTAAAATTAAAAACTAAATCGTAAACTGCAAATGATGCTTTTGACGTAGGGTTTTTTTTTTAAATACATAACAAGGGGCAAACGAGCAGGCGATTCACCTAAGTGACTACCGACGCCCATGAACAACTGCAACACCAGAGGGGCTCGCAGATGCGTTGCCGGCCTTTGAGATATGAGTATGCTCTTTTCTTGAAATGGGTTCGACAACACCATGCAATGCGCCTACATCGAGTCTATTTAGATGAAAAAAGCGCTTCAAAGACTCAAAACAGAATTGAAGTCAGTTTTTTATCGTAACTAGCGATTGCTGGCTGGTGGAAATTCGCCCACAAACTTTTTTTGCGTACAACGACATATATTGTTCTATTCATAGAATAATAAAATTTGACAATTAATATGACATGCTGTTAGCACGATTACGCTTTGACACCATCCAATATCTGGCTGGATAGCTCCTGAAAAACAGTTTTATCTAGTTCAGGGGTCAGGGACTCTCGATTCAAATGTATCACACCATTTTGTTACGAGAATAAAGAATTTATTATTATTATAATACATGAGTGTGTTAATGGTGACATCTTAAAAAACCGGGGTCAACTTTGTTATGTTCTGCCAAATTTAATACTGTATTTTCTCATTCGAATAGAATAGACCTTCGCTAGGAACAGATTTTTCTATAGGGTTATATTGAGGAGGTCTGAGGGTTGTTGCAGGTTTAATTTTTACTCGGACCAGCAAGGCCATTTACTATTTCCCTCAACATTTTAAAACATATTTTTTATATAAAAAAAAATAGGAATGCTTTGGTAAATGAATATATTCTTGATTGTTTTGCTGTTTCTTTTTTGATTTCAGTCTATCCTAATGCCTTCAAGATATCGAGGCTTTTAATTCATTTAAAGGTTCCTTTTTACATATAGAATCTACAGCACTTTAGTCCGTCCACAAAAACACTGGATTTGAAAACAGTTAACAAAACGAAACACGAATATCGCTTGAGTTGGGGCTTTGATGCTTTATTGCGGTTCACACCACGGGGCAAAGCCGGTTTTCAATTCGCGTAACCCCCGGGCGTTAATAAATTTATAAAGTTTTTCTACTAAATTGTATATTTATCCTGAGACATCTTTAAAACATAATTCTGAAATGTGATGGAAACTGAAATTAAACAGTAACTGTTTAGTCTACTAATACTGGCCACAACTGTGGGCCAATATTGCAACTGTGTGGACTCCCACCAATGGCCGCCGAAGACCAGGTCGGTCGAGGAAGAGGTGACGCGACGACCTGGATGCCTTTGCGGGAAGTTAGTAGGTAGTATTGGGATGGCTTAGGATAGAGGAGACTTGTTTAGGAAGGGGGGGGGCATGGACCAGTAGTGGGCATTACAAGACAATTAAAAAATAAACTATTAAGAAAGGGCATAGTATCGATTTATGGAGTAACGGAAAAGTACCTACATATATGTCTTATCAAGTATTGAATCGTTTAAACATAGAAAACATTATATATTTCACGTAGATTTTAAGTTTGATTTTAAAGGATTTTTGTTTACTTGTAGACGTAATATACCTGTTTTAAATAACTTATATTACGAGTATATTAGGACTGTACTTGTGGTATAAAGAAAGGAACCATCGTAAGCACGTCTGTTGTTATTTCTTTTTACATATAGTAAGCAAATAAACCTAATACGCGGCAAACGAAAATGTTTCCCTGAGCCTAACGAGCTAGTTCGAATTCCAGCTCTACCGGATAAAATGCTTCCAGGCCTGTATAAACACTATAGAATATACAAGAAATTGCATAAAGTCAGTTCGTTTTCAAATCGGATGACCGAGGAGATCGTAGTTAAATCAGTGGCCGGCATTCGAGTCGATTACTAGGTTAAGCGGTTCTTGCCGCGGACGGGTGATAAATGGGTGTCCTATTCTAATATATCCGACCTCCTCCGTGTTTAGAAGGCACGAAAAACAGTGGGTTAATATCACTGTGATATTGTATATGTTATGTGTTGTATTGTCCCGGAGTCATCCCCGAGACGGTATCGTTCCGAAGTCATCCCCGCGACGATACTGCAAATTGCATTTTTAATCATTTTACCAAATTAAATAAAATTACATTTAAATCCACCTTCAAATTAAAATTACAAATAATTATTCAATGGGCGTCGGTAGGCACTTCGGTGCCTGCTGCCTGCTCGTCTGCCCCCTTGTAACATTAAAAAAAAAAAAAAAAAAAAACAGTCATAAGTGCTTTAATACTTTTAAAACGGTAGAAGATTTTGGCAAATAATAATAATAAATAATAATATGCTTTGCCTCTATGAGAGGGCTTTGAGGAAAATCGAAATGTAAAGTATTTTTTCATTGAAAAAACAAAAGAATATTTGACGTGATAACGGCTTATAAATCTATGAACGCTGGCTGTATGCACCAAAAAGTGTCACGTTTGGTTTGAGCCGGTCGTGCAAAATAGAGAGCGGAACAACCGATAGAGCGGCACGATCGTTCGACGTTGTCACATAAAATTATTGTTTGTAACCCAACTTTATAGACAACCAATGTTTTTTCATAAAACTGATTGAAGGAATGCTTGCCCAGTTAATTGACGTTGAGACTGCACATAAACTACGTATTTTATAGATTATATCTATAATCTATGACTATATGTTTTGATTCAGCGATTTTATTTAATTTTGAGGGTTTTTAATTTTTTGTGCGTAATCCGAAATCCTACTTATTTTTTGAAAAGTGGCGTAACCTATGAGCTCCTAGCAACATCAGCTATTTGCCAGTGAAAGTCCCATCAAAACCAGTAAAACCGTTTAGGAGATTACCCGGAACAAACAATTAAACAGACAAAGATGTTTTAACTTACGTTTTTGCTATAGCTATCGTATATATAGTCATGTGTAATGGGGTAAAATAAAACTCAACTTTACAAGAAGACCCTTGAAATTTTATATGTATAGATTCTCGTTAGTCCTTACCCCTCAAATTACGTATTTTAAAGCTTTTACTACAACATACAAGTACTTTGACCTAACGAATGAGCTCACTAAAAACGGTTATAAACCAGCCTATACGCGGTAGAGGTAGGAGCAAGGGGTATTCCAGCAGAATCCCTTTACAACCTACTAAAAGACCTTGGTTTGTTAAGAACTATCGTAAGTTCATTACTAGAAAAGACATCTAAAGCCGCAATAGTAGGATCATACCAGATTTGGCTAGGTAGGGGAGGGAACGAAGAACGGACGGACGGGCAGAGCGAAATTATAAAGGTTCCTTGTAGGACTACGGAACCCTAAAAAAATTAAATCTATCTGTAACGTAATTTTACATAGTAGACACACGAAATGTGGAATATGTATACGTGATAATAGTAATATCTATTTGAATGATATTAATAGGATTGCATGATTTTCACATTTTGTTGTTCACATTTTTTGCTACAAGTAATGAATCGGTATAAAAATAGCGGATATTGATGACAAGATGGAAAACAAAATCTAAAATTAGTGTGACTCACTACGCTACTGTTAATTTTCATCATATTTACCAACATTTATATTAAAGTGACTATTTTTATGAATAAGGCTAATTTAAGCAATTTTAAATATGGTACATCGTTGCTGAGGTGCAGGAAGCGACCAGTTGCCGGAAGAATGGAGTTTGAAAATTCGAGTAAGGCAATTTTAAAAAACACAACAGTAATGACATTTAAAACAACATTGCAGGCGCGTGTTAAGTTCGAAATTTGAAAAAAAAGCGACTATAATGAAATTTCATACAGTTGTATGAAATTTCATTATAGTCGCGTTTTTTTCTTAATTTTCAGCATCCGTAAATGGCCAAACTTCGCGTATTCTTTTTTCAAATGTAATGTCACTATTTCCGCGCATGTTTAGTAAAATGTATTTCTAACGATAATATTAACACGTAAATGACATCTTTAAATAACTTTAAAGGATTCAATACTTCGATCGTTTAAGTTACTTAAACACGTCATTTATGTGAATGACTTGTCGCTTTTTATTTAGAACAACTTATCATCAATTAGGGTACCAATGCGAAAAGGGATGATTGTTGACGTTATTAATTAAACAATAGTAATTTAACATATATTAAAAATGCATAAATTATATTATAGTTATTTATATATACCCTTTTCATTTAAAGGTTGAGGGTATAAGGTATTATAGAGAATGGTCAACATTAGTTTTTAGATTGATAAGTTATGTATAGAAAAAGCCACGTTGGTAGTCACTTAAGCTTGTAAATGGATTTTGTTTCACACATTCAAAAGACATAAAACTTTATAGTCAATAGGTTCTTATAAAAGAAGAAAATAACAAAACATTGCGGAAAATTAGACAATTTAATAACACTTAACCACCATATAAAATATTTTTTAATGTAACCTCAGCAGTTTTGAAAACTGCAAATGACAGGAATGGGAACAGGAAGCGAAACGGGAACGGGAATGGAACCGGAACGGGAATACTATTATAGGATCACAGAATGTAGTTAATAGTAAGTAACCCAACGTTCGGGAAGAAGGGAAAACTCTTGTTCCTGCATAAATTTTACTAAGGACTAGGGTGCGACGTTAAATTACCTAGGTTGGCTTACTTCAAGTAATAATTTCGTAATAATAAGAGTGGTGTCAAAATTATTCAATAGTACATGCCAATGATCAACTAAATTATCTTTCTAGGCATTGCTTAATATAGCAGCTCGATAAATCAGCCATAGGTGCAGTAGTTCCTATAAAATTGCGGTTGCAATATTAGATTGCACTAAAAATACCCAAGTTATATATGACAACTAAGAAGTTTACCCAATTCTTTGTTGTCTTGAGTAATTTAGGGACTATTTCATACAAAAACATGACGAGTTTGAATAGGAAACAATGACGGCTTTTAACGGGGTCATTACAGAACAAGAGCGACTCTGTTTCGGATAGCTCTGGTACTCGTTACTAATAGTAAATACGAAGGAACTCTCGTTGTATGTATATGATGTTAGAGAGAAAGAATCTCTTTAATGTGGTCTATCCAGGGCTGGACAGTTACGATCTTTTCAATAGACGATCCATTTTAAATTTTTAATCCTTATCTAAACTAATATATAAAGCTGAAGAACTTGTTTGTTTACTTGAATGCGGTAATATCAGCAACTACTGGTCCGATTTGAAAGATTCTTTCAGTGTTAGATAGCCCATTTATCGAAGAAGGCTATAGGCTACATATTAGAACGCTAAAAGATTTCAATGATAAAAAATAAAGGTTTTCATCATGAAGACTTAAAAATACGCATAAGGTAATGGAAGAGGAACAAAGAACTGTAAATCTCAGACAAAATGATTTTGTTTCTAATTAAATCTCATTAACAGCCAAATATAGTGTCGCAGCCAAAATAATTTATAATCCCACATTAGACTAGATGTTTACGCCACCAAAATAAGTTCCTCAAAGTGCTTAACAATAAGACTTCTATTTCGAAAGACATAAGTATGTTTTTATGGACGTCGTGATCGTTTTGGCGGTAAAACTCATGGTGTAACAGATGTAGAGCATAGCATCCACTTAAACGTGACCCGTTACGACTCTTTGTACTGCCGAAATTTTGACTATTTTTTTGTGAACGCGCGGGGCTCGGAGGACCAGGTCTGCCTGGGCGAGTTGTGATTTATTCTTTCTTTGTTTGAAGTGTATACGGGGCTAAGTTGACACTTTTTAATTCGAACACTGTAAGGTTATTTTTCGTGTAACGATGAGATATTGCTCGTTTGGCTTAAATGCATGTCAGTTGACGTATATTTATTTTATGTTTACCAATTTTCCCTTGTAAGGGTGTGTCTATAATTAAAGAATCTTTTATTTACGTGAAACGTTACAACTTCTTTGACTAAAATAGATTCCTTACATTTCTTCGTATAGATTCCTATAGACAAAGTTTATTACGCTTCTCATATACATAATGCATCTTACTTATAAATGCAGAGCATGTGTGGCGCTATAATATTTATGGTGCGAAAAACTGACATTACTGATTAATTACGCGTATATTCTTTTATTCCTTCTACGTATGTTTTATTGTATGTACTTTTATAATATTCGAAAACAAACTATTAATATTATAATGAAATTTAATGAAACATATGAATACCATAAAATGTTCGCAATTACATTGTGTTTACAATACAGAACAGTTAAGGTGGATACAATCTACGCTCGGAAAACCATTTGGAGGCTTTGGACTCTAGAATCGGTTAGATATTTAATATCTTTACACTTTCCTTTATCTAAATATTTTAGCATTAAATATTTTATTAGTTCTTACCACGGCCGGGTGAAAGATGGGTGACCCATTATGACACTGGTTTTCAAACAGCCCATCTCCTCCGTGATTCCCTAGACGTCATTCGGGCATCATTCGGCATTCGGTCATCTTAACTCGCCCCATAGCCAACTCCTCTGCAATTTAAGTGGACCCTCGTACTAGCCCGAGATAACGCTAGGAAGAAGAAGAGGCGCTTTTAGGAGTCGGGTAGAAGATAAAAATGTTTTCCTCATCGCAATGTAAAATCATCCTTACTCTTTGCCGTCTCCTGAACCGTACGTAACATATTCAGTTCAGATAATACCTCATTTGTACATTAAAAGACTTCATTCACCACGAACAAGGCATACTTTGAGATGCTCTCCTTAAATTAATTTATCGTTCTTTACCGACGCGTGGATTCTATCTCAGTGTATATAAAGTCTAAAATGTTATAGTTGTCAGCAAAATTAAATTTGCTTCCAACTACGTCACTGTGCTGCTGATTCCGATTTGTGTGGACTGTATTGCAATGGAATAAGGTGGTATTTTTATTGTTTATAGGTTATTTAAAGTGGTTGCTTTGGCACACGTGCAGAGCCGACCTAGTTGGGCTGCGTACACGTATGCAAATCTCTTTGTCTGCGATGCGTTGGGTTGTAACGGTATTGCATATGTTGAAGTTTTACGGATACTTTATCAATTTTTAGGTTCCGCTGTAATCCTTTTTGGGGTTCCGTAGGAACCCTTATAGTTACTCTCTGACCGACGCGACCGTCCGTCTATCCACCCGCAAGGTGCCATTCAAAACTATTAGATGTATAGACTTGAAATTTTCCGTGTTGATAGGACACACAAAAAACTCATTAGTAAAATTATTTTGAACGAATTCGGAGAACAAGTTTTTAAGTTATTTAACAAATAAACCTTTATCGCGAATCACATACGGAATCCTTGACTGGCCCGTTGGCGCAGTGGGCAGTGAACCTGCCTTCTGCTCGGGGGGTCCTGGGTTCGATTCCCGCCTCGAGTCTGGGTGTATTATCTATATTTGTATTTATATATTTCTACAAGAAATAATATTTGTGTACAACAGGCTTCTGTTACCTATAACATAGGAATTAAGCTGTGTACCGCATGCCAGCTACACACGTATCCATAAACCGTTGCGATTTAACTTTACAGTTCCAACTGCGCAATTTTATCGATACGTGTGTGTGGAAAATCGTTGACGATTAAAATGCGCGGTTTCATCATTGCGTTTGGATGGCGATCGCTAATTTCGTCAGTTCTTCAGTGAGCTAACCTGATGCAGTTTAGCGCAGTTAAATCGCAACGATTTATCGATACGTGTGCAGCGGCTATGAGGAACAAACATCCGTGTGTCCTATAGTGCTATGTATGTAGCTACAGACAATATGTGTCTATTCTCATGACTGTCGGTACAATTTCGTTCGTGCACTGACTACAAATGCCGGCCAAACGAAACTATTTGATTATTTTCGATGTTATTGCCAAATTGTTTAATATTACTCAGGCATTAGCTCTTGGAACTATGGTGTAATCGAACGCCTTACCGGTTCGTAATAAGCAAAACACGGTACGTTTTTCTCTGCGACAATTTTGAACGTCAAATCGATGTAAAATTTCATATTTGTCTATATATAAATGGTAATGACAGTACAGTTTTGTAATTTATCATTATTTTATTTATTTGTAATTTTTGGAGTTTACAAAAACAGTATAAGTTCCGTAGTATAAAAGCTAAGGGTAGTGAAATCGAATGTGTCAGATGTTAGGCGTTCCAGTGTTACGCTCCCCACTCCTCTTATACCGAAAGCATAAAGAAAAGGGAAAGAAAGATGTATATACTATTTGGTACTTACATATAACTGTAGTATGTACTAACATATATGGAGGGGAAAGGTGGGCAAAGGTTGGTGAAAGTGGGCGAAGGTGGGTGAAGGTTGGTGAAGATGCGTTACTTTGCGGAAATCCATGACATGCATGAGAAACTAAACTACTTTGCTTTAATCCGCGAATGAATACGAGGGAAGATCGGTGTAATGCTGCAACCCCCCCCTCTTTACGGCCCGCGACTCTCTATTTCCTTTTTAAAACGGAACGCGCTCCAGTATACTGACATCCCCATTCAATTTTTCAATTTTCACTTATTCAATTATATAAAAACCACGATTTTACGAACCCACGGTTTTTTAATAATATGATAATGTTCAATTATGAAATTTAACTGCTTTAATAAGAGCCGCTCTGTTTTTGCTTGATCACGTGATCAAAGTATTGAGAGCACTGTAGCTCGAAAGTGCCCAGTCCTCACAGTACAAAAATGGCGACTATATATGACATCATATATTTTCATAGGGTACTGCGGCAGTATACTGTCAGTGTGTAACGGAACGATTTTATCACCAGCGCGAGCACTGAGCAGTGCTCGCAGTGTATATTGGAACACACCCTTAATATAACAAAATTTAAATCGAAAGCTTTCACCATTTATATTACATAGTTATAATATGTACATACATACATAAATAGATACTTCCTGATATTGCCAATGAAAGTGCGTCCCGCACATATCTCACATTAGTAACGACGAAAACACAATAAGCCTTAAGAGCCCCAATAGCTCAACGGTGTAAGGTACGGACTGAAATCCGCAAGGTTCAAGCCCCACCGCCGTTGAGGTATTGTCGCACCCACTTCTAATACAAGCTTATAATTTAAGTTTAGTAAGAGGTGAAAAGGGACTATTAGACATACCTAAAAAGTACACCTCATTATTCTTTTTTTTGTTAAAGAGATATTTTTTTTTTTTATAACAAATGTCCACAATTATATAATTAAGAAAATAAAAACATACCAGGACACGGATAAGACTTTCTCGGGCTGCAGCTGGAAATGTTCAGCGACACCAGTTTCGGGCAAGATTGGGCGATGGTTTTCAACATTGTATTTTCTATAAAGTTGTTGTTGGATTAAAACAATTAATAAATGTTTATGTTTAGAAACAAAAATTATATTTCCTACAATATATATAATAAAATACATATCTGGTAATCAAAGGGTTGTTTATCGTAAAGCTCTACCTTTATCAGAGGAGCTGGTATCGCCGTTCTGCGGTAGCGCTATTCGTTTCCTTTAGTTGACATTTTCAACATTACTACAGTGACCAATATATGCAGAGAGGTCAAGGTTATAATACATACGGAACGTGTCGCTCTAAAAACGGCTTCCGTAATATATATACTAGAAATTCTTTATTTTACCTAGCTGATGTTCACAACATCGTTCGCACGGTTTGATAAATCACCCAATTTTGACGTCATTATAGTTTGACAATCTTTTGAATTTGTCAAATATCTTTAAGAAAGTTTTGTATGCGACTTTTTCGAAACAGAATAAGTTTAGAAGGCTTTTTTTACATTTCACGTGAAAATATCAATTTTCCGCGGTTTCACTAGTGCTATAGCAAATACTAGTCGGAAAGTTTTTTTAATATGAAATCATACGTTTTCTGCACCCCTAACAACGTTTAGTGCGTTCAGTCTAAAAATGCACGCCCATCCAATAAAATCCATTATTTTGAAGTGTGAAAGTAAATATTACTTGCAAGGCCCGCTTGGGTGTGTGTGCAGCGATTTTATGGTAAACTCAACCACGCACTACAAGGTCAAGTAATCGCGCGATCAGTTTAACAGAGATTTAGCGCTTTTGAGGAGCGTGCATTTTTAGACTGAACGCACTCTACAAGCTAAAAAATCATGATAGTCAATTGAGTAGTAAAGGCGTAAAGGTTTAAAAGAGAATAAAACACAGATTGGCATCACAAAGTTTTAAAAGAAACATTCAAGAATTCAACGCGCACAAAGTCGCGCGTTACAGACCTCTTTTTATACCCTATCAATTTTGTCTTGAGACAAAAGGTAAACAAACATACCAGTGTTTGCCAATCTTTTTGTTATAATTTTTAATGACACAATGAATGTCTACAACTGAATATTAAGGACAGATTGTATTATTTAAATAGCTGTGTTGATAGTTTCACAAGGATATGTAGTATAATTATAGTAATACAGAGATATAAATAAAAATTTCTATTTGCATACCTATTAGCGTACCTTTAAGTAAAGGTCGGAAATATTTCGTCCTTTAATACATTTTTCATTAATAACAGGAGAGAAAAAAACGGTTGTACAAAAAGAGCTCTTATTATATTCTTACAACTCTCGAATACAGAAACATAGACAATAATCAAAATAGAGTAGGTAATAGACGAAACAAACTAATTGAGCAATGGAGACGAATGATGACGCATTGCATCCTGATTCCGCGCCTTAATTGAATGTTGATGTATAATACATTGTAATGTAATATATTATTCCATTAGATGTTGTTCCGTTGTGTAATAAATTAATCAGACAATGTACTACCATGTCTAACAGAGGTACTATTATAGTGAGGAGTATATATTCAGTGAACAAGGGTTAACTGCGTTTTGAGGCTTTGTTTGAAATACCACCATACCAGACGATTAAGGGACTTCATGTGAATAACAAGTTGCATTTAGAATAGAATAACTTTATTTAGACATAAAACAACATTATATCTAACAACTTAGCCTACTTAACAGAAATATGATTTTTTTAATAAGATACATACATAATATAATAAATATATACTGGACTCTATGACACACGGCCGTCTGTTCCTAAGGAAGACAACTTAATGCCTGTGTTATAGGTAACAGACGCCTGTCATGAACAACTATTTTTTTACAAATATATAAATATATACATATAAATAATACACCCAGACTTGAGGTGGGAATCGAACCAACGACTTCCGAGCGAAAGACAGGGTCATTGCTCACTGCGCCAACGAACCAGTCAACAGTACAGTGTTGTATTTTATCTGAAAGGGAATACTATTCAGCTGAAATTAAAGAAAAAACGCTAAACCGATTTACAGTAGCTCCCTAAAGACAAACGATTACAACACATACTGGTAATATGAATGAAAATATCTAATAAAACGAGAATGTATAAAAAACATATATCATAATTACTAAATCAATCGATTCAAAATCAGTTATCAATAAGGATTCGCTTAGGAATTGGGGTGAGCATTAATATATACAGAAATAAAAATTGAGGTTGCCTCGCACGTTGCGTTGGCCGCGCAACTTTCTTGTTAGGAGAACGTGCATTTTCGGTTCTTAGCCACGCCGCCGCTGCCGGTATATAGGAGTGCAGCTCTTATATTTTTATACCAAAAGATAGATATAGGTAAATTCTGTATGTAGCGGCTGCTACATACATAGCAAGATGGCAATGATGTCAAGTGGAAAAGGTTACACCAAAGCAAAACTAGATGGCGTTGTACGGATGACGACGACCGCAGTACAAGAACTAACTCACGCAAACGAAATTTCTACTTACATTCACTATATATAGACCTTCCGAAGAACAACTGTCGGCGAGGCGCGGCCGCCCCGGGCGACTCTAACAAGCCCGGACTCGAAGATCTACCTTTTGCGGTGTTTGAGCATATCGACCTTCGCTCCCACCTTTCATTCCTCGCCAAAAAAGCCTCTCACCTTGGTGTGCCTTTCCCACACGCCCTTACAAATTTAGTAAGAAGGGGTGATAAAAAATTCAGTACGAATAGTTCTAAATGAGATAAATTATGTTAATCTATAATAAGATTAAGTTTACGAGCATCTGAGAGCTTCTTAATTAAAATTGAAGCAGTCATTCGCTCAGACTATTAAACGATCTTTGACTAGAGAACCGCTTAAATATTAATTATATGTTAATTTATATTAGACTTTCGCTCATCTCGTGTATGTCTGAACTCCTTCCAAGCGATTAAAGCGATCTTCGTGGAGTTGTGTGTCGTAATTTGTATATTATAAATACTTATAAGATTGTCTACCTTGATTAAACATTTAATTGGCATATGACAACGTTTCCAGTATATGAGAGCTTTTACGTCCGCATCTAACAACTAACGTTCGCGTTATATGATACACAGACGTCTGTTCCTAATGTAGGCAACTTAATGCCTGTGTTATACATCTTTTTTGGAAGGTCGTTTAATCTGTTTGGAAACAACGGCATCTGATTCCACAGAAAAGTTGCCCAAGACAGGTTGTATTTTTTTATGTAACAAGCGGGCAAACGAGCAGGCAGTAGGCACCGAAGTGCCTACCGGCGCGCATGGACATCTGCACGACCAGAAGGCCAGCAGATGCGCTGCCGGACCTTAATGACGAGTTTAGGCCACCGGGAAGTCGAAGTGGCGGCAATGCTGTCACGTCAAGTGATGGTATTGTTGTCGCGTTTCGTTCGGTTTGTGAGACTTCCTGGTGGTCTAAACTCGTCATTAAAGGCCGGCAATATATCTACTAGCCTTCTGGTCGTGCAGATGACCACGGGCGTCGGTAGGTACTAAAGTGCCTGCTGCCTGCTCGTTTGCCCCTTGTAACATAAAAAATCAACTTTTATCGCGTTTCACATAACAAACACTTCTATATAAGCATATCTTAGTCACTTTATTTAGTTTGGATTCGAAAGCGTTGCGGCGCTAATAGCTGAACTCGTTTCGAAGCACGCCGTAACTCGCGCGCTCACTGATTTGTCGAACTCGATAAGATAATGCTTTCAACGCCTCCGTTCAATACCTATTCCTACCTTCAATATAAACTTACATACCTTCAATTCCTTAGCAGCATTTACAATAGCAGTATTGCCTTACAAACCCGAAGTCCGGGCTTACGTTACAACTGCGAGGACCCACATTACCTGTAAAAACTGCACAGGATTTTCTCGGCATACCCTATACTAACGCACGTATCTGCACCTGAACTAACATTGTAAGGGAAAAAATTGATTGTCAGTAAAGTCGGTTTACGGACGATAATTTTACGAGTTAACGCCCAAAGCTTAGGCTGATTGTGCTTGTTCCGCGCTCTCGCTTGCCCGCTTGATTCAGTCGGAACGTGACACTTTTTCGCGCTTGCAGCCAGCGTTCATCGATTTATAACACGCTATCACGTCAAAACATTTCTATTATTGCCATATTTTATATATATTAACATATTATTGCCATTAAATGAATTAACTACATTTAGTTTATCAGTAAAAAATATAATGTAAAGATCATTTGAAATCCTTGCGAAAATTGTAAACATTAAACACAAACAACACCCACAAAACTAGTACTTAGCCCCCGCTACAAAAATATTTCTACAAAGAACTTTTTTAAGACAATAATTTTCGCAAAAAAACACTTAGACAATGTGACTTCGAAAACATGTCGTATGACGGTATGACAAATACAGCGCAAAATGCTGTTAAAAGCCGAAATTAAACGATCCGGTGGAAAGTTTATAAGGTGGAAAGTAATATATAGTGGTAGGTCATGCTCACCACCGCAAAGGAAGATCTTCGTGTCCGGGCTAGTTGGAGTTGCCCGGAGCGGCTGCGCTTTGCCGACAGTTGTTCGTCGGAATGTCTATATATAGTAACCGTAAGTAGAAACTTCGCTAGCGTGAGTTAGTTTGTATGGAGATTTTCAGCGCTTGTACTGCGGTCGTCGTCATTCGTACAGCGCCATCTAGTTTGCTTCGGTGTAACCTTTTCCACTCGACATCATTGCCATCTTGTTATGTAGTGGCAGCTACATTACACACATTCGTAGTGCCCGGCCACACTACATGATCATTCAAATGAAGCTATGTCTGGCTCCGGCATTAGGAACAGACGTCCAAATGTCAAGTAGTCCTGTTTTATGTATTTATATATTTATTTTTATATCTGTATAGCCACCAGATATGGATCAGTTAAATATTGCTCATAGACTTAAGTCTAGGAAAAGCGTTGTACTCGTCCAAATAAAATATTTCTTACTTACATTTCTCTCTATTGTGAAGCCATAGTAAGTTTTTCTATCTCTTAGGTACTAAGCGACTCTTCAGACTATGACACGAAGAGAGTGCAGTTAGAGACTTTGTATAACAGATTAGAGGCCGCCATCAGTCCACCATTCATAGATGCTTTGAATCAAATGGACGCTGGTAAGTGAATATTATATTAAAATCTATATACGTTACAAGCGGCAAACGAGCAGGCAGCAGGCACCTAAGTGCCTACCGACGCCCATGCACATCTGCACGGCCAGAAGGCTAGCAGATGCGTTGCCGGCCTTAAATAACGAGCTTAGGCCACCGGGAAGTCTCACAAACCGAACGAAACGCGACAACAATACCATCACTTGACGTGAAACCATTGCTGCCACTTCAAGCTGATCTCATGTGAGAAAGAGGTATAAAGTGTGTATTACTAAAGGGCATTGGAAATGTTGTCTTATTTTTATAATAAGGGACAAATGGGCAGGTGGTTTACCTGAGCTACTGCAAAGCCCAATTGTACCACCAGAAGCCTTGCAGATGCTTTACCGGCGTGGGCCACCCTTAACATTTAGGGGGATGAAAAATAGATGTTGACCGATTCTCAACCCTAGCCAATATGCACGCAAAGTTTCATGAAAATCGGTCGAACCGTTTCGGAGGAGTTTGGCAACGCACCCCGTGACACGATAATTTTATATATTAGATTATGTAAATCAAATCAAATGATGTTTTAATCAAGTAAACTTTTATACGTCCTTTTTTATTTATGCGAGATAGGCATGCGCTTGTGACCGCAATCACATCTGATGTTAAGTTTAGATGGGGTCTACGGTGGAACGGACTGGTCTAGAATGAATCTATGCACTTTTGCCTTAAAGATAACCAATTGTTATGGTGTGGGAACACAAACGCCGGGAGAGCATTCCACGCCATAGCCGTTCGAACAAGGAAAGAAGCACCACTTCGTACGGGAAGGCATGTCAACAATGTAAGAAAGTAAAAAGGTGATGGAGGTATGAATTTGTTGAATTCAAACAACACTCTCCGAAGAATATTTTGTAAAAGACCGATAAACACGCCACCCTACGAAGACACCCTCGTAGCCTAGAACACTCTAGGCTGTAGAGTTCTGGTATAGTCTAGATCAGATATGAATCTCCTGGCTCATCGATTCACCGATTCTAAAGACTCTTGTTAAAAAATATATATATATATATGATATTATAAATGATAAGTACAAATAAAATCAAAATTGGTTTTTAAATTGAAATATAATTTATATTTGCAAGTACCTAAAGACTTTTTGATAGTAAATAATGTGCATTTTAACTTTTTTTTTGTATCGTTAATATTGTAGGGTTTAGTATTATATTAAGTATTTAAGGTATACTTCTTTATAGACGTAAAATCAAGTTATTATTTATTTTAATCTAAATTTTATTTTTCTCCAGCTTTAATTTAAAATTAGGCGACCAATTATTGCATTCCTTCATGCGTCCGTGAAATCACTCACGGGCTGCAGCTGAAAATCAAAACTGCTTTTGGCACGCGGCATTCGCTGAGCTGTCCTGCCTTTTCGTATGCTGTCGTAAATATTTAAATGTACTTTACAATAAATTTGAATGCCTGTATTGATCAGTGTCACAACGTTACCGCTAGGCGGCGCTAATCAATCTCCATACAAATTTAAGTAAACTTTACCAACGCGTAATAGTTAGAAAACTCGCACTAAGCACTCTGACGTCCGTGTGTCATATAGTCCTGTATATATTTATTTATTTCACTCCAAAACTGCTTATACTCGCAACCAAAATCTTTCAAAATCAAATTCTCTAAATTTTTCTAGATAATTTGATGTAGAAATTGGGACTGAATCTTAATAATTTTTTAATTCACATAAGACTAACATGCCTAATGTTTTAATTCTCAGATAAATGTACCAACTTTTAGGTAAGTTTTGGAAGAACGGGTCTTTCTGACACAAGTTTTTTCCGTAGACTCAATAGAATGATCCTACCTTGTTAACACTAAAAATCTATCATTCTGTTGAAAAATAAGCAATATATATTTGGCCGAAAATCGACCAAAAATTAAATAGCTGCGCCAACCACATTTTTGATGCTTTACTGGATCCGTCCCTGAGTACAATCTGGTTTTATATATACGTGGCCCAAAAACATTTCATTCAATTAGGGCATGAAACGTTATATCGCAAGAGAATCTCGTACTAAGGTTACCCCAAAGAGCTTTTATTTGAGTTTTGTTTGCGGTTCCCTGTTAAAACTTGGCAAAACCTGATTACTTTTGTATTCAGAGCGGGTCTTTATAAGATGTGGGTAAATGAGATCAAAATAAATGGGATTAAGGCCTTTCTTACATCCATAGAATCCTTATCCTACACGAACTGATACTATAATTTTATTTATTTAATTTGAAGGATGCATTATAGTATTCGGTTTATCGATTATAGATACAGAATTTCTTTTTCATTAGCCTTTAGGATAGTATTGCGAATGTTGCCGAACTGTTTCGCCTCATAAAGAATAAAGTAGAGTATTATACATATATTTGAATATATAAGTGACTGGCCCGTTTGCGCAGTGGGCAGTGACCCTACCTTCCGCTCCGGGGGTCGTGCGACGGTTTCATGCCCGTGGTGCGTAAAATTAATAACAAAAAAAAAACAAGTTACTAATATTCTTTTAATAACTACTAATTACACCAGAGGGCTCGCAGATGCGTTGCCGGCCTTTGAGAAATGAGTATGCTCTTTTCTTGAAGGTCCCTAAGTCGTGACCGTTCGGAAATACCGAAGCCGGCAACGCATCTGTCAATGAGACAAAAAGTTTCTAGAAAAGCGCACAGCTGTTTTCTTTAACCGACTTAAAAATCACGATATA
Organism: Charaxes varanes; assembly: GCA_024363005.1. Classification (NCBI taxonomy): domain Eukaryota; kingdom Metazoa; phylum Arthropoda; class Insecta; order Lepidoptera; family Nymphalidae; genus Charaxes; species Charaxes varanes. Next base: position 3,554,923 of record JANCMC010004801.1, on the reverse strand, counting down.
CCTACTGGCCCATGTTGCATAAAGTTGCCTATAGTAGTGTAATGTACTAATCTGTATATACTAATATATAATACTGAAAAGTTTGGTTGTTTATATTAAAAAACGCTAAAGCGTTCAAGTAAACAAACAAAGAAAAATATGCTTGTGAAGCATCGTGTGAAAAATATGCTTATTCGTGAGGCGTGTTTACAGTCGAAGACTATGTCTGTACTAATATATAAAGGTGAAGAGTTTGTTTGTTTGCTTGAACACACTAGTCTCAGGAACTACTGGTTCGATTTGAAAAATTCTTTCAGTGTTAAATTGCCTATTTATCGAGGAAGGCTATAGGCTATATATCATCACGCTAAAATTGAATGTAATCTTTTGCCTAACTTAACGCGGTCGAAGTCGCGGGCACATCTAGTATAAAAGCGAAAGGTCACAAATAACATAAAATCGTATAATAATAAAAACTGCGGGATGTACAAAGATATTTAGAATGAAGGTAGGTTTTATTTAATAGATGTCCGTCAGGAATGGATTTTTCTATGGTGCCAGAAGACATGTTTAATTTTACGCGGACGAAGTTGTGGGAAACTGTTAGTTTATCATATACCTCAATAGCTCAAGTTACCGTTAGTTGGCGGGAAAAAAAAACAGAAAAAGTAAATATGTCTATAACATTCTATCTCATAGAGTGTTTTTTTTTTTAATTATGATTTAAGAATGTGGATTAAAACCTTTCAGAGTTTCTACAAGGAACTCTTATAGTTTCACTCAATCCGTCCATACGTCTGTCCGCCCGCAACGTTGACCCAATCTAAGCGGACCAGGATCCATATAGATTGATGTCTACGCAGATGATTTGGCTGTGGGGCGAGTTAAGATGACCGATTGCCGTCTGACGTCATCCTCGGAACGTGGATTGGTTTAGCTCTGGATAGAGGAGAGTCGTCTAAGAGTGGGGAGGCCTTTGCCCAGCTGTGGGACATTATAAGCTAATTTAAAAAAAAAAGGATAGAAACATCAGCTTCTTATTGTTGTAGAATTATTATTTTTCAACAACAAATTTTGGCTACAATTTTTTTTATTCCTTTTACTTCTATAAAAATAACTACCCACCATTTTTGTAAGCACTTTCCTTGTAAGAATAAATGTCACTTATTGAACTGGCTGGACCGATTTTTATGAAGTTCGACATTTTCGAATAACTATTAAGATATGGGAAAATGCACGAGGAAAGTATTTACGTACAAATTACATCCACTCTTTCATATTAATGTTCTCGATGGAATATATTACACAATAAAGATAAAGTTTGCCGCGTCGGCTACTATTTAAATAATCTTTCTTTAAAAAACCGACTTCTAATTGTCATAGCTGGACTAAATTAAAATGGGACCACACGGGAAACACTAGCTTTCAATAAAAAGGAATCATCAAAATCGGCTCTGTCAGTCGAAAATCCTGAGGTAACAAACAAATACGTAAAAAAATATTAAAAAAATTCAGTCAAATTGGGAACCTCCTCCTTTTTTGAGGTCTGTTGAAAAGATAGTTCGAATTGTTTAATAATTGGGGTAAAGCGGATAAAATGTCTTGTACATTTCCGGTGTCATTATTTTAGCGTAAATGTATGTGACCTATATGCAATGTCTAAGGACGCCTGCTTTGAGAACTTGTTATAATTTTTTTATTGAATTTTAATGAACTTAATCAATTATAAATCGGTGAACTTATAAACAACAGCATATTAATGCCGCTTTTTGTATGATGTTATAATGTTGTAATTAAAAGATTATAGATATTTCAAAGTTTTACAAAAAAAACGACCATCAATTTTTTTGTCAAAATTGTTAATAAGTTTATTACTACCTCAAAGATTTGATCTTATCGCATCATACAGTAGAATATTAATCACTCGTTGGTTAATTCTCCCGATCCCATTATGCTATCGTCGCATCCACTGCTAGCGCAATCTTAACGCTTAGTTAAAGGAAATAGGAGAAAATTAAACATATAAAAAATATTTCTAGTAGTTTAAAAAAGAATTATTCGTTCTGTTATATACGTACACATTTTTAATTATTAATATCTCAAAATACTAGTCTCTGCATTTAAATAGGATAATTCACACAGGCAGGTTTTTAATTGGAAAACTTCAATTTGAATACGCGCACTTGAATTTTTTCCAAATTTTGATTTCCACGGCCACGGGTGAAGAAAAACTGCAGAACGGCGCGATGTGGTATGAATGTAGCAATGAATTGGCCAATAATAACCTTCAAAATTCTTCCTCATTCGAATGTGGCGCCCCCCTTGCGGATTTCGACGGACACTTTAAGACATAGAGATGGTACTCCATAACAGAATCTCCATAACGAAAATGTAAAATTTAGTGGCGTTTACCGCTCTGTTGAACGAGTTATTGGTTAATGTTGTTATCCAAACAGTTTTAATAGCTGCATTTTACTTTTAACACAGTAAGGGGTAAGCAGTCAATTGATATTAGGACAAGTAACTGTCGACGCTCATTGACAACTGCTCTGCCAAAAGCCTCGCACATGCGTTATATCGGCCTTTGGAAAATGTTTTGTATCATTTTCTTGGAGGTTGGACCCTTACTGGTATCGGTTCGGAAATACCGGCACTTGCAACTGATACTGTACTATTAGGTAACAATCGAAAATGGCTACGTCGTTCTCAGAATGTGCAATACTAGGATCCCAAACAGCTAGAAATAGTTGTGTCAATATCGCGTTTCTGCTGCCACGGGCGATGTTGTTCGATAGCGTTCGCGGAACGTGACAATAGCACGAAAGCGTTTAGAAACAAACGTGCTGGCATTCATGCATGCTGATGAGAGTATCACACTTGCACACGCTAAACTATATCTTGTCATAAATACAATTTTGATTTGGATGATATGGGGCAAACGGGCGATGCACCTGATTTAGGAAATTCGAATCCCATAGACAAGTGCCTACGTGTCAGAAAGCTGACGTTAAAAGATACAACATCTAAGCCCTCATACGCACGAGAGTTTAAAAAGCGTTGCGCTAAATCTCGGTGTTGGCACTTTATAACGTCGTCAATACAATAATATAGCTTCTTCTCGTGTCGTTGATGCATCAAACAGTTCCGTCCCAAAACTAAGCCACACGAACAACATTTTCTGCGGCTCGCATCAGATCCTCCCGCGTATAGGCAGGGCAGGAAGAACACGATAAAAGATGCTCCATATAAGATGTAGCATATATGTGTATAGTGTTACTAGTGATAAAACATTGCTCGATAAAAAAAACGTCGCCTTTCAAAAGCGCTGTCTTGCGAACACAGAACTTGGGAGTTCATATGTAAGAACTCTTTTTTTAACCCGTGGTAAAAATGCGCTCATGCGAACGAGGAATTAAGTACAAAAAAATAACACCCTCCATGTTGAACACAATCGTCGAAATCAACGCGGGGAACCTCGCGGGTAACAGCTAGGTTTTAATTAAATTATAGTCATTGGAAATTTGGGTGTGCGTTCCAGTTTCACACGAGCTCCGATTATATAATTATCATTGAAGATTAGCTCACGAGCACCATAAAGATGTTCGGCTGAGGAGTGGGACCGCCCCCCTTTCTCTACGCGCATTGTGACGCAATCGCCGGAAATTCTCTATCATCATATGTATTCCGTCTGCGAAATCTGCAAACGGCCGGTTTATTAAAGACGCACCTTCTTTATGCAGGTGTTTAGAAATCACGGGCATTGAATTTTTTTTTTTTTTGTAAACAGTTTGTTTCCCACCCTCGACTTCGTCCGCGTAAATTTAAACCTGCGAGAGGCCTTAAACTTCTTTGGTCTGGTTCTGTCGAAAAATGTGTTCTTAGCGGATGCTAACTCTATACTACTTCCTTGCCAAGTTTCATCTTTGTAAGTCCCGCGGTTATCGAGATTTCATATTAGGTAACCTTTCGCTTTTATATTTATATATTGACCTAACTCTTATAAGCATTCACATAGGTAAATAAATTGTAAATTAAAATAAGAAAAAAAAACTTTTTTTTCGTTTGAAAATTGATTTTTTTTATTAACACGCATACCGTGTTTTTTTTTTTTTTTTTCTATTTACGTCTTGTGTTACATATTGACAAGTGCTCAAACCTTTTCAGTAAGTTGTTCTCACCATTATCCTGTGCTTTATTTTCTATGCGCTGTGCATGGAAAAACACTATTTTATTTCATTAGTATGGTTACACCCATAAGCATTGTTTAACGTATTTTTGGACGTAAACTATCAAAATTCGTTCTAGACTCCTAGTGAAGTTTTAATAGGATTAGTGGTTAGTATTTGTTAATTGCAAAACCTAACCGCCTCCATTTAAGGACAAAACTGCGAAACAACTTCCGCCATTTTATACTGGACACGGAAAGAGCTATATTTACTTAAATGTAACCTTATGAAAATCGCACACAAACATAGGAAATTATACTTACGTCCTTGTCAACTTAGATCAACACTCAACACATTGGTTACGTAACCTAATGTTAGTTTTTATTAAGCAGAAACCCTAATAGATCAGTGGTTGGGGAGCGGGCTCGGATGCGTAAGGAACACTGTTCGAACCTCGACCCTTTCGAAAAATATTAATCATAGCTAAACTTAGACAACGCAGGATTTGTAGGCATGTCTAATTTCTATTCCTAATATTCTTAAAGAAGGAAGAAGGCATTCATCGTAGACGCTTTCGTAGGTGTACTGCATTCTGAAGACGACAGGCGCCCATGAACAACTTCTAGAATGCGTTTTTTTCTGGTACTACAGTTGTATATGGGCTTCGGTTAGGCTTCGGCTTCACTTATAATAAAATGGAGCCGCCTGTCCAGTAGCCCCATATTTAAAAAAGAAAAAAAACGCGATATCTTCTTTCCATTTTCTAGTAAATTTAAAAATAATCCGATATCGGCAAGTTTGGAATGTCAAAATTTTTGGCAATGAGATGTGTAAATATCACTTCCTTTTTACCTCTGACTTTTATCGAACGTTTTCGTATAGCCTACGAAACATTTATAATTGAGGGCGATAATACGTAGGTACTAATTTCTCAAATTTAGACCCGCCGTGGTGTAAAAAATGTATTATAAATAAATTATTTTTAAATAAAAAGAAATCGCCTTCATAAACAATAAGGCGAGGCGAATTAAAAAGCATAAAATAAATAGTACTTTCATACGAATTAGTAGACGCTTACTAATGTGCTGAAGTCGGTACCAAGCCAAATAGGTTCTCCGCTAAATAGATGCAGATGCCACCGACACGCACACGCACATACTTAATCATAATTTAGAATTTCATTAATTTCTAATGGAAACCTTTGTCAGACCTAGATTAAATTAATATGGTACCATTCGGGAAGCACCAGCTTTCATATGAAAAGACAGTCAAATCAAACTTTACGCGGTATATAAGGAAAAAACTGCAGACGTGCGTAATAAATGGACGTTTTTTTATTTTTAAATAATGTCCTAGCTTTATATCACACGGAATCCTAACGTAGTTGTGAATTATTATAATTAACAGCGTTAATAAGGGACAGTCAGCACGAGGTTGGTAAAACGCTGATATATCACTATTCCACAGTGGCTCGCAATGGCTGCTTAGTCACGAACGGACCCTCCTCGGGACACCGCGCCTGTACATCCACTGCCCTAATTATTACATGCTCTTACGTAACATCAAATGCTCAATACGTGCGGGCTTTAGTTTACTGAAAACGCAATCAGCGAAAATCAGTTAAAAGTATATTTAACATTTATCTATCAATATATACAATCTATATCCATACTGCTGGCCCGTTGGCGCAGTGGGCAGTGACCCTGCCTTCTGCTGCAGGGGTCGTGGGTTCGATTCCCACCTAGGGTCTGGGTGTATTATCTATATGTATGTATTTATATATTTCTACAAAAATATTTGTGTATAACAAGAGTCATTACTTCATTTATCGTATCGATATCGATGTGTTCGGTTAATTTACGTCACTATCTACTGGTGATGGAACTGTCAAAGAGTAGGACTCTGCAAGTAGAATTGAATTTTTGAATATAAATAGCTATATTTACTGTATCAGTGTATGCAGTTTGTTTATGTAATTATCTTTAGAGATATTTCTGTCAATTACTATTAAAATTGTGTACTTACATAGAGTCTCACGGGCAAAACTAGTGTTATTGTAAAGAAAAGGTATATTTTGACGTTCCTGACGTACATAGCAACATATCGAAAATGGCAATTTTAGGCGTACTATTTTATCGGATATTCAAAACGCATACAACTACAATAATTCCAAAGGAATAGAGCAGTAGCAGTGAATATGTATATTTTATATTGCGATTTAAAATGCGCGCCACTTATTTTTCGATCCAAGTAAATACAGTCATATTAGACATGACTTCTTATAATACGATAGGGGGCTATTGATACAATTATGAAAGATTATAAAGATAGAAAATAATATTAACATTTATTTTATTGATAAGAACGTATATGAAGTGACATCCGACTTGTCTGTTTAGACATTAAATTTTTATTTACGTTTAATGATTTCGCAGCTATAAAGATTTGTTTTTATACACAACTCATCACAAAAACCCTTTAACAAATTATACAAAATTCTACGCTAAAATAATGTTCTATGGTTCACAACGTATAAACAGGTATCTTAAATATGACTGTTTGGAATTATTTACATATACACGTAAAAACAGTAAATTCTATAGAAAATGTGTAAAATTTTAAATTAATTTACTGGATATCTCTGCACAGGTTATCAGAGAGAGATACAAATATTCAAGGCGTTTCCCATACTTATTGATAATTAATTAATATTGTACACAATGAAGTTTGTAATTATGAATGCACATTAGTAAACCTTTAAATTTGAATTTGAACAAAGTAAATTACTTGAATTTGTTATAAAGTTTTAGTAAAACAAGGCCAAGAGCGTGTCAAGACACGCTTATATGGAAGGGTTCCGTAACCGATACGCTATAAACGTATTTGTTAAATAACCTTAGTTCCGGGCACTGCTATGGTTCCTTCCTCTGCAATGCGATGGACCCGGCACCCGCACGGTGCATCCATGGTATGCTAAGAAACCCGTCTCAATATCTGAGAAAAGCAAGTCCAAAGGATTCCTCTAAAGCAGAGGTTGGTAACCTTTTGTGGCACGGGCCACTTTGTTAAAAAATGATATACAGGTGGGCTACATCATTAAGAAATTGATGTAGGGGTCCACATTAGTAAAGTAACAAACTATATATTTAAAAATGAATCGCTGAATGAGTTGCTAAGTGCAGGACTTGAGAATAGCTGAACCGATTTGGCCTTTTTTTAAATAATATTCTTTAAAGTACGAGGATGATTCTTACAGAGGAAAATTTTAAAAATTGCCTTATAAAGTCTAAATACAACACTTCTATACTCCAAGACAAATGATTTGTAGTCATTCTTAAAAGTCAATTTGAACTCTAATTAATACCATACCATAAAGTTCAAGTGTTAGTGGAGAGGTTCAAGAAAGGAAAAATAATTGAGTAACATTAGTATCTATAAACACTGATGTCAATATTTAAAACAATGGTAATATTAGTCAAACAAATTATTTCTAATAATGAGGGAATGGAAACAGGGATAATATAGGATAATAGAAGTAAATAGAAAGTAGCCCATTCAGGCAGGACATTTTCTGCCCAGGTCCAGTAGTTTAGAATTAAATGTGTTATCTATTTATGTAGACATATAAGGGGTTAATACTTTATATTGTTGTATACAGCTTGGATTTTAAAAATATGAGTTATGCAAATGTTGTATCTACTGAGGCTTACATAGTGTTTTTCTCAAAAAAATGCAAGGAAATAAATCAAAATTCTATAGGAAAATTAATTATAATTTAATTAATATTAAAAGTTATATAATTTAATTAATATTAAAAGTTATTAAACTTGTTTCATAAGGCAATGGTGCCACAACCATACAGTCCAAAAGGTAAAATAACAGTAAAACGAACATGCTTATTTTCATTTTTATTTTACCATTATTCATCATATTGTGGCCTAAAGGCCATAAATATAGTAAAAGAGTGCCACCAATTTCTGAATGCACAGTTGGCTCACATGGAACATGACACTTTTTTGAGCATGCTGCCAGTGGTCATTGATTTATAAGATGTTATCAGGTCAAAAAGACTGTTTAGTATTTGAAATATTGAATTTGGCTTTAGTGAACTATTGAACTGAAACAGCTTGTCTATTTTTTGTTGCAAAAAAAAAATAGTAACAGTTTAATGAATGCCTGATGTTTTGATTTACCCTCCAAATTAAGCTTATAACAAGAACTTGATGAGTTCAGACCTTTACTTTTATTTTGTTTTAGGCGGATGATGAGGAGGATCCTTTAGATGCATATATGGCAGGTTTAGAGCAGCAAGCAGCAAAAGACTTAAAAACAAGTAAAGAAAATGCAGTCAGTGGAAAGGGTGACAGTGGTAGAGGAACAAGAGGGGACATTGATGAAATGGATGATGAAGAGAGTTATTATAAGTAAGAATTTTTTTTCCTTGTTTATTCCTTAATTATTTTCTAATATTTTAATTTTTTTAGTGCTGTTAAATATTACTTTTCTAATTACTATAGCAATGTGGAAAATAATAATAGGGTAACGTGAAATCCTTACATATTATAAAAGGAAGTCCTCCATTGCTTCTGCCTGTCTAACAGTTTACGATAAACTCAAAAACTACTGAACAGATTATCATGCAGATTTAACCAATATATAGAGTGATTGATGAGGAAGTTTATTTGTATAGTACATAAAACCCCAGAATGTTAAAGATTTGTACTTTGTGTGCGCTAGTTAAACCTTATGAGTTAAATTAAAATAATATAGTATGTGATTGTATATCTTAAAAAGATCTATAAAAAAGTGACCGATGGTATATTTATCTTTTAAGTATAACCCACAATAACTATTTTTATCATATACATATTACAAAACAGTAATGAATCATTTACAAAGTTATTTTAAAGAATACTAAGTTAATCCTTATCCAATTAAATTCGCTAGATATGTTGTGCATTTTATGCAGATCAAAATTGTCCTTAACAGCATATCATTAAAATCAATATTTTAGAAGATATGAAAGATTTAAAATGCTGGTGCAGGGTGATCAGCGGCTGAGATTAAGGTATCGAGTACACACGATGGAATGAGAAGGTTAAGTTGTCTACCTTAGAAACAGACGTCCGTGTGGCCTATTGTCCTGTATATATTTATTTATTTACAATATAGTTGTTTGTAATGCTTTACTGTAAAGCTGGGAATTTGGGGTTACAACTCGCGTGGGAGTATCGAAATATACAAAGTACAGTTTAAAAACGGTCATTGGTAAACGCAGTCTTTCACGGATTAATATAGTCGTGGAAGAAAAAAATTGTGAATTGAAATTAAAAAAAAAGAAAAAGAGGAATTCTTGGAAAGAATAGGTAATATTTACATATCAATTTTTTATAGTATTTGTAACTATGTAGACTGAAAAATAGTTATAAGGTGATCCATCCCGTGATTGTTCTCAGTTAACGTTATTTTACCAACTGTTACCTTGCTTCTTTCATAGTTCTAGAAGATAAAGCGGACTGTAGTTTCTTGATGGGTGTTTGAGTGTCTTGATCCTTTACTGGGTCAAGGTCTGCAGACCTTGGTGATGGTGATGGCGATGGTTGCTGTTGCGTCTTCTTGAATTTGTGGAAAAAAGAGGATGTGTATGCGCCAGAGGGGGTTTATATAGATTTCCAGTGATTTAATTTGATGCCACAGACGCTTGGTTGATCTGAGTTTAGTTCTTAATACTAACAATATTGCATCCTTCCTCTCAACTGAAGGCTCACTAAGTAATTGCATTCTGTTGACACAATCTGTCTTGAAGAGACAAAACTTGATAATGTTTGAAGTTTGCTATAATATAGTACTAGAAATGTTATCTACACGACATACCAAATCATTTTCTTACTGGTATATAGAAAAGGTGGCTTTATATGACATTTTTAGTCAAACTTAGATGTATTTTTAAAACAAAGAAAGATCTAGTCGCTGCTTTTGTAAGAATTTGCTTAGCTTAAAAAACTTTAACATTGAAACGATGATTTCCCAAGGAAAGATGTTACACGTACAATTTTGTCTATTTCACACTTTAACACTTCACAACAATCTTATTTAACACTAATATATACTTCACAATAATTTTATAGAGCTTCAGTTTGACTTGTTATAGGTAGTGTTCGTTATTGTTAGGACAAGGTTTGTATAATAAAAAATAATGGCAAAACGAAAGTGTTAAGGAAATGGAACCCGTTGACGCTACGAAGGGTCCGTTGTGGGCTAAGCACGAACATTTTCACCCTAAGTAAAGTCGTCTCGTAGACTTACTTCGGTTCGAAAAGTTCGTGCTAGGCCCTCAGGTTAATAGGTTATGTTAAGATAGTGATTTTGTCGAAATATGGTCCAGACTATTGTATGGACTTTTTATTACATATATTTGCAATGTCCTAATCGGGCTTCGTATACCATTGTGTAAAAAAAAATATAAATAAAATTTGCTGGGTAAGCGTAGGTAGAAGTTTTTATGATTTTATTTTCCATCAGACCTGATAAAGTAATAGCGTTGCAACTCTGAATTACACAAAATGTAGTAGTTAAATCGTAACAAACAAACGTGTACATTCGCATTTATAATGTCATTTAGGTTTTTCTTAGTTCGTTTTTTGCTACCCCATTTCTAATTAATACTTTGATCTCTCATAAGATAATAAGATTTTGTACATTTTAAATGAGTAAGTGAGATATGATAGGTTATGAGACATTTTTTGTTTGTTACGAATTTAATCGTTCTGTAGTCATACATTATTATTATCATCATAATTTCAGTATCATTATGTTATCATAGTTGTAATCTGACCTTCAAAGTAACTTTTGTAAAAACATGTTATCTATTTGGACTAGTGGACAATGATAAGACAACAAGACAAAGGTTAATCATATAAATATTATCCGTTTTAATGCAAAATTTACTGGCGTCGAATACTAAATCTATTGTAGCTGCCGCTACATAACGAGATGGCAATGATGTCGAGTGGAAAACGTTACACCAAAGCAAACTAGATGGCGCTGTACGGATGACGACGACCGCAGTACTAACACTAAAAATCTCCATACAAACTAACTCACGCTAGCGAAGTTTCCACTTACGATTACTATATATAGACCTTCAGACGAACAACTGCCGCCCCGGGCAACTCCAACTAGCCCGGACACGAAGATCTTCCTTTGCGGTGGTTGAGCATATCGACCTTCGCTCCGTACCTATATGATTCTACCCACAATTATCACATTTACCACTCCGTGATTATTATCGCGTCATATATATGCATATAATGATATAAAAAATGTGTGTATGGAATGATAATTAACGGAAATATAATGGAATTTATGCGTGACGCATTAAAAGATTGGAATTATTGATGTTACAATGTTACGTTGAAAGTAGTGATTGGCTTCCTATATACTATACTAGCGAAAAGCTGAACTTATTGTATATTATTCATTATATTATTTTGTTGGCAGGGAACACATCTAGTTATGATGTTAAATTACTGTGTTAATGCACAAATCTACAGCCGTGATAGTTTTTCGGTAAAGTGTACCACAAAACTGTTCAGGTTGTGAAATTACGCTCGACTTAATTATTATAGGTATTAATATTATTGTATAATATATAGTATACTCTACTATATATTATACAATAATATTAATTTTACAAAAATATTATATTATATTATATTATATTATATTATGCGCATTTGGGGTCGTACAAACGCGTTGTAGGATTAGCGCGTTGTATGGGAATAATCCTACAACGCATTTTCCTATAATGCGGAATAAATCTACCGTGTTATAGGAGGGATTCAGTACTATAGTTTTTAATAAGACGTAACCTGTATATATAAATTTAAGCTAACTAAAACTTCTAGCTTAAGTATTAAAAAAAAAACAAACAAAATTGTAAGCTAATTTATTAAAGTAACATTTTTGGGTGACGTAAACTTAATACGAAAAAAAGCATTAGGAATTATAATAAGCATGATCCCTTCTGATCACTTCTTATAAGTGATAGAAGAGGACAGTCTCTTCTACTTCTTAGTGGTGGTGGAGTCGCCGGTGGTGCGTTTGCAGTTACACTTGCAGGATGCATCACACTTGCAGGACGCGCAGCACTGAGTTGGAGTGCATTTGCAACCTGAACACAAAAGAAATTATATATATGTACCTAGCCTAGCGTTATCCCAGTTAACTACCAGGGTCCGCATAGATTGCAGAGGATTTGGCTGTGGGGCGAGTTAAGATGACCGATTGCCATCTGACGTCATCCTCGGAACCCCCACGTCCCCGTGCTGCCCCCCAACCCCACCGTGGGGCTCCGCCGCCGCGGCAACATACACCGGCTAGCGGAGGACAGGTCCAACGACGACGATAATAACACGTGGAACGGGAACTCTACGCAGCAAATGTAGGCAAGTATTTCCTGCCTATATTTTGTACCGACAGTCCAAAAGGCCGTTGAGGTTTCCAATATTATAAAAAAAAAAATATTCATTAAAATAGATTATCCATTAATAGTGATGGACGAATAGCAAACATTTCATCATATTATGCACTAGCTGTGCCAGCGGCTTCGTCCGCGTAAAATTATTAAAAAAAAGATTCAATTTAAACGTGATGATATATAACGGCCTTCCTCGATATGGGCTATCTAAAACTAAAAGATTCTTTCAAATCAGATCAGTAATTCCTGAGATTATAATGTTCAAGCAAACAAACAAACTCTTCAGCTTTATATATTAGTAAAGATATAAGATTTATTACCAAAGACGCTCTCATCAAACATTGCTCTTTTTCATCGATGTTTTTAGACCGATAGAGCATTGCTGCTGCATGCTTCGTAAGTTATACTCGTAACAGACCTTTGTAGTTTATTTATTAAGTTAAATAATTAATGATAGCGCATTTTTATTTTTAACTAGCTACAACTAGCGACTTTGTCCGCGTTGTCTTCTTCGACTTTCATAAAAAGTTTCAACAAGTATCATCCCTTTCAAATTTCATTTCCATAGCAAAAAGTAACCTATGTTTTTCTCTAAAGTCCAATTTATCTCCCTATCAAAATGAATCAAAATTGGTTCAGCGGTTTAGGGTTCTGCTCAACAACCATCGGACAAAAGTAGGCGGAAAGAATTGGGAGAGATCTTTGACCAGTAGAGGAACAGGTATTGTTGACTTACATAATCTATTGAATTATGTTAATAAGTTTTGTTAAAATATACAATAAGTCACGCCGTCTCTTGGACTGCAAAGGAAATAATTTCTCAATCCGCCACGTGCTGTGATTGCCGTTTTCGCTTAACTGTACATGAAACAGTTTGCCAGCAAAGCGAAACAGCTTTCCCGCCAAGAACTAATTGGAAAATTAACGACCATAAGGCTAGCAGATGCGCTGCCGGTATTTAATGACGGGTTTAAGTCACCGGGAAGTGTCACAAACCGAACGAAATGCGACAACAATACCATCACTTGACGTGACAGCATTGCCGCCACTTCACGTCGATCTTATGTAAGACATAGCTACTAGTACACGGACGCGCCGACTCAATTCGTCTACAAGCATGACGCTACCTCTAATTAAGGTTAAGTTGCTCTTGTTGCGACCAGGTAATAGATGGGTGACCCATTCTAGCACTGGTTTATATATTATATCCGACCTCCGTGTTTCGAAAAGCACGTAAAACAGTGGGACCCGATTAATGCCACTGAGTGATATTAGTCGTAAGGTTGTAAAAATCGTGGGGGTTCCGAGGATGACGTCAGATGGCAATCGGTTGTCTTAACTCGTCCCACAGCCATATCCGCTACAATCTAAGCGTACCCTGGTATTTAACCGGGATAACGCTATGAAGAAGAGGAAGAAATATCCTGTAGTATAAAATGTAGCAGTAATACAAAATTTTCGTTAATTCCATCGCACTTTATCTGTCTACGAGCCATTACATCATCGCCGTGTTATAAAATATGAAATTATCAAAAAAAAAAAAAAAGCACCATTTCCAGAACGTTTGGTAATGACTTTCGCGTACATAAAATCAGTCACAAAAAACGGTAAAGCCTTTTAAAATTGCTAGTAAAATGTTTAAAAGGGAAGCGAATTACTTTGGCCTAATCAGCAGTCTACGTCGCTAGGTAAACGATTATACAATAAAAGAATTTCACGACTTTACCTTGGTAGGAGTGAAGGGGCGTGATCTGAGATAAAAGCTCCGTAAACTTTTATCATACACTAACCGACTCTGTCTCTTAGTCAGGATTGGCCCGTTGGCGCAGTGGGCAGGGACCTTCCTTCCGCTCCGGGGGTCGTGGGTTCGATTGCCGCCTCGAGTCTGGGTGTATTATATATATGTATGTATTTATATATTTCTACAAAAAAAAAATGCGTTTATCAGGCGTCTGTTACCTATAACACAAGCATTAAGTTGTCTACCTTAGGAATAGACGTCTGTGTGGCCCTTGGCCTTTGGTAGTCACTTAGGTAAACAACCGACTTGTTTACCCCTTGCCACATAAAAAAAAACAAATTTATGAATAAATGAGGATAAGAAAATGAAGACCAGCTCGATTAGGCATTAATATTCCTGTGAACCCTTCTTCTAAGCGTAAGACTTTTGTCAAGATTTGGTGCACTAAGATATGATGCGTTTCATGCCAATATCGGCAACGGAGACCATTTTCTGTTTCTTTTTTTTAATAACGAATAAAGCATTTTTAATGATAAAGGAAACCGCATTCAAAACATCCTCCTCCTTGCGTCGTTTTCCTCAATGAGGGACGTGACCTCACATGACCTTTTAGATGTGCATCATGTTACGCCATTTGCGTCGATCTTCTGCTGCATGTATGGCTTCAAAACATACCAAGGAACTAACTAAAAAAGAAAGTACTAATAGTACTTTATTTTGATTATTAAGTTGACACCTACCGATGCGTTGAAGTTGCCAAGCCGAAAAATTTCTACGCAAAACCGTTGCAGGTGTTACCGGCTTCTATGTATGTGTAGGTGTCTACTAAGTAACAGTAGGAACAAACTACTTTTTTTCTGCTTTTTAGTTCGTTGGTGTGTTTTGAAGGTGGTTTTCTTTTTATTTAAAAAGTAGATATATTATGTGTATAATATAGTAGGCTAACTAAACGCACTGCTCTAATGACAGACGAGGTATCGGAATAAACGAAAACCTTATCGATGTATAAATATGTACATATTTTTTTGGAATTCTGTTGATTTCTCAAAAACCGCTGTACCGATTAAGATGAAGTATACCACCTCTGAAGTATGGTCTACCCAACAAAAATGAATCATCAAAATCGATTCATCGGTTCATCGGTTCAAATGCGTAGTAATGAGAACCTCAGACCACTATGGGCTATAGGGTTATTAACCAATATCTATATAATGAGGATAATGTTGATGACGTATTTATGAAAGGAAATCCTCCATATTTATAATTTTTATTCGTATTGTCTTTAGTTGCGAGCGATATGCGAGTTAAAAGGAATTACGTTTAACTGACTAAATACGTTTTAGTTATAAAGCTAAAATTATAGTTGAATGTATTGGATTTAATTACTATATAACATCATTTGTACCACATTCTTGCAAATAAAGATATCATTATTATGCCTGGCGAATTTCATCTTCGTACATCTAGCGAATGTCGAGATTCAGCGTTATATATATCGATATCGTCAAGTTTTATATTACCATTTCTTTGTGAAAATAATCTTTTATGGTTACATAATAATTTTACGGGTCTGCCCTCAAATTTCGGATATTTTATTCAAAGCAAATCTTTGCTGAACCGCGAAAAGTTAGTTCAAAATGTAAAAGGACCATCAGTGTGTTGTCTAATTAATTACTCATTCAATTAAAGACCTTTGAGGGATAGATCAAAGGGACCTGGACGGAAATATGCACGGGTCCAGTAATCACTTGACCCTTTTAAATAATTAACGAAAACCATTTGAATTCAGATAGATATAGCCTCATTTTGCTGAAAGTAACTGGTTATAACCAGTTATTTTGCATATGGTTGATATTGGCGAACACTTTGTTCACCGTATAAACTCCCTTTACCGAAAATAAATTAATATGACATATCAACCCTTTCTGTGCATAGGTGTGAGAGCTCGCCAATAAAAGGCTTCAGGTTCGATTTATGGGTGAATCCAATAGGGAAACATACTTTTATAATTTGATACTCATCTTTGAGTCGTATCTGTCGTAACGTAGCAAACGTTATCGGCAAAGGCAAATAGCCACACATTTTGATAAATTAAGATATAAAATTTCTTAATCGTCTTTTTTAATTAGCCTGCAATGTCCCACAGCTGGACAAAGGTGTCCCCATTCCAATTAATTAAATTTCTTTTCTTCTTTTCATAGTAGAGAGTTTAAGGTTTTATATCCATATATATTTCGTTATGCATCTTGATTAAGTAGTTGAGGAGGTCATAGCCTATTCAATGGTGGCCGTTTGATTCGATCACTAGGCTAAGTAGTTCTTAACGCGACCGGTTGATAGATGGGTGACCCACTCTAACACTGGTAATCCAACATCCGATCATCTGACTGGGCCATTGGCGCAGTTGGTAGTGACCCTGCCTTCCGCTCCGAGGTGTCTTAGATGAAGTCTTATAGGCTATGACGGCTTCCGCTGAAATGGGACCTCTACCGTAAAGTTAAATGCTCTAGAGCAAACAACTTGAGAAAAGACATATGGACTTAAAGACATGCGTAGATTTTGCAATAAGCTAATATTAGGCTGACAGGATAAACGTCGTTTCTCAGCGTTTTCTCTCATGTTATGATGTTACAGCGATGCGTTTACTTGTAGAAATGACCAAATAAAATTATCTATACTAATATATAAAGCTTAAAAGTTTGTTTGTTTACTTGAACGCGATAAATCAAATCAAATAAATGTTTTGATCAAAAAACAAAAAAACCAAACCCTTTTTTTGTTTTAGTTGTAATTTTTTTAAGCGTATCTTCATTTTTTTCAAAAACTATCTACTTGCGGTTTAGAATCGAATGACATCTCATTCATATTTTTTTAAGATAAGGTGATAAAAGTTTTAACTAAAAGGTATTTATTGACTAGACTATACTGGATTTAAATGCAAATAGAGCTTTATAAAAGGCACCGAGAATTTTAGACACTTCGGGAGTCAGCACGGCTGTTATGAAGCATCGATCCATCACCTTGACCTCTGTTGAACTGAAGCGAAAATCGACCTTGAATATATTCTTAGAGCTAGCGCCACGCTTGCAGTCCTTTTGGTCTGCAGCCGAATTGGGCCGGCGCATCCGGGTACCTCTACCTCTTTCTCACGTAAGATCGGCGTGAAGCGGCGGCTATGCTGTTACGTCAAGTGATGGTATTGTTGTCGCGTTTCGTTTGGATTGTGAGACTTTCCGGTGATCTAATCTCGTCATTAAAGGCCGGCAATGCATTAGCTAGTCTCCTGCTGGTATGTCCATAAGCGTCAATAGCCACCTATGTGAACCGCCTGCTCATTTGTCCTTTGTAACGTAAAAAAATATAAATATGAGTAGGTATATGACTAGCTGAAATCTGCGATAGGGTTCGTGTAGCATACTATTTATTTTGTATGTTTATTTTTCACCACATGGTAAATTCTTCTTGTTCCTAGCGTTATCCTCAACTAGTACTAGGTTCCGCTTAGATTGCAGAGGATGTAGTTGTGGGGTGAGTTAAGATGACCCATTGCCATCTGATGTCATCCTCGAAACCCTCACGATCTCCCAATATCAAAAAGTGATATAAATCGGGTCCTATCCATCGCGTGCCTTCTGAAACACGGAGGAGGTCGGATATCATGTATAAACCAGTTCTAGAATGGGTTGCCCATCTATCTCCCGGTTGCAACAAGAGCTACTACACCCAGCGATCGACTCAAATGCCGACCACAGATTAAGCCACAACCTCCTCACCACATGGTAAATTATTACAGTTAAATTAAAACATTGCAGAGTACGTATGGCATGAGTACCTATTAACTACCTTGGGCGCGATGACACGTCTAACAAAATTGAATTTGGGCAACGATTAATGTATTAAGAAATAAAACCCACAATTACATATAATCCCTCAATAAATATAGAAAGTATGAAATAAATATGTATGTCAACTAGAAAAACCCATTACACCAAAATACCATATTGGAGTCAATCTTTTTACCTTATCAATAAAATTACTTAGCTTCATCAATTGATATTGTTAAATCAATTCATCTTTTCAACAATAATACGATAGTAAACCATTTTAACACGACCGACAATATAACAAAGGCCTTTGTTGACAATGGGATGAAGGCGACTGAATCATTTTTATTCCGTCAAGAAAAATAAAGTATACTGAAAATGTTTTCTAACACAGAAGTACCATTTTGATAACATTATGTAATGGAAAGAAACAGAACGAAATATTGTTCAGAAACACTCATTTTGAAATAGGTATTCATAATTCATAATTCAATTATTCACGGGTCATAGGTAACAATTAGGTGTTTTACAATTATAATAGCGGCTACGACCTACCATACAATGGCGTGTGAATTTTATTTTACATCACAATAACAATATTAAATCATTATCAATATAATTAAGACTAAAATATTCTTTAATTGAGTAAAATCGATGCAACGTAAGCCAGTCACGCAATTCCTGTTTAAACCTTGGCATTGGTCTTCCTGAATGAACATCTTAACATTGGTGTTTTGATATAATCACCGCGCTTGCCAATCAGGTTTGTAGCCACATAAAGAACTTGTATTACTTTGTACAGAAATAGATTTTTCCTGCGACTTTGTTCGCGTAAAATCAAATTTGCAAGAGCCCGTGGACTTCCTTAATGTGACCTCATCGAAAATCCGCTCTCAGCGGATTTCTTCTAACTATTATCTCGCTGCCAAATTTCATCTTTGTAAATCCCACGGTTTCCGAGATTTATTTTGATCCCCTTTTTTTTTTTTTTTTTTTTGACCCTTCGCTTTTATTTATAGGTACATGCTGTTACCTTTCTAATGGAAGACACACAAGGGAATATAGCATAATTGGAACTGCATGGAAGACGACTTAAGTTAGACGTAAGTGTATATTTTTTTTAATAGTTCGCAAAACTAACAACAATTGCTTAAAATAGGTAACTTAGGATATACGTATTACAAGTAACATATACAATCGACTCTACTAAAAGCGAACATGGCATGCGTAAAAATAATTTACTAGTTAGTTCAGTAACTTCGCTGTGGTTATTTAATTTAACAGCCTGAATGTATATTTATTACAATTGATATTTACAAAGCAACCTTGAGCCAAATTGTGATCATTAAATGTTATAGCTTTGAAACAACAGCTGATGCCATCACGCGTTATCATACAGAATAATAGTAATTTCTGCAATTTTTATAGTTAAAATACCTATATTGTTGTATACTTGGTTGATGGCTCTATTGTAGCCCATCGAATGGTATGTGGTATCACGGTCTATCCGCAACTCAAGAAAGAGTATATTATTCATGTAATATAAGAGTTTTAAAACCAGTTAAATGTGTTAGTAGCTCGGCTACTAACTGAAAATCAGTGCTGGAAGTGATACATACATACACTCACTTCCAAACTTCGCTGAGAAGTCATGCCCTTAGTTTTTGGGGCACCACAGTATATATTATTTATTGTCTAGTCTAAGTATTATTAAATAAGTTATAATGTTATTAGTATATAGTGTGATGAGTCATATAAATGTTTCTTTCTTTAAAAATTATTAGTGGGTGAGTTATTACAGTAATATCATCTAATTTCTATAGTGTATGGTTTCTGTCTTATGGCTACTGAAATTCTTTTGGGCCTCATGACGTCCACAGATCATATAACCAAAATATTAGCTGTTAAAAATATTGCGTTCATTCCTATTAAATTCGCACATCTTCACATCTGGCATTGTAAGAAACCATTTAAAGAAGCAATGATTTTAAACCATCGCTTGTTCTGTAAATATAACAACAAAATATCATATTGAAATGAAAGTCTTGAACGTTCATTATAACTTGTGAAATAGACAAAGTTTAATAATCTCGATGACCACATCAAAATTTGCAAAACACTTCAAGATCCCTACCAGCTTAGCTGTAAAATGGAACTAAAGTTAACCACTAAAACTTACGGCTTTACCTACTTTTTGTTGCATTCGAAGTTCAGATTCCCCAAGTTCCTCTAGATACAAGTAATTAAGCCAAGTTTCACTAAGCGTCCTTAAGAAGTTTTTCTCTTTAGTTCCACAAAGCAACTGTTAGCTTACCTACGTAGTCTGGAATTTTTTAATACTACCCACCTGAGTCTCATTCTCCGAACAATTATATGGAAATGAGGCTGTGAAAAGTTCCCTGGCAGATTTCGACTCTACGATCAAGTTTTAAATTCAAATAACCTTCTTATACACAGCTTTCTACTGTTTTTCTTTCTTCCTTAGGGATTAAGGAGGAGGAGGGGGTCACCAGAATGTGACATTGTGTCACAAAGGGTACGGGAGAGGGGGATCAAGAACCTTGTTAAGTCATATATCATAATTTGAAATATTGTAATAAAAATATGGGAAAAATGACATATACGTCCATATCTTGATTGTTTTCAGTTGGAGGGTTAATTTTTTCACAGCTTGAAGGGATCGCAGCCTTCAGTTTATGGTATTAATTTTAAATTTTTTTGTCTTCTTGTTCCTGAGAAAAAGGTGAAAAAGGTGACAGACAAACAGACGGACAACGAAGTGATATCCTATAAGGGTTCCATTTTTCCTTTTGAGGTACGGAACCCTAAAATTGAATTTGCCGTTTACCTTAAATTATTATTTTTTATTTTTAAACTATGTGACGTTACACCAAGGGTTTCGAAAGTATGACAAAGAGGGGGAGAGGGGATTAACAATCGTAAAATTGGTATGACGTAATTAATGGATGACCCCTTATCATCAGTTAAAATTATACTAAGATCAGCAAATAAAACATAATAGAATAAGAACAAAGGTTATTGAAATATATCAAGACCTTCCATGACCACAGCGTCATTTGGTTATATGATGCTTTGTGACTTCCAATGCTCTTTAACCTACAAACATCAACACACTATGTCGATTCTTCATTTAGTCTTGACTGCAATCTGTTGTAAGAATGGAAATAATTAAATCGTGCTATAGAAATATAAACTTTCTATTTTTCAAAGGCCGTGATAAAACCGAGCCTTCGAGTTCACACCATACTTCGTAGCAATAAAGTTGCTGTTTCTGTTAAAAGGGATACATCCTACAACCTCCATTAGCGGCCTTAAGTGTGCCCTTTGTGTATCGTGAAGGGAAAGTAAAGATTTTTTTAAATCAGTTTTATTAATATTACTAGCGTTAGGTAAGGTTAACAAAATGGCCAAGAGCGTGTCAAGACACGCTTACATCGAAGGGTTCTGTATCTGATACGCTATAAACGTATTTGTTAACTAACTTCAAAAGTTGGTGTCCGATTTCGTCCAAAATAATTTTCCTAATGAGTTTTTAGCATGTTCCATTAACATGGACAATTTCAAGCCACTACGTCTAATAGTTTGGAAATGCTAGGGGGCATTCTCTTCTTGTGTGCTCCGGCATTTCCAGGAATGTAGGGCATCTATTTTTTATGTGTATCTTTTTATGTTTATATTTATGTACAGTGTTTTATCCCTAATAAAACTGTTTCTTCTTCTTCTTCAACAACAACACCATCACTTGACGTGACAGCATTGCCGCCACTTCACGCCGATCTTATGTGGGAAAGAGGTACTGGTACCCGGACGCATCGGTCCAATTCGACTCCAGACCAAAAGGTCTGCAAGCGTAACGGTATCTCTAATTAAATTACTAAATTACTGAAGGGTAGAATTTGTTATCTGCTAGTAAAGCTGTAGACATCAATACTCCGCAATCGACTATTTCGTATTGCTACGCGATTATACGTCGGTTAAAACGCGATCGGAAACCATTACATAAATCTTTCTTTTATTTGATCTCTTAAACGATATTAGTGGGCCGTAATCGTTTATATTTAGACGCAATAACAATTATAACACCATCAATTGATCTCCCAAAGGCGAATTATTTTTATCGCTTATACTCGTTACACACGTATCGATTAATCGTTGCGAAAAAACTGTGCAGTTTTTTCGATACATGTGTATGCACAATCGTTGTGTGTTAAAGTGTACAGTTTTATCGGTGCGTTTGGATGACGATGGCTCATCTCAGCAGATCTCTACGGAGCTCTAGCAACGTTCCATTTAACTGCATAATTTTTTTTCGCAATAATTTATCGATACACATGTAGCGGTTATTAGACAAAAGACATACATCACTTCTCGATTGAATGCTTTGATGTGTTTACTTTTCTGTCTTATTAATAAACGGTGTAAATTCCTATCATAAAAATAATAATTTGAAATTTCGGTAGTTCAACGTTAGGACGGACTGTAATCCGTTTTGTGCTCAGTTCTAATCCAGACCCCACTGGGCTAGCAAATTTAGAAGAAGCTTAAAAAAATTAACGGGTGTGATAATAATATATAGAATCGCGGCGGAAATTCATGACAAGCAGGAAAAAAAACTATTTTGCTTAAATCCACGAATGCTTACGAGGGAGAATTGATGCAACGTTGCAACCCAAAAGCCACACCACCAAACCTGCAAAACAGCTTTGCTTTGACACCGAAGGCTTATCAAGAGCTGTACTTCGAAGCTATTTCGGCGAACTTTCTCAATACGAATATTGCGAATTTTTCTATTTCCTGCACAGATTGGATACGGTTAAGAGGTTAAATTTTCGAAAAATTTGTGAGTTATAAAAAAGTGTAGTGTTTGATGTAGAAAAGTGTCACTTCTTTACTTAGGTGTGTCGTATGAAACAGCTTCCTTTAAAATATGTAACATAGAATAAAGATAAGACATACTCCTATTTTTAAAAATACTGAATATAGAAGAAGAGAAATCTTAAGTGTAGAAGTATACAAAATTGCAAGAAGCATAATGGCATAAAAAAATTAAATATATATTTATACATTTTATAGTGGAAACTACACTAAAATAAAATTTTCGTATACATTCAACTGTTATTACCTGATATTAAAATAGAAAAATATGTCTGTTTCTTCAGACACGAAGAAAAACCGCAAAAATAAGGCAGGCGTACTTTTATTAGCAGCATAAAAAGATTCTTCAATTTTATATTGAAGAATCATTTTCAGCAAAGTTCGCGGCGCATCTAATCCAACGCACTCTTTCTTAGTAATTTATGATTTCCCTAGGGCACCCTTGTAATTCCTTTTAGATTTCTTTCATATTTGACTTGGGTATAATCAAGTCATCTTGTCTTATTTAAGATACATAATTTTAAATATTAATCAGATTTCTTTAATTTCATTAAAATGAGTTACGAAGCAAGAAATCTTTTGAAAATTACTTCGTTATAGAGGAAGACGAATTTCTTCATTCCTTTCTCATTCAGCATTCCATGGATTCGCCGTTAGAGTTCTGATTCGATCGCGTTGCAGAGGAAGGAACCATAGCAGTGCCCGAGACTTGTGACCCAGTGGCTACTTTACTGCCAGTGTTCCCTTACTCCCCTGCCTAGCCAAATCTAGTATAATCTTGTTAGTGCGGCTTTAGATTTCTTTCTATAATTTATGATAGTTCTACATAAGGAAAGGTCTTTTATTAGGTTGTAAAGGAATTCTGCTGGTATACGTCTCGCTTCCACTATAGATTGGTTTTGTAACCGTTTTTAGTGGGTTTAGTTGTTAATTCAAAGTAGTTAGGGGTAATATAAAACACTGGAAACTTTCTATTGGAATTCCCGTAGTTGCTTGTTTTATATGAATCTAGCTGGTACCCGCGACTTTGTTCGCGTGAATACAGTGATATTTTTTATATTTTGAAAGTTTTATTTTTTTCGTGAGCAGTCCGAATAATATTATTAGCCAATGTTATTCCATTTAAAACATAATAAACAGACAGACTTGTCCTGACAATAACGAAGACAACAAAATAATGACTATCCAATTTGGTGTCGTTCGGAGGTTATAAGCGTACATACATTTTCGCGATTCATTTTTAGGGTTCCGTAATACTACAAGGAACCCCTATAATTTCGCTCTCTCTATTATATTTCCAAACTATTAGACGTAGAGACTTAAAATTTTCCATGTTGATAGAACGGACTAAAAACTAATTGAGAAAATTATTATGAACAAAATCGGACAACAACTTTTTAAAGTAATTAAAAAAAACATTTATAGTGAATCAGAAACGGAACCCTTCTAAATAAGTGTGTCTTGACGCTCTTGGCCTTTTATTATTTAAACTATAATACATCCGCGTGTGATACAATTTATCCTACATTACAAACAAGATAGACGAGCGCAAGTGAAGTGATCATTAAAAAATTCACTTAAAGTGAAGTATATGGGAAAGTGTGACGAGTGCTGATTCGACAGAATTGTACTGTTTCAAGCGGCGCTCGACATCGAGCATCAGTTATTCCCAGGCGAGATGACTGGACATTGGGTACAGTGACCATCAAGCGGGCTTTGAAGAAAATACAATTACGAAATAAATAAAATAAAAGATCGCACGATGCCGAAATTCGGCCACAACCCTTTAGATTTGCCTATCCTCTTATTTAAAGCTTCATAAAAATAATTCAAGTCTTTGTACACCGACATTGTTCAATTTGACACGACAGTCATGAGTTCGTTTTGACACTTTCTTTTTTAAAGAATATTAGGAATACTTTTTAGGTATGTCTGATATTCCCTTTTCCCCTTCTATTATGCTTAAATTAAAAGCTTGTATTAGGAGTGGGTGCGACAATACCCCAACGGCGATGGAGCTTGAACCATTGAGATGGCGTACCCTAATATACGACTGGTCTCCAGCCTTACTAAAATTCTACCTCAATGCTTTCCAAATGACAATGTTCAGTTTCCATGATAATGTATTATCAATTCCATTCCATGATAATTGGTTTTATAAATGAAAAACTTTATTCAGCTTAAAAATTTAATGACCTTAAACTTCGTCCAGCATAACAGTAGTTTTCTCAGACACATAAAGACCATCTAAGAACTTTCTGATATCCTTGTTTTTCACAGTGGTAGACTGTTGAATCAACGCTGCTGAGCTTGAAACATCCTCAAGTGAGTTACCTTCAATGATAAGTTCGTCCTTCTGTTTTGCTGAGTTCACAACAGTGACTCCAGGAGCCATTTTTACTCTTCTAATGAATTTCTCTCCAAGGAAGTTACGGATTTCAATAACAGAGTTCCCTTCGGTGGTAACACAGTTAATGGGGAAATGAGCATATACAGCACGCATTTTGTATTGGAATCCTTTAGTTACACCTGTAATAATAATAGAAAAATGTTTGTAATTTGATTTATTCAATGGAAATGTATGTAAAATAGTACACAATAATTGATCTAACTCATTGAGTCAATTAATTAAAAAAATATTAATTACATATTTTATTATGAATGTATATGTGTATTTGGAATTATACATATTATAATATAAATATTAGCTGCATTAGTTAACAATTTCTGATCAAGCAAATTCTATAGAAATTGGAATTTAACCTAGCATTTCTCTGTGTTCCCCCTTGTTCAAGGATCAGGGTTTCTATTATTTATCCTATTATAAGGAAATATAAAATTGAAAATACTGCAAGAAATGTAACTTAATATTTAAAAGTCGAGTTTTATTGAATAATTTATAATGAATCAACTAATTAATTGACAATATTATAAATCGTTTAAAAACCTTGAAACGTTTTGAAAATATTTTGTAATGTTGCATTACTTTATATAAAAGTATTATCACAGAAATATTTTATCTATCCAAATGGTGATAATATAACCTGTTATTTCACTGTGTAGGAACACAACACTCATCGTATATCATTCTTTATGAGTAAAATATTATGTTTATATTTGATATCCAACCTCCTCTGTGTTTCTCCGTCCAGGAAGGCACGTAAAATAATGGTACCCGTATAATATCACAGAGTGATATTAGTCGTGAGGTTGCAGAGATCGTGAGGGATCCGAGAATGATGTCAGATGGCAATCGGTCATCTTAAATCGCCCCACAGCGACATCCTCTGCAACCTAAGTGGACCCTGGTACTAGAACAGGATAACGCTAGGAAGAAGAACAAAGATTTTGATATTCTAAAAGATAGATTATGAGGAGAGGTAGGGTACGGTTGCGATGACAGTGATTTGACTCTGTTACAATAAAAAAAAATAATTGTTTAGAGCAGAGCGTGTTTCTAAGCGAAATACAACCTTAATAGCTAATGTAACCTGATCTTCCGTTAGGGTCTTCTCACGACAAATCTTAAGTGGACATCTTCGTGCGGTTTAAAGGGTGTTTCATTAGGGCTCGGGTAATTAATAATTCATAATCAAAGACAAGCAACTGGTTACACGACACCGCACCTCGTTATATCTAATCTGATTTGACTACTGGCAACACCAGTTTTGGTACAGCACTCCTCCTATCGATCATGGTAATTTTTTTAGGGCAAGTGATAAGAGTGGTGATACAGCTATCTCACCAGATGTAAAGTCGAAATGTGACCAAAGATGAAACTCGACATTTTTAATATTTAAATTTAGGAAAAAAAAAAGAAAAATTATTTACTTTAACAAAAAATTTATTTCCTAATATGATGATGAAATAGCTTGGACGCCTTTGCGGAAATTTGTGTATTCAAGATAGGAAAGAATGGTGTAAGGGGGGAAGGCCTTTGCCCAAAAGTCAACATTCAAGTTTTTTGGTGGTTCTATAAATGGATAGGATTATCAGAGCCAGTGGAAAGATGAAATATTAAAATAAAACTTGACCTCAAATCTACACCTGTATTGCAAATCGCAACTGCCTTAGTAATTCAGATTGCATGCTCACTCAGGGAATGATAACAAATTGGTTTCAATAAAGTTAATATAATAATTGTAAAAGAAAAGCATTTATAAATTAAAACAACGCAAATTATGTCACCGAAGTTTGAAAATGAAAAATTTACTAATAGTAAAGTTATTTTGTAAACTCTTTTCTCAGAGAGCTATACAAGTTGCTTCATCATAGGAACAGACGTCCGTGTGCCATATAGACCTGTAGGTATATATTTATTTACCTTTGACATGTGATAACGATGATTTCCTCCAGTTATCAGTTGTTTTTATAGCCACTAAGCTACCAGATGAGTACAAAAAATTGAGACTTGACTACTTACAAATAACTTCGTAAAAACGCAGATTTGGTTCTAACAGGTACAGACGTTGTTCAAGGGTTGAATAGTATATGCTGATCCCTGTAGAATTTCGCCACCTTTCCGTTGGAACCTCTCTGAAATAACTCGTAGAAAAGCAAAAGGTCACCTTACATGTTATTTCGAAAACCGCGGGACGTACAAAGATGAAATTTGGCAGATTATAGTTAATAGAGAGTCACTAAGACCGGTTTTTATAAGGTCAGAATAAGGATGTCTAAGGGCTCTTGCAAGTTTAATTTTACACGAACGAAATTACGAGAAACAGCTTGTATTAAATAATTTAAAAAAAAACAATGTCTACCGTTGGAGAGGTTCGTTGTGGTCCCGGTATAATTCCATGACTTAAAGATCTTTGTGGAAGATTTCCCTTACGGTGAAAGTCTATCTAGCTTACAAAGTGTTCTTTAAATAAAAATATCTAAGAGCGTGTCAAGAAGTCAACACACGCTTATATAGAAGGGTTTCGTATCTGATACGCGATAAGTATTCGTTAAATAACTTCAAAAGTTCGGATTTTGGTCAAAATGATTTTCCTAATGAGTTTTTAGCAAGTCTTATCAACGTGAAAAATTTCAAGTCTCGACATCTAATAGTATGGAAATCCTAGGAGATGACGACCTTGCGAGCGGACAGACGGACGAACATATAGAGCAACACTAGTTTTAATTTTGTTGTTTAAGTTTGTTGTACACACAAAGTAGGTTTAAGGGTTTTATATAGTATTGTAATTCTTTATAATTTAATTTCCGTGGCGTCACCCGAACCAAGGTTTCGGCTGAAAATCAGCTCTGTATGCTGAGCCGTTACCTTTTTTTAGTACTATAATATGTAGTTGTACAAAATTAATCTGTATCTATATCTATACTAGTATATAAAGCTGAAGAGTTTGTTTTTTGAACGCGCTAATCTCAGGAACTACTGTTCCGATTTGAAAAATTCTATCAATGCTAGATGGCCCATTTATCGAGGAAGGCCATAAGCTATATATCGCCACGATAAAATTTAATCTATTTTTTTACCAAATTTTACGCGGGCACAGCGTAAAATAATATAAACTTGTTTAGGCTTGTATGCAAACATATATATTATCTACTAATCTAATACCTTTGAACGAGCAATTCTAGAGTATATATAATTTGAATTTCGGAAACGGCTGCAACGATTTTCATGAAATTTAGTATTCGGAGCGGATGAATAATGGATATAGCTAGGTTTCATTTTTAGAAAACGCCGTTTAAACGAGCAAAAGCTCGGTTATCAAGGTACTGTCTATATACATAAAAGCGAAAGGTCACCTAACACGAAATCTCAAAATCGTGGGACTTACAATGATAAAATTTGGCAAGGAGTGTAGTTTATAGTCAGTAGAAATCCGCTAAAGATAGGACTAAAAATGTCTAAGGGCTCGCAAATTTACGCGGATGAAGTCACGGGACACAGCTAGTATATTTATAAAAAAGCCTTCTCTCAAAAACATACCTAAAAGGCGTTGTGATTTTGATAATAATCAAGCTAAAGGCAATTTCTGAAACTCTTTCGAGTAAGTTTTAATGTTAAGCAGTAGACATTTAGATATCGAGTCTTCTTTCCTTGAAAGCCAAAAATCGTTATTTAATTTGGCTTTTTATAAGCTTAAGTCAATCTTTACTTTCTTGAGCATTCAAATAATCATCATATTTGTAAGGTTCAACGTGCTAGTCTACGCTTTAAGCATTTAAAAAGTTTTAAGTCTGTCAAAATTTGTTTACCAATGCCAGTATTAGAAATTCGCTTTAAATTCTATTCAATACAATTTTATTAACTTTACGTAACGTTCCATCCCTTCCAAATGTATTAAACTTTTCAAATCACAGTTCAAGAACTCTATGGCCGTACTATGATCATAAACAAGAGCATTATAAAATAAACATGGATGTCGCCCATACGCAACGACCTCGCCAGAGAAATGATAGACCAGACTGCGTCCCAGAACCGTTCTATCTGGAGAAGAAAGATTAGGACAGCTGACCACAATTAAAAGTGGAAAAAGTCCTGACGAAGAAGAAAAATTTTTAAATTAACTTATTTTACGTACGAAGAAAACATATTTATAAGTCGTTAACGTTCAGAACAACGGCTGAAAAATGTGCCAAAATAATTTTTAAGAAGTATCTATCAAAGTATGTAATATGATAATGATAACAGGATTCAGGTAAGGATATCAGGAAAGCGAAAGGTCACCTATCACCAAACCTCGAAAACCGCAGGACGAACAAAGACGAAATTTGGCAAGAGGTAGTTTTTAGTTAGTAGACACCCGCTAAGAAATGGTTTTTCGATAGACCCAGATTAATTAGGCTCTCGCAAGTTTAATTTTACGCGGACGAATTCGCGGGAAACAGCTAGTATGTAATATACTGGTTATGAATGGTGTCCTCAATTTTGGTACACATATATACCGGTTTTTTATAATTTGCGATCCAGGCCATTGTCGTTAGACGATGCATTGTTTTGTATAAATTTTCTCATGTATGATCATCAGTGATATTTAGCCATAATATATAATGTACTACCGATTATTTGTATAGGGAGACACATGCCTAAGTTTTATTTGTATGTTATTTGTGATACCTAAACAATATTGCAAACATATTTTTTTTGTACCCAAACAATCTTCTAATATTTTCATTATTACAATTTTTTGTTTACTCGTTACGCATAGATAACTTAACAGTAATTCCAGTTTACTATACATAAACTGTAGTTTAATTTATATGTTATGGTTAGTCGCAAATTCATTACAAGGAAAAAAATCTTCAGTGGGAACAATATAAAGTGGAATATGAAATTGTACACGCTGAGGTAGCAATGTAAAAGTTGAAGCGGTCTCGCATTCAGCATTATGTATAGAGCACTGCTCCACATAGCGCTATGTATTTGAATCCTGGAGACGTAGCACGTAACTGTCTCTGCTGGTGCAACCATTTAAAGTGGAATATGAAATCTCTATTGCGAAATGAGAATAATAATTCTTGAAATTACTTCCCCATTAAGAGGGAAGCGTTTTTACACGTACCGTCCGCTGATTTCGACTGACTAATTAAAAGGGGTTTTACCTTCTTTTTGCTTACACGAGAGGAATATTGTGGTAGACGTTTTATCAGATAGTATTTCTCTTAGATAAATTTAATAGGACCCAACCAAGATATAAAAATAGAATAGAATAAAAATACATCAAATTGTAACATATTAACATCGAATACCCATTGGAACCATGTAACATTTTATGTTCTGGTATTGAACAGATGATATACGATGATATATTTATTTTAAACTTGAGTTTGTCGTATATGATGTCTGGAACTGTGAGAAAATTGTATTTAATAAAGAGAGAAGCTGTTGAAAGACATTATACCACTGTAAGTTTTATTAATTAAATTCAAATTTATATGAATTTATAGAAATTTCTTGAACTTTCCAGCGTTTTAGTTGACATTTCATGAAGTTTTAAAGGTGTTGAATTTTACATAGCTTTCCCAATATACTCTTTGTTTAATGTTTAATATATATCGTAAAGTAGAGTGACTCTCAAAAGACTTATGTTAAAGAGAAGCACTCTCAGAGTGACGATGAGAGGCTCTAAGAGAGAGAGACGAGACTCTAAGAGTGACGTACGGAAATTGAACAATTAACCATATTTCAAAGGGAAAAAAGTTTTACATAACACTATTACATTATTGTACTAAAAACTAATGAACAGTAAATAAAAATATTATTTTTTAATACGTAAAGTGTTTTTATTGCTTTTAATAAATTTTGAATCTAAGATAGTTTAAAATTATCTTGAGAGCGGCACTTCTTTTCTCGTGCAGTACCCCTCGTGATAGTTCTAATCAACGATTTTAATTAGAGGTAGCGCCACGCTTATAGCCGAATTGGGCCGGCGCGTCCGGTTACCAGTACCTCTTTCTCACATAAGATTGGCGTGAAGTGGCGGCAATGTCACGTCACGTGGAGGTATTGTTGTCGCGTTTCGTTCGGTTTGTGAAACTTCCCGGTGGCCTAAACTCGTCATTAAAGGCTGGCAACGACGTACAGGAACTTCCTGCCTCGCATTACATCTAGTCCGTGAACCCCCACCTGAACATGTTATTCTTGCTTCTACCAAACATCTTACTTGAAATAGGATTTATACTAGACGCACGTCTAAACTGACAAGCATCATTTTTGTCACATTCATTAAACGATTCATTTTGGTTCGGTTTAAACGCGTGCCCTACACTGGCATTTTGTAACAAGGGACATAGAGCAATGCATAAAATGATTCATTTTTTTTCAGTTTAAACGCGTGACATATCCTCTGATTTCATAACAAGTAGCATAGAACAATCAGATGCATTATTGTGTTATTTTAGTCCGGTTTAAACACGTACACCGTTAAATGGCAAATCGCAAAGAACCATCAGATGTTTCTCAATGAGCAGTACGTCGGAGCTGTTCCTTTTTGTCTTTCGATACATTAAAATTATTCATCTTTCTAAGTTTAAACGCGTGACATATACCCTAATTTCGGAACAAGTGGCATAGAACAATGAGATGCATTATTGCGTTATTTTGGTTCGCTTTAAACGCGTACATCGTCAAATAGCAAAGAACAATCACATGTTTGTCTAGGAATCGTATGTTGGAGCTGATTCTTTTTGTCTTTCGGATTTATTAAATGATTCATTTTTTCTAAGTTTAAACGCGTGACATATACCCTAATTTCGGAACAAGTGGCATAGAACAATCGGATGCATTATTGAGCAGGGTGACAACGTACAGCTGCGCATGATGCGACTTGCGGAACAAATAACTGACATGTTTATTTATTGAACGGAATGAGGGGAAAATTGAATGGAGTTGTATCATTATAATATTTAAATATTGATTGAAATATTAAACAATATTATGTTAAGATTTAAAAGTTTATGTAGATGGCATATTTTTCATACTTGAATAATAATAAAGCCATGCACTAGAATCGGGATTTATTTATTTAATTATGTACGTAAATCTTACGGCCTTTTTTAGGGTTCCGTAGTACTACAAGGAACCCTTATAATTTCGCTCTGTCCATCCGTCCGTCTGTCTGACCGTAAGGTGACCCCCCCCCCCCCCTCGCCTATCCAACTATTGAATAATTATTTATAATTTAATTAATATTAAAAGCTACATTTTTCATAGTGTTAATAGATATTTTATGTTTGTTTGGTTTTCATAAGGCATAAGGTAAAATTAAAAAGAATAGTAAAACGCATATGCTACTTTTCACTATTATTTTACATATTTAGACTCTTTTTTTATTACTAATATTTTACGTTAAGCACGTTCGTTTTACGATTAATTTTATTTTACGTCGAAGCTAATAAAAATATAATTAAATAGTGCCGCCATTTTCTGAATAAATGTTTGTATAGATAAATTGTGTCTCCTGTTTGAACTTTAAAAACACAAAGACAATAAAATTTCATACAACTTTGCAGGCGGGTTTTTATTCCTAAATTTGAATATCCGTAAATAGCAAACTTCGCGTATTCTTTATTTGAAGGAAATGTCACTATTCCTGCGCATGTTTGAGAATTTTTTTTTATGTATATCAGGTGTCTGTTATATATACCACAAGCATTAAGTTGTCTACCTTAGGAACTAATGTCAATATAAAAATAAATGTTTGATTTCAGGTTCGCCAGCTAACTTTGCAGTATACACTGGTGTTGTAGAGCCCCATGGTCGCATCATGGGATTGGACCTCCCTGATGGTGGACATCTTACTCATGGCTTCTTCACTGCCAACAAGAAAATATCTGCTACCTCAATCTTCTTTGAGAGTATGCCCTACAAGGTGAGTAAATTTATATTTATTGAAAAAATATATATATTTATTTGACTATTAAAATAATGATGATAAACAAAATCCTTTTTGGGGAAATTCTATACTTGATCTTTACATGTGAGGGCCTAGAACAAACATTCTCAATGCTTTTACTTACTTTAACATTCGAAACGAAATATCAAATGAAAGTTCATGCTTCCATTAGTATACTACTTACCAGGCTGTAACGCCTAGTATTTGATACGAACAATTTCGAATTTAATTCATACTGGCAATATTTACCAATTAAGGAGGAGGAAGTCATTTTAATTTAATTTTAAAGTCAAGTAGCCTATATATATATATATATATATATATATATATCTTGTAAAACCAGTGTAATTTCTATCAAAATATGACCAGCCATGTCAGAAATTACTTATAATAAAACAGGTAGGCAGACAAAATGTTTTAATTGGACAATCCTTGTCCTGGCAACAACGAACACAACAGAAAAGGATTATCCAATTTGGTGCAGTCGTTCGGAAGTTAAGTGCCTACACTTCGAAAATTCTTCTTTATTTATAAAGTAAGAATAAGAAGATAGATTAGTATGTTATAAACATTAATTTTTTATTTTGTCACTAGGTGGATCCTAAAACTGGTCTCATAGATTATGATAAATTAGCAGAGACTGCAAGACTGTTCAAGCCTCGCTTGATCATCGCTGGCATTAGCTGTTACTCTCGATGCTTGGACTACAAACGCTTCAGACAAATTGCTGATGAAAATGGTGCCATTTTAATGGGTGACATGGCGCACATCTCTGGACTTGTGGCAGCAGGTATACATAATCTTATCAAATCAAAACATGTTTCATTGCAAGCTTTTACAAGCTCTTTTGAATCGTTAGTAATTTCAAAAGCTTCCACAGGTGCGGAAAAATGGAGCCATGAGAAGAATCAGCAAGGAACTTATTGGCCACTCATATAAAAATAGTTCTTATAAAAAATGAGTTAAATGCATTTCCATGTTAACTATAAAGTACAAAGCTGGAGCGATTCAACTTCAAGCAATATCATCTTTAACTGGTTGTGCCCCGCGAATTTTTCCGCGTAAAATTAGGTAGAAAGAAATATATTAATTTTTAGCGTGACGATACTGAAAGAATTTTCAAATCGGACAGTAGTTGTTGAGATTAGAGCGTTCAAGCAAACAAACAAACTCTTCAGGTTTATATTAGTATAGATATAGTCTTCGACTGTATAATATATTATATGAATAAGCGTTTTTTGAAATGTCGTTTATATATTAATTATAGTCTCATTACGGATAGCTTATAATCAAAAGACTAGACTTTTTCTTTTATTAAGTCTATTTTAAAGATGATTTCTGGTAATGCAATTGTCTGAAACTTTGAACATAACAATACAGACACATGTCTGTATTGTTGTGTTAATACATATATGTGATACAAACACATATAGGCCACAATCATTCGCTTACTTGAACTCCAGTTGTAGATATGGCAGAGATAAATTTTAACCTTTACAGAGAACCATTATGTATTCTAATAATAACAACAGTTATTGAGGTCAATTAATTGTTATTTGTTACGTAAATTAACTGTATATAAATTAATTTTAGAAGATGCTAAACTTATAAATTTTTTTTTAATTACAAAAATATAATAAATTATGTTACTTTGAACATTAAGACAATGAAGTTAGATTTATATTCAAAATTATTGTGCCTAATTAAGAAAAATTATATCAAAATCGATGTAGGAAATGTAGATAAGATTTTCAAATTCCAATGATATTTTATTCAATTAGACTTTTACAAGCTCTTCTGAACATATAAGCAACACCCCTGTTCCACTTTTTTCTATATATGTGTAAAAGCGAAAGGTTTGACTGGCCCGTTGGCGCAGTAGGCAGTGACCCTGCCTTCCGCTCCCAGGGGTCGTGGATTCGATTCCCGCCTCGAGTCTGGGTGTATTGTGTATCCATTACCTATAACAAAGGCATTAAATTGTCTACCTTACGGACAGACGTCCGTGTGTCATATAGTCCTGCATATAATTATTTACTTAACCATCTTTAGCCGCTATATATAAAAGCGAAAGGTCATCTAAAACGAAATTTCGAAAGAAGTGTGATTTACAATAATGAAATTTGGCAAGGAGGTGTTATGTAGTTAGTAGGCATCTGCTAAGAAAGGTTTTTTCGATAAGACCAGATTAAGGTCTTGAAATTTTATGCGGATTAAGTCGCAGGAAACTGCTAGTGGTTTCTAACCAATGGACATCAAATAAAATCCTTATTATTCACACAATTAGTGATATGAAATTCATCTCATATTTTCTCTGTTACAGGTGTTATACCAAGTCCATTTGAATACTGTGATATTGTAACCACTACGACCCATAAAACTCTACGAGGACCGCGGGCAGGAGTTATTTTCTTCAAAAAGGGCGTACGTTCAGTGAATGCAAAGGGAGAGAAAATTATGTACGACTTTGAAAGCAAACTGAATCAAGCCGTATTCCCAGGATTGCAAGGCGGGCCTCATAACCATGCTATTGCAGCAATCGCCACTGCTATGAAACAGGCCACTCTGCCGGAGTTTGTGGAATATCAACGCCAAGTAAGGTTTCCAATAGCATACTTTTTAAAATTTATTTGAAATATGTTCAAACTGTGCAATATAGATGATTAACTTAGACTTCTTAAAAAATTAAAAAGTTCTAACTACATATACATACATAATTCGCTAGCTTAGCTTGCCTTAGACAAATGCTATATCAATATATTATATTGTTTATTTTTAGCTTATATTATTTTATGGAGGAGTGAAGCACTTCTGACATCGGGGTAGCGTCAAAAACCTTTTCACTGTGCATTGTATGTGTTTTAGACTAGCCGAAGCCCGCGACTTTTATGGTTAAACAACTTACAATAAGGTTTTGTTTTATATAACACTACCAGGAATATTTTAAACTAGCTGTGTCGCGGGTAAAATTAAACTTGCGAAAGCCCTTAGGACTCTTTAATCCAGCCCTTTTGAAAAATCCGTTTTACGCGGATGTCCACTAACTAGAGGTAGTTACCTCTTTGTCAATGTTCACCTTTGTACGTTCCGCGGCTTCCGAGATTTCCTAAAAGGTGATTTTTTACTTTAATATATATAAATATACGATATACTTCCGTGGTAATAAAATCTATATTTTTTTGTGACTTGAAACGAATACCTTAAATTATTTAAGTATTTTTGCAAGTTCACTTATAAACTTAAAATATAAACGTTTGAAATCCCTTATTATTTAACTTTAATTGCAAAATTGAATATACCATCTATTTCCCGTAAAATTAAAGAGCTTTTATACCTCCTTAATCGAGCCTTACCCAAAAATCCGCTCTTAGCGAATTTCTACTAACTATAGTCTACCTTCTTGCCAAACTTTATCATTTCACGTCCCGCGGTTTTAGAGCTTTCGTGTAAGGTGAACTTTCACGTTTATATTTATACTAATGTATAAATTTGCAGAGTTTATTTGTTTGTTTACGTGAACGCGCTAATCGCAGGAACTACTAGCCCGATTTGAAAAATTCTTGCAATGTTGGATATCCCGTTTATCGAGGAATGCTATAGGTTTTCACCTATATTTACGCGGACGAAGTAGCGAGTAACAACTAGTATATAATATGTAGTTATGTGGTAATAAATATGAGTGACCACTAAACTATGCATTCTTCAATGCAAAGTGTATCATTAAACATTTGCTGTAATAATTAAAATATAAATATTGCTTAAGAAGATAAACAAAAACAACCGTATCGAAGTCGCCCATAAAAATGGCAGTGTCACCGAAAAACAATATTTCAAAAAAAAAGGTTCGACCGACAGCCCAGTCATAGCCACCACAATTTTACATCAAATTTAAATTTAACTTTATTTTTAATTTGAGCTGTGTCTGGCTCCGGTATGAGAGCAGTCTTTCTTGTTAATACCAATAATGCTATAGATTGAGCGAAGATCTTACTCTATACAGCTTTAGAAGCCATGGATTCGCTTTTAAATTAAAATTGATTGAATACTAGGTCATCGAAGTAATTGCATCACACTGTAACGACATTTTACAAATAAAATAGACTAAGAAACGACAAAAACGTTTTTCTTATTGTCAAGTTTCTAAGAATCCTTAAGAATCCGCCCGCAGTAATTAGTATTAGCATAATAAATGTAAAATAGCCCAGCCAACCTATAATTTCATTACAATTGCCAACCTATAATTACAAATTGCCTGTATTGGTAAACACTTCAGCTGAGCGTGAATGGAAGCCTTAGCCCGCCATTTTGTTAGCTGTCATTATTATTGACAGTTGACAGTTGCATTGTAGATAATGGCGGCTACTTGTTGAGCGCGGGAAACGTCATAACAGACGCTACGTTTTAGAAAATTATGAGAAAGTCGCCATATGTATTTTCACTAAGTAAATAATATAGTGCAAAACTCATTTTGTACACGATTTAATACTACCATTTCGTAAATAGCTACGTCAAATTTGTACTCTAGGTTAATTTTATAATTTGACAATTAATTTCATTTCGTACTCTAGGTCAGCGCAAACGAATTTTATTTTAGAACATAACATTTTCGCTTGCTTACTTTGTTGGAAGTTTTATCAATAGTGGTATACAATCGTAAAACTTTAACTGAATCATTTGAATTTGATAAAAGAGTTAAACCACTCGGAATGGCCTCAGACGTACCAAAAGCGCAGAATTGCTTTAATGATAGTAAAAATTCGGGTTCATTTCACTTGACAGTTGACGTGTGCGCCATCAATCATGATTTAGGCAATTATTTTTTTTTATATATTCGGGCGTGGAAGTTCATTAACACGAAAAGCCAATTTGAATTTGGATAAATGATCGCAGATTTCGAAAATGTATTGCATAAGCGATACTCTTTGTAGACACAGGTGGTATGTTGATTCGTTCTTAATGTCTAGCTTTGAATGCTGTTACTTTTTTTTCTCGTGGTGCTCCACGAATTTGGAGAAACATCGAGAGCACTCGAAAGATAACTCGAACAGAAATTAACTTATCAAGATTCTATATTAAAGGAAAGTTTCCTGCCAATAAAACTGTAAGATCTTACTCAGTTAGCCAATACGTTCGCGCTGTTAGCGTCGGATCAAACGGTTTTAGGGTTCCGTGTGACAAAGTATAATAAAAGCTTTGAAAAAATATTGTATTCTGTAGAAATTTGACGGTTTAACGTTGTGGTATAAAGTATTTTTAAATAAATGCAAAATATAGGTCTATGTGGGCTTTGGAGATTCATTAGTCACAATAATACAAGTGTGCATTATTACTAATAATTAATTTAACTGATGATAGCACATGAAGAAAATCCTTATAACCCGACCCTAAGTATTTCTTGTGGGTCTTAACTTTACAACTAATTAAAGTTTAGTTTCTGCAATAGAATTATATGCTTAAGTAGGATAAATTATAATACGCGATGGCGATATTTACGGGACTCTGTTTCGAATGTCATTAAACGATATTGCAATTTGCAGGGCTTTCTATGAAGTAACGGAAACGATGAAGCACTTCTCGTGCGAGTGCGATGGGATGGCCAGAATGAGATTGAATCTCTTCGGCGTGGCCTATCCAAGGTCAGAAGACTGGATTTCCAAAGCCCTGTAGCTGCAGGCACAAGGGAAAGGACGTGTATAAAATATCCGGTAATATGTATACACTTGGCGGGCCCCATCAAAGAAGAATAGAATAGAAGAACGTTTCGACAGATACATCTGCTATGGTTTAGAAAAAACTGCATGGATCATGTATGCCTCTGTTAAATTACTAAATTACTATGCTGTTGTATTCCTGTATATGTATTTTCTATTTCTTTTAAAAGTTTGTCTCGTACTGCTGTAATATTTTCCTATTCATCTTCTACCTAGCATTAATACGGTCTAGGTCCGCAGAAGATGTGGCTGTGCAGCGAGTTAAGATGACCGACTGCAGTGTGACGTCATCCCCGGAACCCCACAACTTTTATAATCTCTCGACTAATATCATTCAGTGACATCAATAGGGAACCACAGTCATAATAACACTGTTCTATTTTTAACGCTATATAAATATATTTTCGTATTGAAGACGCTGAAAAAGCGCCAACGCTGAGATTTAACGTAATGCTTTTTTAACTCTCGTGCGAATGAAGGCTAAGGTATGGCACTCGTTCAAATTCTCATTGTAAGAGTGTTTTGTTAGTAACCCATTCGTATAGTAAATTTATCCTTTAAAGAATGCAGAAATAGTGCGTAAATGCACCTCCAATAGCGACTTCAAATGAATGCAAATAGTCAGGGAAGCTAAAAATTTTAAAACTGGCTTTTAAAAACCTTGGGAAGAAAATATTTTTAAGTAAGAATAGTTTTCTAACGCTTGTCTAATTGCGGTAAAAAGCCGTTATTTTCAAATCAAATGACATATGCAGTGCAATTTAATTAGTGTACACAGATTAATACCTAAATTGTGATTCATAATATGAAGGATTTAAAACTTACTTTAAAGGTTTGGTCTCTGCTATTACGACTAAAGCAGTCAAGGCGAGAAACGTTAAGATCGTTTTACCCATTTCTATTACTAGGAAGACACCTGAAAAGATCAGTAAAATTATATTCTGTAAGTAGAGAGTAGAGTGCCGTTAGACTTATAAGTAACTCGGAATCCAGGGCCAGTCAATGTAGCAAATAATATTGTAGCGGGCCATATACTATATATGTCGATGGACCTTAGGCGGGCCGGATTAAATACTTTGGCGGGCTGGAGTTGGCCCGCAGGCCGTACTTTGCCACTATACTATATACTTTGCTAATATACTATATCACTGATTTACACGGTCGATTTTAGTCTCCAGCCCCATGCGGCCGGTGGCCGCTCGGCCAAAGTGAGATGGTAACCTTGGCCCTTGCGGTTTCAGCCACTTGAGACCCAGCTGAATTGCCATTTAGAATGTCGATTTTCGCCGCACGGCAAAAGACATTCGGTTTTAGTCACCCGTGTAAACCCCAAATTTGGCTAGTTAATACAAATATGTTAGCGTTTTTCTGTGCTATATTTTACTATCGGTCTCTTTATTTAATACTAGCGGTGCCTGCGACTTCGTTCGCGTAAAATTAGGTAAAAAAAATCTAGCACTGGTTTATATTTGATATCCGACCTCCTCCATGTTTCGGAAGGCACGTAAAACAGTGGGACCCGATTAATATCACTGAGTGTTATTACTCGTGAGGTTGCAGAGATCTTGGGGGTTCCGAGGATGACGTCAGATGGCAATCGGTCATCTTAACTCGCCTCACAGCCACATCCTCTGCAATCTAATCGGACCCTGGTACTGGACCGAGATAATGCTAAGAAGAAAAATATAAAATAACAATAATGTCTGCCGTTTTTATA
Source organism: Charaxes varanes (assembly GCA_024363005.1). Taxonomy (NCBI): domain Eukaryota; kingdom Metazoa; phylum Arthropoda; class Insecta; order Lepidoptera; family Nymphalidae; genus Charaxes; species Charaxes varanes. The sequence goes on along the minus strand of JANCMC010004801.1, from coordinate 3,514,061 downwards.
CTGTATTTTTGATACTTTACTCAGAAAAGCATCGGAAATACTATTTTGGAGTACAATCGACGGACGTAAATTAAAAAATAATTGAAGTCCTTTTACCGAATCTTTAAATTAAGTAAAACCCTTTGTCAGACAAAGATCAGTCAAAAGAAGGAACGGGAGCAAATATTGAGCTGCAAATCCAATTAGTTGGCGTTAAATTCCTGACCGCTTCAACGCTTTTATTACAGCTTTTTAGTGTAACATTAATCTGTACCTAAATTACTAAGCTAATACGAGATTTCATTATAGATTAATCTATACATAAAAATAAAAATCAAAATGCCTCATATGTGAGAGCTGTGGTCGAAAATGCGGATCCAGAATTGATTTATATAGCCACAAACGCAAGTGCTAAAATAATCCACGTTTCGTTTAAATCATCTGATATAGATGTTGTAGGCCAATGACGATGAATCTATACATATTATTATGTTTAACGTAAATTCAAAATATTATTACAAATTCAGAGGATTTGTTAGGTAAAGCTTTATAAAGGGCAGAGGTGACATTAGAAGGGAATTTGAAATATTTATCCTTATAAATGATTGAGATTAACAGTCTCAAAATTATTTTATTTATTTATTTATGTATACGCTTTATTGTACGCCACAAAAGAAATTAACATTAAGAAAGTAACATACATCAAGAAAAGAAGTACAAAAGGCGGTGTTATCGTTGGAGAGCCATTTCTTCCACACAACCTAATATTATCTTTTATATTAATTTTTATTTCAATTATTATATTTTTTACTAATCACCCAATTCCAATAGGACTTTTTCAAGAATTGACATAAAACATATCAATGTTTCCAATCTTTTAACGCACTTGGAGTCCGTTTAAATTATTAACGAAAATTTTACATTCTAAATAGGTGGGGAGCCCAAGAGGGGATTTTGGGATTTATTCGAACGCGTCAGAAAACTATATAGGGAGAATCCATGCACCCTATAATGTAGCCCCACCAAATGTGAACTCTTAATATAGATCGGTTCTTCAGAACACTTATAGGACCCATATAAAAATTCGGGCACGTCAGAAATAGATAAGGTACGTTAATTACATAGAGATAAGCTTATATATTAAGTAATTAACGAATTCAGTGTGAAATAAGAAAATGGGAGAGTCGCAAAGTTGTAAAAAAAACGTCTGAGAAACATGGTTAGAAGTTCTTTCATGCTCTTCTTGCCTATGCTGAATTTAAAAAATGGCACGCCTTTATTTCCGTTTTACTCTTCAGGCTTTCCAGGTTGTTTCATTTCAATATTCCGCTTATTGATGATCTTTAACGACCATGATCTGTCACGTCGCAGTTCTTATGCCTTATATTTTATTACAATTTGCAAAACTCGTTTATTAAAAGCGCATTATGGATGTAAACGGAGTTCACTCTCTATCAGTGTCCGGCACGACACTGGTTGTGTTCGCCTAATCAGTATTTATTGCTACGATCTGTCGACAGTGGCTCCACCCCCCACCGCGCGCCTTTTACCAACAAATCTGTCATTACCATAAACAACGAAACGCGCCATACACTGCTGGTTTACTTCTTCTTTAATTAAATTATTATATGTGTAGAGATCAATGGTTTCATTAAAAAGGTATTCGTCAATCATCATAAGAACAATATTTTAAATTGTTTAGGTGTAGGTTTCTGAGGAGCGTGATTGTAGATTAGTGAATAGAAGGCATGTGATGCGATAGCTAGGGTAAGCAGTTCTCACCGCAGCCGGGTGATAGATGGGTGATCCATTCTAACAATGGTTTTCAAAATCCTCTGTGTCACGCTAAAAAAAAATATTTTTTAAGAGCCAAGTTATAGTAGAAAAAAACTTGGAAAAACGAGTGCATATCTTTTTAAACGGACGAGAAGATACCGGAGTCCGACCCAAACGACAAGACGCCCACCGCTGGACTTTTATCTAGTAAGGTGAATATCTTATATTAATTAGCGTATTGATTAATTATAACCATTAGTCAACAACAATCGAGACCACAAATTAAAGTTATCAAGGGAAGAAAATATTAAGCGACATCGGGGTTTAGGATTCCGTACTACAAGATTAGCTTATAATTTCGTTCTGCCCCTCCGTCCGTCCGCCCGTAAGGCGGTCCCCTAGCATTTCCAAACTATTAGACGTAGAGACTTGAAATTTTACATGCTGATAGAATATGCTAGAAACTCATTAGGAAAATTTTTCTGAACGAAATCGGACAACAACTTTTGAAGTTATTTAACAAATAAGTTAATAGCGTATCAGATACGGAACCTTTCTATATAAGCGTGTCTTGACCCGCTTTTGGCCATTTTATTATGTATTTGAATACTGATTACTTACTAAAATTTTAACATCAAATATTGTCTTTGAATATAAAAGCGAAAAACGCAGAATTTCGAAAACCGCAGGACATACAAAGGTGAAAGTTGCTAGGTAACTTGGTATACAACTGCTACGAATATAATATTTTAGGGGCCAGATTAAGCAGGTTTACGGGTTTTCGCAATTTTACGAGGCCAAAGTCACAAGACAGCTAGTAATAGTATTTAGTAAAGGTACAAAATATAAGAATTCCAGAACACGTTCTACAATTTCGTCTTCAATTCCAGCGGGGGTGTAACTCAGTGGTAGAGTGTCTGCTTCGCATGCTGAAAGTCCTGGGTTCAAATCCCAGCACCTCCAAGAAGCTTTTTTTATTAAAGTATCATATTACAGTTTTTTTTGATGTATCTGACTAACCTTACATAAATCTTATCAGCAAAGTAATTTAGTTTTCAAATTTGGACTAGTGGATCAACGCTTGCGTTCGATTCTCGTTATGCCGGAGCCAGACGTAGCTCGTAAGTGTTTGTACATTTTCGTCCTTGGAGACTACAAAGTTCTATAAAACTTTGTGCAGCTACACAAAGTGTCTAGTGTTTGTTCAATGATCATGTAGTGTCACTACATGAGTATGGTCTACTTTACATTAGAAAAATCGAAACACTTCCGTTTTTTTGACATATATTCCTAAAAATATACACATTTTTCTGATAATCCTTACAAACCTAATTCTTGCAACTCAAAAAACATATAATATTGCTACATAAAGGTTTATGATGTACACACACGCGCACACGAACACACGCGCACACGAACACACGCACGCACGAAAGCACGCACGCACATACACACATACTCACACACGCACACGCATATATAAAATAATTAAGGTGTATTCGTTGGAGTGTTTGTTTTCTTTTATGTTTTTTCTTCTAAAATCATGTTATATTTCTGAATATGTACAAAATATGTAAATTATTACAATATTATTTGTTATTTGGTTATTTGTTATTGCTTACTAATTTCGTTATTCAACTTTAAGACGTTCTTTTTCTTTATATTTTAATGTATGAAATCATTGTGGCCTTAGATTTACCTAACAAAAATTGTATTCAATTTATTCGTGTGTGAAACGCTGTCTATTACAAATAAAAAAATTAAATTAAATAAAAACGTAAACTTGCAAGGTGTCTCGATTTTTCCGATGATAAGTATATATGTAAAATCGTTTTACATACACCGAAAACCTTAAAAACTCATAAAAGAAGTAGATTTCCAAGCTACCACTATCATTCTTTTAATCATGGAAATCAGAAAAAAGCCTTTAAAGCAGAAACCTCCCTTTCGTGATATGATAATGATGTATCCATCTCGTTCCCAAATGAAATGTGCCTGTTGGCTGTCACATTAATGTAATGGATCCAGGTTATAGTAGAGAACATTAAAGTCGATTAAAGACACGCTTTTGACTCTTTTCATTCATACATATAAAACACTAGCAGTGCCCGCGGCATGACACACCAGATTATAAATCTGCCCTTTACATTTATTCCGTACACAATATTAATTCTTTTATATTATATATTGGCGCAATGGGCAGTGACCCTGCCTTCCGTTCTTGGAGTCATGGGTTCGATTCCCGCCTCGAGTCTGTGTGTATTATATATATATATATATCAGATACACACAGATCGACAGACTATAATATACACTATATAACGAGGAACAGACTATAGACGATTCGCCTTAGTGACTATTGTAGGCCATAAACTACTGTACTATTTGAAAAATGGTTGTACTTGATAATTTAGCAGACGTATGTCTTTTGCGAAGAGATCCTTAGGGTAGATTGGTTTGGAATTTTTTTTTTAATGTATCTTTCTTGTAATCTTTAATGTGTTGACAAGAGATATCTGTTATATGTTATTTACTTTGGAAAGATTTGGATATATGTCAGACTGAATAGAAGTTGTAGATCACTGCTTTTAAACAATCAATGACCATTTAAAAAGACTGCAATTTATGTATTGCGACATCAATAATTGACTGATAATTAATTAGATTCAGAAACTGTTGCACGCCTAGAATGGCAAATTGTAGACATTCTGTAAAGTTGTATAATAAAATCTATTTATTACCACAGTTTATGCTATAACTGATTATCTATCAGAGCATTTATAAATTAGAGTCAATTCCCGTTCTTTCAGCCGTAGGTATTTTAGCACGCAGCGAATTTTAATGCGATTTTCGTCAATAAATAGCGTGATACAAGAGGAAAGTTTATATGTATAATACATGCGTATCTACAGTGTACCTTTGCGAAGTCGAGGCGGGTCGTTAGTTAAAAATATTGCTTTAAGTTAAATTCGCGTATAAATAAATAATACATACAAGTAGCACTTGTCTGAATAACATTACTTAGTGTGCTAATAACCAAAGTTTATAATCAGAAGTCGTTAGATTTGTCAAAAAACATCTGAATCATTCGTAAAGGATTGTTTAGTTAAGTCGAGGGTCGTTATTCATTCATACGAAATATTTACACATTGAATGCATTCAAATAGAAGTTTTTTTGCGTTTATTATTGTCAGAAGAAGGTTCCTATGAAAGAAAAAAATCACAAAAATTGCGCAGAAAATTAGAAAATACTTTAAGAATACTTAACCACTATATTAAACTATTTCTAATGTAGCAGGAACGGGAAAGGAGACAGGAAATTTATTATGGGACACTAGAATGTTGTAAAGAAAGTAAGTAACCCAACTTTCGGGCAGTAAATGGACGCCTAAAAGCTAGCTTAAATGCAACCGCTGACATTTTGTCAGCGCATGCTTTTAATACGGCTAAAGCTCCTACTTCACCAAGTCGCCATGGTGACGTCGCCAGCTACGTAGCCATGTATATCTGCGGTTTCCAAATGCTGGCGACGTCGCAGAAACCGTTGCCTAGCTCACTAGGCAACGGTTTCTGCGACGTCGACTCGGCGTCGACGACGGTAACTCATTACCTGTCCTAAATTTTAATATGAATTGTTTGTATACGTACCGGGCGACATCGCCATGGCGTCTCAGTGATGTAGAGCTCTAAGAACAACGGTCCATTACGAAGTTTAGGCTGTTGTTCTTATAGAGAGCAAGGGCTGACAAAATTTCAGCTTTTAGTAAGTACCGTAAGAGTTCAGGGGCTTTTACTATATAATTGTTGTAATTGAAAACATATTTTTTGGGAATCAATACTTTTATAATATATTTTGTCGTATACGTCACGTAAGGTCATCTCAAGGGTACGAAGGACATTTCAGGCGCCAGATTGTCTCGACGAATGGACGGAACACGGTTTCAGGTCATTATCCTTCTGCTAGGAGTAGTTTGCTTATAAGGGACAATGTGATATTTTACTTAGTGGAAAGGTTGTATTAAGGTTTCTTAGCAGTTGTAATATAAAGGGGAAAACAAAATTACTTCGCATAAGACGTTGTTTATTCAGGGAAAATGTAACTCTATGCGGAAAACCTACTTGTTGATACTTTAAGAAATAAATAGTAAGTTACTTTTATCATCAAATCACGATGTTTCATTCATTTTTAAACGACTTCAAAAAAAATACAGTCGAATTAAGAACTGCCTCAGTTCTCAATCGACTGTATTTTTTTGTTTGTTTGTTACCTCAGAACTTTCGACTGGGTGAACTGATTTTGATGATTCTTTTTTTATTTGAAAGCTGGTGCTTCCCGCGTGGCCCCATTTTAACTTCTGCGGTGCAGTTTTGAAAATTTGAAGTCGGTTTTTATTGTTACAGTTTTAGGTTGTCTGTAACTTCTTCAACGCACAAAATTACCTTGAATCAAAGCAAGAGTATACCTATTATTCTTATTTCTCTTAGGTTGTTGAATAGCCACTATAAGTGCAGATTGTTGAATGTCCATTGTGATTCCAGGTTGTTGATAGCTATTATGATTCCAGGTTGTTGAATAGCCATTGTGATTCCAGGTTGTTGAATAGCCACTATGAGTGCAGATTGTTGAATGTCCATTGTGATTCCAGGTGATAAAGAACGCGCAGCGGCTGTGCTCGGGGCTGCAGGCGCGCGGGTACAGCATCGCGACTGGCGGCACCGACGTGCACCTGGTGCTGGTCGACGTGCGCGGCGCAGGGCTGAGCGGCGCGCGCTCCGAGCGCATCCTCGAGCTGTGCAGCATCGCCTGCAACAAGAACACCGTGCCCGGCGACAAGAGCGCCCTCAACCCCAGCGGCATCCGGCTAGGTAACCCTCAATATTCTTAGTGTACACTGTCATCGCCGGTGACTCAGTTCTATCTGATCAGCTCAATCTTGTCTTGACTAGAATTTTTTTTTTTAGTAAGAATAATTTTTTAAAAGTAGATAACAAGTTTCTTGCTGATTCTTCTCGTGGCTCGACTTCGAATCAGCGATAGCTTTAAAATATGTAACGATTCAAAAGAACTTGTAAAAGTCTTAAAAAATATTTTGATTAAGAATAAATTGCAAATTCTGTCCCTTAGAGACACACAGTCACAAACAATCTCATAGTATTTGATATGAAAATATGTAAGTATTATATATATACATTGTGATTGTGAAATTTTACAGAGAGACGTTGTATCACTCTCCCTCTTTTATCAAACATATCACTGAAACGTTCTGAGATAATGCTACATCTATTAGTTAGATTGATTTCACCATCGGATTGTGTCAGAATGTAAAATTTAATTCCAATAAATCATCTTGATGTAAAAAATTCCAAAACTGTGCAGGTCCTAAAGGTTGAAGTGTTCCAGAAATACTGGAGACGGTTGTTCGACGTGGACGGACTCACGGGGGATGGGTACCCGTTAACCTCAGATGGGTTAATTCTAAATAGTGCGAGCGCGGATTAAGTTCCTTATAAACATTTTAGCAAGTTTGAACTAAATTGTTACTCGGCTCTGCTAATGAACTTGATAGAAACCTAATAGGAATTTATAAGTTAAGAGATAACTCCGCCATTTAGCCGCTCTCGCTAGCGTGTAAAACTGGAATAGTTAACTAACTCAATTACCATCTTATAACCTATAAACTTTGCTATAATACGTATTATTCTACGTATAAATTACATCTACGCGAAAGTACATGTTTCTTTTATGCAACCAAAACCTTTAAATCTCAAAAACTTTAAACCTGAGTTGTCTAACAACAACAACGGCAACATTATGACAGGCACCACCAAAATGGCACAGTCATATAAATTACGTCATTAAATTGTAAATGTGAAAATTGACACGACCTTTATTTATAGATAGCTTTTATCAGAAATAACATAGACTAATTACTTTAAAAATAGGGTTCTCCTAAAAAATTAAAACCTTCAATATTAAATAAAATTATTCAATCCAAACCCTCGAAATCGAAGAAAGTCCAACGCAAGCAAAGTCTTGTATAGCAGGTAGATATTAATATAGTTTGGTAAGGATCAAGATATTGTAAAGGTTACATTGATAACCCATATCCATGTAACCAGATCTGCTCAAAGCTAGCGACCTTTGTTTGTGCCCAAGTTGTAAGTGTCGACCGAAGTTTGTCTAGCTTGTATTTTACCATTTCAATTTGATGAGCTAACTCTGCACGGGAGATCAAAGATCAATTGTCTCGTAATATGAGTATATGTACGTGATAGTTCTGGTAGTACGGGGATCCTGTGTCTACAGATTTCGTCGATTAAGTTCATGTTCACAAATAGATTTGATTTGTTGAAATATCAAATAGTTATAGACCCTCAGTTGTTCAACGGTAAAATTTTGTCTCGCACCACCACTGAGTATATGACGGGGACTTTATTATTTATATAAGCACAACGTCTATATATCCCTAACCAGTTTTGTTTAAAAGCCAATTACTTATTCGCCAAGACAACTCTTCTTGTCATTCAAATTTTTTTTGCTTCATATTCCAATTTTTTTTATTTTCATTTTAAATATATATATATATATATATATATATATATATTGTGTCTGATAAGAAATATATATATATATATTTACTTATTTATTTGTAGAAATATATACACATGGGAAATACACCCAGACTCGAGGCGGGAATCGAACCCACGACACCCGGAGTGGAAGGCAGGCTCGCTGCCCACTGCGCCAACAGGTCAGTCAAAGGTGTTTTTTTATAAACCTGAGATTTAGAGCGAATAGTAAAATAATGCGAATTTTTCACTGCTCTCTTTATTTGAAGAAAACGTGTTTATAAAAACTGTATTATTACTCAGTATTATGAAATTATAATAGATATATCTGTAGTTATTTAAAATACTTATTCTATTTGACTGTATAACATTGTTAAATGGTGTGAAAACTTGTATCTGATCAGTGAGCATTGTTTGTTATTGAACGAATTTACGCAATGATTTACGTAAGGCATATCTCACTATTCCATTATCTTTATGAGTGTTGACGTGTAAAGTATAAAGAGTTTGTTTTTAACTTGCTAAATATTAAACCTTACTGCAAAATTCCTACACGGAATCCCCATGATATTATATTTAAAAAAAATGGAGAAACTTTTATGATTTAAATTTTTTTAGTATAATTTCTATTTGGTTTTTGATGTATAATAAAAAAAAGAACCTGTTTTTAATGTCTCTTCAATGCACTCAGTAAAATTAAGTAAATAATTAATTAATCATTTCGTTTAATTTTATGACAAGTAAGAAGGTCGTTATAAACGTATAATGGATTCTTAAATATGTCTTAATATATAATTAAACGTTAATTTGGATAATTAGGATAAATTGTTTAATATCATGTAAGTGATTGTTTTTGTTAATTGTATAAGGTTTTATGTTCAAATATAGTATAGTTGGAAAAAATATAGACGATGACACTCGTTGATGTTTAATATACGTATCGTAGCCACGTAGCGCTTTGCTACGAGTTATGAGAACTGCTTAACCTAGTGATCGACTTAAATGCCTACCCCTGAGTAAGCTACGATCTCTATTCCATGTTCCGCAATCGTCCGCTTTCATGCGCGCTCCTGCAAAATATCCTATTTGTTCCCCAACATGTGGTTCACAGGTGAGCCACGCTTTCACCGCCGGTCCCGCTTGGGGCAATTCTTGCACCAACAGTTTCAGGCCAACGTGTAGGCGCTCTCCCCTGAGCCAGTTAGCCGTCCATTTTCCATAGAATAATTGGCATATCCAAGCTGTGATTTGAGGACCGCATAATGCTTCCGTAGAAGCTGAGGGAAGAAACTTGAACCGTAGGAGAATAATGGAACGAAGAAAATATTCAAATAAACATGAAGAAGAAAATAAAATAACCATGGCACGGACCTTCAGCCCGTAGAGTAGAAATTGACGCTAAAAAAAGGGCGATGAGGGTTTTTTGCCTACAAATTGTGGAGATGTTCGGCAGAATAGGGCATCTCAGATATACAACTTAAAGAAAAGGACGAGGATAATGGAAACATTATTCATTCCGTTGATTTCAGTCTTATATACTTCCATTTCTCATGAATTCTAAGTAACATCGTTTACAGCTAACGAAGCAAAAAGGGATAATGCGAAAACAATTGCTCATCGTGACTTTTTCCCATCCTACGGCCATGTAACGTTAATGCTTTTATTGTATTGTATATTTGAATCAGCCTTTTCCAAAGAAAATCCAGTAAGAGTTTTCCCAGAAGTCTTCCGAGAAGAAAGCTTGCAACTCCCTCTTACGTATCACTTTTAACATTTTATAAATACAAAACTGCACACATAAGGACTTAATAACTGTTGCCTCATTTTGAACTTCGAAACGCCTAGAAGAAGAATACAAAACCAAAGAAAAAATTAACAAAAATCAGTTCTAAAGTTGTTACAGACACAAACACCAAAGGATGTTAAGTCAATCCACTCGTATTGTATGTGCATTTTTTGCCATCTGACGTCATCTTCGGAACCCTCACAATCTCTACAATCTCACGACTAATATCCCTCAGAGACATTAATTGAGACCCACTGTTTTACTTGCCTTCGCTAATTACAGTGCTGTATAGAAAACGCTTCTACAGTAGACATGTTATTAGTGTTTGATACGATGCTCAATTTGGGGGTCGCTCAGTTTACTGGGAGACACTAATTGCAGCTTTTACACAGCTTTCTCATGAAGCTTTAGTGTTATTCCGGTTTTGTATCAAAATTACTGGTAAGTAACAATTTTTTTAGTAATATATTACCGCTAAAATAATGTTACTAGTATATTTATATATAAGCATAATATTTAAAAGGTAACCGAAAAAAAATAGGAAACTTGCCTTAATCTATATACATATAGTATGTATAAAATTGAATTCCTATTTCCCTTGGTGACGCGTGAACGGCTGGACCGATTTTGCTTAGGTTTTTTTTTGGTATTTGTTATTGTCAGGAGAAGGTTCTTATGAAAGATAAAATTAAGAAATTTACGCGGAAAATTAGAAAATTTATCAATAGTTAACCGTCATATTCAGTTGCTGGGACCGGGACCGGGTACGGGAACGGGAATGGGGATGACAACGGTAATAATATTATAGGATAATAGAATATAGTAAATAGTAAGTACTCAATGATGGGGTAGGACAACGTCTGCTGCTTCCACTAGTCTAATAGGGAAAAAGGAATTGTTAAGAATATCCTTTATCCAGTAAATCCCGTAAGTGTCGCGCGATGCCGACATATTCACACATCCTCTTTATGGCGATAAATATATGTTAAAATAATATAGATTAATCTAGAAAAAAATACAAAATCTGTAATTATTAATGATTCATGTGCTGTCATTAATAAATGTACCAACAGAAATATCAATGAGTCTTCCGAAACGTAGAGAAGGTCATAGCTTAAACTTTGGCCGGTATTTGAGCCGATCGCTAGGCTAAGCAGTTTTTGCCGCGTCCGGGTAATAGATGGGTGACCCATTTTATCACTGCTTTATATTTTAAAATTCAACCTCCTCCGTGTTTCGGGAGGCACGTAAAACAGTGGGGTTTTTTATGTTACAAGAGGGCAAACGAGCAGGCAGCAGGCACCGAAGTGCCTACCGGCGCCCATGGACATCTGCATGACCAGAAGGCCAGCAGACACGCAGGCACGGATATGAAATAATTTTTTATTAAGATAATTGATCCTCATAAAACTAATTGTATTTAAAACTAGGTTATATCCGCGACTTCGCTCGTGTGAAATCTGTGGCTTTGTTAAATTTTGAAGATTTTTGTTTTTTTGTTAGGAACCCTATTGATAAAAAAAAAAACATACTTATAAAGAAAAATAAGTTATGCCAGGTTCCGACTCACTAAAATCTCACGGTGCGCTTATACGGCGCGTTGCGCGAATTCAAAAATCTCAGCGGTCACAGCGCCACTGACATCTAGTATTTAACTAATTTTGAATCTAAACCATACAGAGACTCATTCAACACGAACAAAAATTAATCAAGATAGATTTTATTTGAGTCTATACAAGACCCGCGATTACGTCCGCGTAAATTTAGGTAAAAAAAATGGTTTCAATTTTAGCGCGGTGATATAATTATAGCCTGTTGCTTTTCTCGATAAATGGACTATCTAACACTGAAATATTTTTTCAACTCGGATCAGTAGTTCCTGAGATTGGCAGGTTCGTGTAAACAAAAAAAACTCTTCAGCTTCATCTATTACTATATAGTAGTATAGGCCTCTTCTAACGATTTCGATGACGGCAACCCAAGAAATGGAGGACTAAAATTTTTAGGTAAGATGAAAAACGCCGACTTCAAATACCCTCCTATACTTACACATATAACTCTTTGGGCCCACTTTACTACCACAATTGTAGTGGGGTATTTAAAAATAAACTTGGTTAAGCGAGCCACATTAGATTATAATATAGATAATGTGTAGATTAGTTGTATACTGCAACTGACTTCTCATCCATCCATTGTCCACGAATAAGTAATGTGCAATACCCAGGACTATCCTAGTTTAGGATGTAGAATGTACCCTAGTCAAGCATTAAACAAAACGGTCGCAGTCGCGGGCACAAGCCAGTCTATAAATATCTAATGGGTGATAATAATTATCACGGCTAAAGTCGGTGGCGGCGTTGCGCGGCGGAGCTCACCCCACGGGCGGCTCTTAATTCAGTGTGTTCGATGATATCGCCCTATACGGGGTACACCTTCCACCCCCCTCACGGCTCCGCGCCCCCTCCATCGACATCGGCAAATGGAGCACCGTCTTCTTCTCCTATGCAGGGTTCCCTTGCAGCATCGGGTCCCGATAATCTTAATGCGCTCCAACGTGCTATAGATTCCATGGAAGAAAAAGGCTTACAGGAGGATCCGCGATACTCTCAGTTATTAGCTATTCGCGCTCGGTCCAACCCTCAAGACCCGAGCAAAGGCCTATTCTCTAACAATCAATTAGGCCAGTTAAAGTAAGTTAATTAAAATGTATCGATAAAGTTTTCTGTACATAAGCATCTACGATGGTTCAATTTATTATGTTATGTAAATAATTACGTGTTTCTATGTTTAATTTTTAGGGCACAAATAGCAGCATATAGGAAGTTGGCTTCTAACCAGCCCATAACGCAACAAATCGCATTGATGGCGGCCGGCAAGCGTACTGGGGACACGCCGCCTGAGTGCCCCACTCCGCCTGCGCAGCCCCCCTCCCCCTACAGTCAAGGGTAAGCGAAAACTAATAAGCACTTCTTTGTTTAGTATAGAAACAAGAGCCAAACGTACAGACAGATCACTTGATAAATCGTGACTGCCGAAACGTACTAACAACTGCGCTTACCAAAACACTTACCAAAATGTTTGCTAATCGCTTTTTGCGGCTATTGAGATATTAATCCTTTTTGGAAGGGCTATATGTAAGTCATTTAGGAAAGTAGAGAATAGTAGCTAGTAGTGCAGAGAAGTTCTGAAGGAAAGCATATTATTTGTGTTGGTAATACCCAACACTAAAGTCCCTAAAACCTAAATAAATAGCCAAAGCTACCTATTTATGTCTTTGTGTGGTTCAAGTGCTACTACTATCTCTTGGAGAAATAATTTCATGCTCTTGTTGTCCCTGTATCACTTTCTTATACATGGCTCCAGCTGAAACAGAAAATCTAGAAAACATTTGTCTTATGGAATATGAAAATTGTGCGTAGTTGTGCTGTAATGTTTGAATTGGTTCTTACCCCAAGGTATTTATATAGTCAAGGGCAAGGGGGCGGACAAGTGGCCGGCGCCGGCGCTGCGGGAGGGAAGGGGGTTTTTTAACAAAGAACTTATTTTGGTTAAAAAAACAAACAAATAATAAAATATCATTAAAATAACATGTCAATATCATTCATCATTTCATTAACTATTAGTAAAATATATAATTTGTTACTATAATGCCGCTTTTATCAAATTATATGCGGAATATGTCGTAAATGACAAAACGGTTTTGTGCAATTTCTCAACAATCAGCTTATTTGAGTTAGGTCACTTTATGATTAAGCGTGCGATATATCTCATGGAAAGCGACGCAAATTCAATGGCTTTTCCCATATCAAAAAAACCCTAACGTGCCTAAACAAGTTTTCACTTCAAAAATTATAAAACTAGACAGACTAAACAGCGGTTGATGTAAGGTTCGTAAGTACAGAAGCTACGAGCAGTACAAGTAAGTAAAGCAGTCTCTAAAACCTAGATTAATAAAGATTCAGAGCATTAGTATGCCGTTCTGGTATGTTCACCAATGACTATATAAAGAAAGTTCTTTATATGGCCACTTATAAATATTTGCGTCATGAGTCTCTCGCATTGCTCAAGCTGACGAGGTATCCTTGGAACGCTACTAGTACTATTCATGTCAGCAATCCTTATCCTTTTAGAATACCTAGGCGTAGCTTTTCAAAGAAACAAAAGGAATATGATACTTTGTGACGACTCTATGTAGTTCTCTATGCCTATTGACATATAATATACCTAGGTTCTATTTATTGCACTAGAACTTTATGTGTGTGAATTAAAATTTTTGTCGTTTTCCGTTTATGTAAGTTCAATTTTTGTTCCAACAAATTGTATACGCTCTTTATTCATTCCTATGCTTCCATATTCATAGAGAATCTTAATATTTCCGCATCTAAAACTTCCCTATCTAAATTTAGGTAAAGTTCTAAACATTTCTTTGTCTCCCTAAGTAAAAATCCCATACGATAATCGGATAAGGTATCAAAAATCCATTTAATTTTTGACCTTAATACTGATATCTTACTTAGCAATTTATGATTATTATTTACTAATTATATAATTATTAATTTAAGAAAAATATAAATTATAATACAGTAATCCGCCCTATAACACGATACTTTAAAATTTTGAAGGTTAGCTAATAATGATAATTTAAAATCTGTACGTGAATATTGCGATTCTGAAATTAGTAGTCCGAAAGTAGTTCCGAAATCAAGGAAATATTCATGTTGGTTATTTTAGTCACGCTTTTTCTTACCGTCCGTCCTTCACGTAAGTACCACTAGGAAGAACAATTTCCGGTGATTAGTTGAGATTAACTAACAAAAACAAAAATTTATTTTATATACATTTATAATAGCATTTTATTTACTCGCCTCAGTGTCCCCGAATTTCCGTTTTTTTTTTTTTAATTTTTATCATACTGTAACTAAGCTATGTGGCTCCATTTATTTTCAAACAAAAATCTCATCAAAAAGATAAAGCCAAACAAATATGTATTTTTATATATAACACCTGCAACACCGGGGGTCTTGCAGCATCTACAATATCTAGATGCATACAGTTTTTAAAAACTTAAAAAATAAATAATAACATTGAAGATTTGCAGCAGAGTACTAAGACAACTTTAATTCCTGATTAAAAGATACATTTTGAAATGCAGAAACTTCTCCGTTATTCAAATCTTAAGTTTAAGCAGCCATTTAATTTTTCCTTAATTGATCTCTTTGGAGACTTACTAAAGATATCGAAAGAAATTTGTCTTGTGAGTTATGACAAAACAAGTATAGAAATTTATGTTTTGAAATCTTTTAAATAATTTTAGAAATAGAGTTGCCATATAGCAAAACAGGAATTTAATTACTATATAAAATTTATTGAGGTACCCGTAATTTTTTCTCGGAAAATTTACGAATCGAAAGATTCAGGTTTGATTTTGGGATAAACATTTCGTTTTTATGATCTTCTTTTTTGGAAGAATGTTTAGATAAATGAGTTCCGCCAATATTTTTTTGATTAGCTTGTAATGTTTCACTGCTGTGCAAAGGCCTCCCCCCTGTCCAACCACACCATATTTTTATGCTACCTTTTTCTTTCTATAAACCATATTTATCAATTAATGTTACTAATTACATATCAGTATTTGTGTTGCGCGATTTCTGCGTAATGACGTCAAACATACGAACGCCAAATGACAAAAGTAACGTAATGCATAACAAGCAAAAATGAGCCTTTTAACTAATTGACGTGCAAACGACATTCGACCTTAGCGTGGCAAAACCAATTTATTGGACTATACATAAAGTCCTGCTCAGTTACAAAAGAAAATGAAAGAGTGCAAAATAAATTCAGTAAAACATTCTTTATCAACATTCAACTCCTTAAAATACTGCATAGTAATAGATTTTATTTCATAATAATATTAAAGTTAACCGATAATTGTTAAAGCAAAAAAGACCGGTCGGTGAGGAGAGAAGAAAAGAGTAACAAAACGGTTTGTTATTTGCAAGCCCTTTGGTGCTGCAGATGTCTATGTGCAGATACCATATCCATCAGTAGTCTCTTATCGTCCATTCGTTTGCCCCTTGTAACATAAAAAAGATGTCTATTCTACAGATCTTCTCCTTCTTCTTTACTGTGTATCCCACAATGTGGTCAATCCGATTTTTCTTCCACCACTTCGCCCGATCCTTGACATCGTCTTGATTCTGCACTTCCTAGTGTCGTCTGTAACTATATCCATTTTACAGATTAAAAATAATATATTTTCTTTGGAAGAAGTTCTAGATTTAGTGGTGAGGTCTATATATAGTAATCTTAAGTAGAAACTTCGCTAGCGTGAGTTGGTTTTTATGGAGGTTTTCAGCGTTTGTACTGCGGTCGTTGTCATCCGTATAGCGCCATCTAGTTTGCTTTAATGTAACCTTTTTCCACTCGACATCCTTGCCATCTCGTTATATAGCGGCGGTTACACGCTAATCGACACTAATGTCAGCGAATATCGATATTTTCAATCTTTCATCTATTATACTACTATGCTCTGATACCACTAATTTTTAATATATAATAGTAGATAAGCGCGCGGTGGCTAGTGATCCTGCTTTTTCCTCCGGGGTCATGGGTTCAATTCTCGCTTCGTGTCTGGGTGTAGTATCTATAGGTATGTATTTATGTTACCCATAACACAAGCATAAAGTCGTCTACCTTAGGAACAGACGTCCGTGTGTTATATAGTCCTACATATTTATTTATTTATTTAATGGCATCGGAAGTCACATTTCAGGTGATGCGGACAAAGTCACGGAAAACTATTATTTCATAAAATTTTCCATTTGCCATGTGCTACAGGAGTTAAAAGAGGTACTGGTACCCGGACGCGCCGGTCCAATTCGGCTACAAGCATGGCGTTACCTCTAATTTAAATTGGTTGCTTCAAAGCGCTAATCTTAGGAACCACTGGTCCAATTTGTAATTTTCTTTCAGTGTTAGATAACCTTTTTATCGAGGAAGAGTGTAGGCTATATATCATCCCGCTAAAAGTGAATCTATTTTTTTAATAATATTACACGGAAAAAGTCGCGGGCACAGCTAGTAAATATATAAACCTAGTACTAAATTAACAAAGCGAGCGATAATAAAAACTCACAGCGTGGTACTGCATTCGAATCGCCCCACGCCACGTATTGTAAGCCATTCTAAAGGTATTATTTTCGCAACCGAGTAAGCTATAAGAACATTAAGTAAGTATAAAGTCGTTAGATTTAAGCCCGGGCTCAGATTACACGACGAAGACTTGCTTAATACGGACCGACTGCAGATATTCAATAGCTTGCAAAATTATACCGCTACAAGGAAAGGCTCCGTTGGGGATGTAAAGTGACACCGGTGACTGTGGCATTAGGTGATCAGTGACTCGGTTTCACCGACGACTATAAATGAATCAATAATTCATATAGGTCTACTAGTTGTTAACCGCAACTTCGTCCTCGTAAAATTAGGTGAAATGATATGTAGCATTATAGCCTTCCTCGATAAATGGGCTATCTAACACTGAAAGAATTTTTCAAATTGGACTAGTAGTTCCTGAGATTTGCGCGTTTAAGTAAACAGAGTCTTCAGCTTTATATATTAGTATAGATATACGATATAATCGAATAGATCAAATATGCAAGACAGTTGCGAGGAAGGTTTTTTTTTTTGCTTTTTAAGATTGAATAAAATATTATCTGCGAGGAAAAAAAAAATATTTTTATGAACAAAACTGTATTCCATCAGCCAAAAACTCTAGTTGACTGGGCAACTTTGTTCTAAACTAACTAAATTTTGTAGCTCGTTAGCCGATTTCCCCCGCTGTCTTAATATTGAAAAAAGTAGGGTGGAAACAACCTATTGATACGAAATACCTCTGAGAAACATAAATGGCAATAAATATTTAACTTAACGAAAATAGCAAAAGTATTTCAAAGCACGAATAAACACATAAACATAGGAAGGAAAGAAATATCAAACCCTGTCAATGCACTTTTCTTTGCTTAGGTGCTGTTAAGGATATAATTGTATTCTTTATTGATAATTTGTTAACTAAAAACATATATACTGTGTATTAATTTATTGGAATGCACTTTTCCTCTATCACAGTTTCTTTTAACTAGCACAAGAATAAGGCTCTTAACTCAATTGCACCAAATGTAACAGTTTCTTAAAATAAATAAATTACACAGAATTTACAGACGACTATTTGTACACCAGGCTTGACTGGTAAAATATGTAAATGTATTTGTTCACATATTTTTGCAAATAAAGATTTCTGACTCTGACTAAACGGTCTACAAAGTTCATTGAAGCCATTTTTAGACTGTTTAGTGGTCTGTACGTATATAACCGATATTGTGTAAGGTTTTTTAGGTTTATTAGGGTTAGGTGAATTTGATCTGCTTACCGAATTGCTCTATTGGTGATGAAACAAATGAGCTGCAACGCTTGTCCACAAAATCCGCTAAAATTGACCAATTCTTCTACTGAGTACCGACCCTTTAAGTAAAAGAAATGCTGAGCGCTAAACAAGCCACTGAAACACACAGCAAATTAAAAAATAATTTAATAATTTACCACTTAAAAATTCAACAAAGTATTGAAATAAATTTTCTATGTAAATATAATATATAATCATATGTTCGTTACACCTGTCGGAAAGTACGGCTGACTTTCCGTTCAAGACTATGTTATAACTCGTCAAGTTTAATTGAGAGCCGTATTGACTAGATTTGTTATAGCAGATCAACTCCACTCAGGACTATCGTGGCACCCACTAATAATTCAGCTAGTGCGTTATTTGAATTTGTGTGTAATAGTTTAAGAATTAAGTAGTTTTTATTAGTATGTATTGCATAACGCGATGTGTAGAATTTGTATTAATTTACTATAGGACTGTCATATACGAATTGTATAAAAGTCCCTAAATAAATAAAAAAACACTAATAACACAAGTTTTATTCTTAATAAAATTTATCTGTTGGAGTGACGAGGATAGTTAGTATACCAGCTTCAACGTCGCTTACCTTACAAAGAAAAGAGTATCGTAAGCTAAAGTTCCAGTTGATAAAATGTAATATAAATCATTGCAATTTTCTGGACCCCCGCTGTTTTCTGAAAAAAGAAACACATACAATCATTTAACCTGAGTTCAATGTGAGTTTACTGAGTTTCTTAAAAGAAGGTTTAACTTTGTATTATTAAAATAACGCAATGGTACCTGAAATATAATTAACAATAACAGCAATGTGCACAAAGATAATCCACAGGATAGATATAATCTTGATTAAATGAATTGTAGCTAAATCCTTGTTAGCCATGCTAGTATTAAAAATCCTCATCCAGCTATGCTTCACGGAGAAACTCAAAACCAAACTTTTCCCGATATTCCTCTTTGTCTTGTATTCCGTAGTTAAACTTGCAGACGAATTATGCTTTAATCTGGGACATGGAAGGATATTTTCATTTTGCATTGGATTCGCACATTGCTTTTTATATTTTCCACATCTGTTACAGTTTGTAATCCCTTCCGATGTTCTTACATCTAACGTAATCGTCGGAGGTACCACTTTTTCTTTCATTACCTTTTGTAAGTCAGTCAAATGGGTCATAGACAATGTACCTGCATCCATTGCTTTCACCACCTTTTTTTCTCCATTAATATTCTTTTCTACAAAGTTCTTATCGTTGTTGTGTTGTTGCACATCGAAACTTGAAGACTTAGAATATGGCCTTAATGTTATTAAATCCAAATCGACTATTGCGGCAACGATGGATAACATTATAAGACTTACAGTTACTAATATTAGTGTTACAGCACCGATGTCAGTTCTAATATCATATGAACCTTCTATATGTCTGAGAGAAATTACTTTAACCGATCTGGACACCGATTTGTTTGTTTTCAAATGATCATTTAGCATTATGGAAAAATTGATGATGGCAACGACGTCTTCGGCAGCACATGAACGTGGTAAACAAAGACCAAGAATAATTTCATATGACTGCAATAAAAATCGAAATTGATTAAAAATTTTCATTCATCTATATGTCACACATAAATAATATATAAGTTTAGTTAGTTAATTATATTTTTTTGATTATAATTTAACAGACTTAGCCTTAACTTTCGGTAAATGTAGCAACTTGGCCATAAAACAACAGAATGATGGACGGACTGTTAACGATCTTCTTATTATATAACCCGAATAGAAAATCACAAGCTAGAAAAAATTATGACCATAATCTAGTAGATTATTGCACTAAGCGCAAAGTTGATCGTTATTGCACGAGGGATGTGGTTGGTAATGTTCTAAATAAACGCAAGTGCAGTGTGCTTTATTTACTCAATTCAGCAACAAGGTGCGTAATCTACTTTTCTTTCAACTACATCCCTATTTCCATTTTTTAAACTTTTCTTGCTAAATATGGAGCATTAAAGTTTTACAATGGTATAGATTGCGCGCCATTTGATTTTTATTCGGTTATATCCGGTCTATTTTTATTTTCAGCCAGTATCTTTTTGATCCAATGTATACATTTTATATGAAACTTAATGGAAGACTTAGACCTCTGTGGTAAATTTATATCATAATAATACAGTCCATTAATGAAAAACTGTGCAATAATGAAATAGCATATAACATTTCCGCACTGTTTTGCGTTCTTGGCAGAAAATACGTCCTTTGTGATCGGTTATGTAGTTAATAATGATAAGATTAATGCATAAGTGAACGAAAAGTTTATTTTCAATCAGGTAAGATCTTTTTATTCTGCCATAGCACGTGTAATAATAGGGGATAATAGGGGAATACACAAAAAAAAATTATTTCGAAACCGTATGTAATAGGCAATATTTAAATACCTTTGGCATCGTTAACTTAGTAATATTTAATATGATATGGAGAGTTGTATATGCTAACGGAATGGGAGCTTCGTTGTCCGCGTCTACAAGACGTCTCATCAGCTCATCCCGTTTGAGTAGTGCATGCCATTCATCTATATCTGTAAATTATTATAATGTCATAATATAGGGAGAGCCGTAACGCATTTAAATTAAGAGTAAAGTCATACTTACTACCGCCAAACTCTTTCTCTCTTCTAAGTAAGGTGTTGAGATATTCACCACTGTAAAACTCGCCCCACGTTTCATTTCTGTCTTTTGATACATAAGTGTTATCCTACAAAACGATTTTTTTAAAGAAACTGTTTTCACGTCCTTGTCATTAATTATAGTCAAGTATTGATAGGCAAATCAGATGTAATTTATAATTTTGATGGATGTATCTATAGGTACGTTTAATTAGAGGTAGCGCCACGCTTGCAGCCTTTTTGGTTTGCAACCGAATTGTGTCGGCGCGTCCGGGTACCAATACCTCTTACTCACATAAGACCGGCGAGAAGTGGCGGCAATGCTGTCACGTTAAGTCATGGTATTGCTATCGCGTTTCGTTCGGTCTGTGAGACTTACAAACTTAAAAAACGAGAAACAGATACTGGTACCCAGACGCGCTGGCGCAATTCAGCTTCAGACCAAAAGGACTACAAGCGTTGCGCTGCCTCTAATTAGATAAATAGATAAGCTAATAGGGGAAGGAGTAAAAATATATAAAAGTAGATGGAGAAAAAATAAGGACGTGGATACTACTGTCCCAGGCAGTATAAAGGGAGTGACAATAGCGCTTACCAACTTAAGACACTGTTCCTTAGAGCCTAGCCAAAACCTCGACCCGTCGAATAGGCCAGACTGATATCGCCCTGAAGCATCCACAGCTGAAAGTTTGTAATAATATTAATGTATAGTCGACCCAGAAAGTGCTCAACTATTTTGGATGACAGTTTCTAGTAAAGGAAAATTTTGGTTATTGTTAGATATTAACGTATATAAAATAACGAGCAAAAAGAAGCCCTTTAACTAATTGACGTGCAAACGACAATCGACATTTGCGTGGCAAACCAATTTCTTGGTTGACGTTATACATAATGGAAATCATAAAATTTCATGATTCAGTCTTTATTCCAAGAGATTTTGTATCTTTTCCTTCCATGTACTGATTTTTATAGCCAATATTTTTTGTATGTATATGACACATCGAGCGTCTGATCCTAAAGTAGACAACTTAATGCCTGTGTTATAGGTAATACACGCCACAGACACATTTCTTTTTGTAGACATGTATATAAATATATATACTTATATACACCCAGACTCAAGGCGAGAATCGAACTCACGAACCCCGAGGAGAAGAAAGGCAGGGTCACTTGCCCACGGCGATAACGGGTCAGCCATATTATTGGCTAATTTCGAACAAACTATGATATTAGTGGAGTTATTAAGGTATGAAAGTAAGACAGAAAAACAACAATCTTATATTCGCATTTACTAGTAAAAATCGAAGAAACCAACCATGAAATTGAACAGTTTACGTGCATTTTAAACAAGTTGCAAGTAAGAAACAAGAATGAAACAGTGTCGTTGACAGCGAGCGGTAATTATTGCGCCAATTGCGTGTAATTAACTTTTGCTTTCATTGAGGTGTGCGTGAGATTACTGATCGTATGTATATTTTTAAAGAAGTTTTAACTATAGAATAATAAAAATATTACTTCCTTAAATATTAATTCAAAATACTTGTAATTATTATATTACCTTTAATCTCTAACGTCTCGGATTTAAAAACATATTGACAAGCTCTAGGTATACCTACTATATCGTAGTAGATACAAATTATTCATTTTATTACACATTATCTTTGAAAAGGCCGCACCCAGAAAATAAATCATACAATAATAATATGAATTATAGTAAATAAGGCAATATTACTGAAAATCCAATTATATAAAAAAGATGCACATATACATATATTTGTTAATAATACAAAGTATATTTAATTAACCTATAACACAGGCATTAAGTTGTCTACCTTAGGAACAGACGTCCGTGTGTCATATTATAGTCCTGTATATATTTATTATTTATTACTATTATTTATGTGTGGAAATAAACTTGGGAATTCATACGTTCTATTTGAAGGCTTTTTTAGCGCACGGTAAAATACCTCACGTGTGAAGGAGGGCCAAGTTCAAAACTTGTGCTACGTCCATAAAGATGTGGGCATCATACCTTCCACGGATGTGTTTCTCGGGGTGAGTGTCTCGTTGCAAAGGAAATCGAGGGGCATATCCACCAGATATCCTTGTATGAGGTCGATCTTCCTATTCGCCAGTGCTGGGTCTTGGTGCCACAAAGTTTCGCAGTGCTCCTCTTGAAACTTTTTCAATTCGGCGAACGTGTGCACTGCGTCGGTCGGTATAGTGTGGAATACCTGGAAAATATCTCGTGAATATTATAAACAGTTTCAGTCAATTTAGATATATTATCTTAATTGATAGATTGAATTATTCCTTAACTAGCGGACCCGGCAGTTGACGTTGTATTTTGAGTCACTTTCTTTTAGCCAATAAACCATTCTCCTTTATGTCGTTTCCATAAAACGTGACACCGGCTTATTGTTTTATGAAATATTAATTTTACATGGCATATCAGTCAAAAGGTCTAGTACTAAAGTCATCTATTTCAACTATTCTGAAGTAGCGATCAAATCTGAACTATTTTAGTATTATTAAGTAATCTTCTGATTTTTTCTTTCTTTTAAAAGTTTCAGGAAATAAGGGGAATAACATAAAAGAAACAAAATTCAAAATGGTTCAGCCGTTTTTGAGTTTGAGAATAAAGATTGAATTATATATAATTATACATATATAGAGTTTTATTTTAATAGTTCAAATACGGTAATCATTGAAATATTACAGAAATATTATATAACATCTGTTAAAAACGAACAAGTACTTTGACCTAACCAATGATCTCACTAAAAACGGCTATAAAACCAGCTTATACGCGGTAGAAGTAGGAGCAAGGGGTATACCAGCAAAATCCCTATACAACCTACTAAAAGACCTTGGCTTGTCAAGAACTATAGTTCAGGAATTACTGTTACTTGAGCACATCATAGATTAATAGAAAATAATTATACACAAACTTCTATATCCGTTCGGAAATACAGAAGCAGGCAACTGATTCCACCTTCACCATTGGCACCTCTGTACCAGTTAGTAAATAAGTAAATCATAAAAGTTCCAAAGGTCGCGTGGATCAATATCTCAGTTGTGTTAACGGATATAGTGCGCTATAAATATTTCTGGGGAAGCGATTCCCGGATAGGTCGCAGAGCGGAGCAATTCGGTTTATAAACGGCTTTGAAAAATTGCGACATCTCTATTGGGACTGAAATAGTTGTTTCGAACGCTTAAATTGATATCTACTGTATTTTGTATTTCATTCTTTTCTTATTTTTTTAATTTAGAAAGTTTATTTTTTGGCCGCAAGGTAAAAAAATATTGGAATTAAATTAAGAAGAAAATTTTACATGCGAAAATTCGAAGGAACTAGGGAAAATTTGTTGCTTTTATAGCAAGTAAACATGTAAAGTTATTGGGTCTACAAGCGTGTTTTAAGAAAACTTTGAAAACATGCAATCAATATTGTACTACCGTTTACAGTGCCAAAATACTGTTGACATTTCAAATTGCTACGTACATTCAGAATGCAGCCATTTGTAAGATAAATGCATACACATATCATATTTGAAATTGCGACTTTCCTTTTACGTCTTTCGGTAGAATTGAAGGAAGTTTGAGTAATACGAAATGACTATCCTCTATGGAACTGTTAGCAAATAGCTTATTTTTGTGACCACAAATTGGTTTTTCTGGGTCGTTGTGTGTTTGCGAATAGCTAAAATGTCTACTTAGTAACTAGCAACTTTGTGTTGATCTTGTCCAACGTATTTTTATATTTGCATACCTTTTTGTTTATAAATCTTGTTGTGTTAATGTTCTAAATTGTTGGATGCGCTTAGGACAAAATTAAACTACGTGTCCATGTTTTCTAATTTTCAATTTAAATATCTTTTTAATCAGTTTTTTAATATGCCTCTATGAACTTTCTTTCTTATACTAATACTAGCGGATCCTGCAGACGTTGTCCTGCCCGAATGTTGGGCGGCGGTGGGGTTTGAACCGGGTACCTTGCGGATTTCAGTCCATACCTTATACCGTTGAGCTATTGAGGCTTTAAAAAATTATTATACGAATAATCATTTTTAGTTCAGCAAATTGCTTGATTTTAATTAAACTAGAGTAGAGCACTCGGCAAACTCTTCGCGTTTTGAGGCGTTCGATATTATCTAACAAACACTTTTCATGGAAACAATAATGAAAAACGGTTAGAGCATCATCAAAATCGCGCTAATGAAAATTCCGTGCCTTGTGACAACGTGACAATTGAACAAAGAGTCATTACGGTTTATTGTACAAACGGTTGTGAACTCTATTACGTTCGAATATAGTTGAATTTGTTATAAATTGATTTCGTACATCGCAAATTAGCACGTATTTGTGACGTTAAATAACAAAAACCTTATATGGTCAATTGTCGCACCTAATTATTATTTCTTTGATCAAATATGTCGTTTATTTGAATTTTGTATTAACGCAATTTTTTCTAGAAGTGAAAAGGATAATGTTGACTCAATTAGAGTTACATAGCAGTTTGGATATTAAAAATAAAACCTCGATATCGCAGTGGTAGAAAGAAGGATTTAATCTGTTTGGTCCTCGATTCTAAGCGTGACGTACTTTTTTTTTGTCCCTGGTAAATGTGTTTACGCACCCCGATGGTCGCGGGTAACAACGAGTTATTATATAATTTGGTGATAAAATTAACGATTTAAAACCTAAATCTCCAACGCGCCCTGCACTGAGAGTACGTCGCAACAAACTTACTCGGGTAATTTCTTGTCACCATTTAACAATAGTTCAGATTTGGGAAGAGCAATTTATTCCCAAGCATAATTATCTTTAAATTAATCCGTTACATTATAATAGGATTTTTAATCAGTTTTAGAACTATTCCAATATAACGTAATGTGTTTTTAGCCAATGGAGAGGAATCAATAAACAAATTTAAGCGGGACTGCAGACAAAGACGTGTCTTCATACAACATTGTTAAGTCAACTACTCTTTGCATATTCATTTAAATTAATTTCAAATCATAATGCCGGAGCCAGACGTAGCTCAAAATGTTTAGGTGAGGTCAGGGTTAGGGCGAAGTAAGTGGAGGAGGAAGATAAGGAAGGCTGACCCCCCCACCATTTGAGAGAAAGAGAGGAACATACACGTATAGCTTACTACCTGTTTCCCGCGAAAGGGCCCGCGTTAAACTGCGAAATTCCTTAGGCCTCCTTAATCTCGCCCTATTGAAAATCCTTTTTTAGCGGATGTCTACTAATTACTCGTACAACTTCTCCTTGTATCATATAGTGGATCTCTAGATTAGTAGGTATTGAAATTTGATAAAATACCATCCCATTTGTATATTTATCTATACTATTTACAGTATGTTCTACTTGTACAAAGAAGTATGGCAAAACCATTAAGAAAAGCAAAAAAATAATAATAATGTATTGCAAATTGTATAGCAATTCGTTAAAACTTCTGTTACGCTAAAAACTCAATTATACACTTAATTATGAAAAAAAAAATTAAGACCGTGTAATAATCATGACTAAGAGTTAAGACAGTATTCACGATAATTTACTTGAAAATGAAGTCTTAATTCAATCGAGCACACCGCAGACGAGCTAATTTGTCGCGTGCGTTAGCTGTAGCTAGAAACATTAGCCGGTATGCCCTATTAACCACGCGAGTACATGCATTACGTGCGAGAACATTATATTTAGCAAGGAGCGACAAGAATAAGGTCAATCAGATAGGCCTAAAGTAAATTTTAGTACTGTAATCTTCTGTATAACACGGTAGGTTTATTACACATTATAGGAAAGCGCGTTGTAGGATTATTCTCATACAACTCGCTTGTATGGCGCCGAATGCACATTATGCATATATTAATGCGTTATAAGAGCACCGTGTTATAGAGGGGATTACAGTATAGACAAATACAAAGAAAAAGCAGTTAAATACAACAGTGATGACTAAAACCTTATTTCATATACATGCATTTTTTTTTTAATTAAAACAATGTCAACTGAATATTTTAGCCATTACGTCGGTACTTGAACTCTTCAAGGATGAAATGTCCTGCGTGAAGTTTTCATATTCAGCTATGCGATTTTAATAATATCCATAAAAGTATGTAAATCTTTATGATACGGCTTTATACGAGAAGTACATCAAAAGTACAGGGTAAGTACTCAGTAAATATTTACTTAACTTTGTTCTATGTAATTAAATCAATACATCAATGATTTATAAATAATTTTCTCTTTGACTATTCGATAAGACTATATACGATAACTATAACAAAAACGCAAATTAAAAAAAAAAAATGTCTGTCTGTTTGTTTCGGGTAATCTCCGAAACGTATGAACCGATGTCGATGGAACTTTCACTAGAAGATACTCGATGTTGCAAGGAGTAAAAGGGGGCTACTTCGGTTTTAGAAAAACAATTTTAGGATTGCGCACAAAAAAAAATATCCTCAAAATTTAACAAAATATCTGATTTCACGCGGATAGTCGCGGGGCACAGCTAGTCATAATAATAAAAGTCAAAATGAGGAAACCCCCGGGAGGCACTAAATTCACGGGGGTTTTTCTCAGAATTAGCGCCATTAGAATGACTTAGAATTAGAGTGACAGGTCATTAAATAGCTTTAGCTAAAACCACTGATAATAAATGGCGCGTAAATGTTTTCGAATTGTTTTTACTAAAGGAAGAAAGAAAGAAAACAAAATATTAGTTTGAATTGAGCCTCAACAGCTCAACCGTATAAGGTATGGACTGAAATCCGCAAGGTACCCGGTTCAAGCCCCACCGCTGTTGGGGTATTGTCGCTTATTTTGTATTATATTATTTAAGCTTAGTAGGAGGGGAAAAAAGGGAACATTAGACATACCTAAAAAGTATTCCTAATATTCTTTATAAAAAAAAAAAATAATGAACAAAATTTAGATATCTAAATGAAAACTAGAAACTTAAAACTAAACGATATATAGCGATAAGATATAGTTATCTATCCTAATATATAAAGCTAAAGAGTGTGTTTGTTTGTTTGAACGCGCTAATCTTAGGAAGTACTGAACCGATTTCAAAAATTCTTTCACTGTTAGATAGGTCATTTATCGAGGAAGGCTATAGGCTATATATCATCACGCTGAGTCCAATAGGAGCGGAGCACCAATGAAGAATGTTTCAAAATCGGGGCTCTTTTTCCCATTTGAGAGCTTCCGCTGCAGTTAATAGTTTTTTTCTTATTATATTATATAGAATTTTATATTATATATAAGGATTCTAATCTCCAACTTCGAGACAAATCATTCTTGTAACTTTTTATTACTATTGTTTATTATTATTGTTGTTTGTTATATTATTATTATTCAATGCTAAACTTTCGCAACACATTCAAAACTACCCACATTAAATGAATTAAACGATTTGACTGCTCTTAATTAATAAAATCTTTTATTGATGTACGATCGACGTGTAAACGAAACAATATTATTATTATTTTTTCTTCTATATACATACCCTCACCCACTTGCACTCTTTTATTGATTTTTTTCTTGGACGTCTAAGGCAGGCTGGCAGAAAATGCTTTTAGCATTAAGCTCACCTTTTGTGCAACATTTTTATTTTAGTTGTGCAATAAAGTTAATAAAAAAAAATGTATAAATTTGTTTCCATGTAAGTGATTTGTTAGTCTTTAATGAAAGTTACCTAAACGTCTGTGCAATAAAGTGTTTATCTATCTATCTACTAACGGACGCAAACATAAAGTTCAGTACATTCATACGTGTCAGTTGTATTTTTAATAAAGCGAAGTCTGTTCTATCTATTACGTTTTATTAATTTTCTGGAGCAATATGATGCACCGGTTTCCCGAACTATAGGTGCCTCCGCTGTAACTAAATGGCGCATAACTTTTTATGGAGGCTTCTTTCGCCTCAAGTACTTGTGTTTATAAATTTCATCAGATTGTATAAATTATACATTAAACAAATCTAATACGCTTTTCTTTTCTTTATATTGTACAATATTTTTTATTGACAGCACAAGCTGAAGCGATTTGAATAGCACCAAATGTTCAGTCGACCAAGCAAGTGCTTTACCATTTTGGATGACAGATCCTAGTTAAAGAAAAGTGTGTTAAGGGTTATTGTTCGAAATTAACATAATGCATAACAAGCAAAAGAAAGCCTTTTAACTAATTGATATATATATTTTTTTTATGTTACAAGGGGGCAGACGAGCAGACAGCAGGCACCGGAATGCCTACCGGCGCCCATGGACATCTGCACGACCAGAAGGCCAGCAGATGTAATATCACAAAGTGACATTTAATCGGGTCCCACTGTTTTACGTGCCTTCCGAAACACGGAGGAGGTCGGATATTAATATTAATTGTCCGCGAGGACCATATTTTATCAGTTGAGGGCTTAAAAAATTGGTTCTGGGTAACGATGAATATCATGTTTGTAAAAACACCTTTGCAAATAATGCACTATTTTAGAACCAATTTGGTTAGCACAAAAAAGTTATAGAGAGGCAATCTTAAAAGTTAGACATATGCTGTCGCGGACTTTTATTTAGAACTTTTAAAGGGGAACAATTAGGTCATACACGATTTTTGCGAAACTTTAATCGTTTACGGAGCGCAGGTAGTGGGAGCTCTCAAAAGAGGGAAAAACCGCCGATTTTGAAACATTATTCATTGGTGCTACGCTTCTATTAGTCTTAGCGTGATTGTGTATAGCCTATAGTCTACCTGGACAAATGGGCTATCTAATGTTGAATTAATTTTTCAAATGGGACCACTACTTCTGGAGATAAGCCCGTTCAAACAAACAAACTCTTCAGATTTATATATTAGTATAGATTGTGAAATGGTGATAGCAAAAAAAAAAAATACCTACAACAAACCCGATCGGGTTTATTGTGGGCTCTTTTATTCATATAAATTTTATCACCAAAATATTAAATACTCAAATATAAACCAGTGCTAGAATGGGTCACCCATCTATCACGCGGTCGCGCCCAGAGCTACTTAACTTAGCGATCGACTTAAATGCCGACCACTGATTAGGCCATGACCTCATCGAATGTAAAAAATATTATGATTCAATAATCTATTAATTTTATTGTTAAGTAAAATTATTACTCTAATAACAAAAGAAATCTCTGTAATGTAACCTAAGGCCTTATGTTAGTTCCAATTTTTAATTTTTTTTACTACATAATTTTTGAGATATATTATATTGAAAAGTGTATATTTTCCCATATCTCAAGGTCAGAGCGATAGCTGGTCGCGATATATACATAAATTGCCCAGAAAAAGAAGGTAAATTTTATCTCTTCTTATAAATAGTTTTTTCTTATTATGAACGACTGTAATTTTTTTAAATAGGTTAGGTTAGGTTAGGTTAGGTTAGGTTAGGTACAGGGGAATTTTTATAATATAACCTCGAAACGCCCTTAAAAACACGTTTGTGTATCTGTGCGTTCACAAAGTGTATTGGCATTCGTAGGGTTGCCAACGTAAATTTAATCTTTACCCTACACCAATTATAACCTAATATGATATAAAGAATTGTGAGTCTAGACTAAATAATTAAAACAGCAGAAAATGTTATGTAAATAATACAACAAAAATGGTACTAGAAAATTGGTCATCTGTAAAGTCAGTTTACGGACCATAATTTTGCGTGACAACGCCGAACATTTAGACGGATCGTCTATCTCTTGTTCCGCGCTCTCGCGTGCACGCTCGGCTCAAGCGGAACGTGACAATGAGTCAAAGTTTTTCGTGTGTGCAGCTAGCGTTCATCGATTTATAAGACGCGCGACAATGTTATGCACACACTTGGATATAAGAGAAATTGGTAATTGTATTAGCATCCTTGCCTTCCCAGCTTCTGAAAAGGCAAGAATGCTTTACGTATTAGCTGAAGTACATAGCTATAAGTAAGCAGTAATTGTTATTCATAGTTTTATGGTATAATGAGGGTGTCATGTTCCTCTATTGAACAAACCCTCTATAAAAAATAAAGAAAAAAAATGCACTGACGTTTAAAAATTTATTTCTCAAATGTTATGATACAGATATTTTTTTGCGGTTTAGTCTTTCATGGCAATTAAGTTGCTAGGCAGTACTGCACAAGTAAAGAATTCAACAGCTTAATAAATACAATAAGAATAATTTCAGACATACAATGTCGAAAGATTAGGTTAAATTTGATACAAAGTAAATAATGACGACAGCTAAATAATAGCGCTCTAGCGCTAGATCACATTACCGATGACGAACCAGTTTAAGCTTATATACTTCATAATAAAACAAATGCATCACTCTCAGCAATACAAAATGTGTTTTACAACTAAAAACAAACATCAAATTACATGCAATTTACTCCTCAACTGTTTAAAGCAAATACTTTGTTACATAGTTGCAAGTACAAACATATATTAAACAAGTGAATGGAACCGGTACTGCAAGTGAGAAGAGAGTAGGTAGTATTTTATATAACGTAAGCATAGAGTAGAAGTATAGAATCTTTTTTACATTACTAATTTAATTTTCTGTTCTGTGTATTCACTCCACAACCCTATTTGAAGCGTGTCGCCGATTATGTGTGTTCATCATAAAAAGTTTAAAAATAAAATTCGACGAAAACTCGTGACAATCTATCATAAAGGTCAACGCCAAAATACCATTTATTATGTTCCACACGTTTACACGTTTCCGTCTCTAATAAAAACCACTCGAAAGTCTGAAAGTGTGATCCTTGTGATATCACGTTGGAGAATTCGCGGATTTGACGCGAGTATTCCTACGTCATATTGTCTAAGAAAGGTTAGGTCAATATGTCTAATGTCAGATCCAGATATAGCTTCATTTCAATGATAATTTCAATAATCATATGGTGTGGCCGTGAATTTGTGTAACTTCACAAAGTTTTGTAGAACTTTGTAGAGTTCAAGGACATAATGTACAAACACTTTGAGCTATGTCTGGCTCCGGCATAAGAAAAAAACCCGTTATCATATCGTCTCTATAAAAGATGTTGTCAAGAACAATTTCACTCTTATTGATATCTTTTAAAAATAGAAGCTATGAAAGGAATATCGATTACTATCAGCAGACAATTTTCTCTAAGAGGCCGGTTTGTTGCCATGGCAGTGCGTGGGCTGTGTAAATTCATCAATACAGGCTCCGCCTACGTATGCCGAGATCAAAGGCTTGCCGTTTTAATGTTTAAGCATACTCACATAGTACACTGCAATATATATGTATTTTGTTGCATCTAATTTACTTACATTTACGGTATAGTTATATGAATTGAAACTATAATAGCCCCTACACACGTTTCGATAAATCGGTGCGAGAAAACTGTACAGTTTTTTCGAAACAATTTATCGAAAAGTATGTAATAGCTAGAAGACAAATAAATTTAACTAGCACTAAAAATGATGACGATAAGAATAAGATAAGATTTATATGCTTATAAATTTGAGGACTTCCCTCAATTTTCTGGTATTCCATCATCAGACCCTAACTTGGTGGCAGTGGGATGCGTTGAGGCACATCGGAAAGTCAGTGTAGTGCTGTGCTTTGGTGGCGGATTCGGTGGTGTAGCTTTCGGGTTGCATGCATGCATGCAGCATTACACCGATTTTCCCTCGTATTCATTCGCGGATTAAAGCAAAGTAGTTTAGCTTCTCATGCAAAGTGGTAAGTTATAAACATTAAAAAAAGGATTCATTAAGGATGATCATGACATTTGGCATACGTTCATGCTCCTCTTTTGAAGTCGGTTAATAAATGGCAGGTGCGCAAAACCTTTCTGGGAATAAAAATCTTCGTGAAAAGCCTTACGATACTCATATTAAGTTAAGAATTTGTTACTTCGATCAATGTTTTCGACAACAAAGGAAAATAAATATTAAATAACGTTTAAATATCGTACTTGAACAAACCTCAGGGAGCTTTTTTTTTCTTTGTCACAGTTTTTATCATAAAACCTGTATTTATTGTAAAATAAATCAGTATCTATACTAATATATAAAGATGAAGAGTTTGTTTTTTTTTGCTTGAACGTGTTAATCTCAGGAACTACTGATCCGATTTAAAAAATTCTGTCAGCGTTATATAACCCATATATCGAGGAAGATAATATATCATATATCAAGGCTATATATCATCACGCTATCTATCTATATTTATACGGACGAAGTGGCGAGCACAGCAAGCAAATTTATAAAAAAAAAAAATAGTATCTAGAAACCAATTAAAACCTTTAGAAATATTAGTATTAAACAATATTGCAAACAAAGTGCTTATGCACATTTTTTTAATTATATGAAAGGACAATTACTGTTGAATTCGAGTCTAAGCTAAATTGAATCTATTTCTTTCACCTAATTTTACGCGAACGAAATCGCGGGCACAGCTAGTATTTATTAAATACCGGGGTCCGCTTGGATTGTACAGGATGTGGCTGTGGGGCGAGTTAAGATAACCGATTGCCATCTGACGTCATCCTCATAACCCCACGATTTCTACAACCTTACGACTAATATCACAAACTGACATTAATAGAGTCTCACTGTTTTGCGTGCCTTCCGAAACACGGAGGAGGTCGGATATCAAATATAAACCTGGGTCACAAGTCCCGGGCACTGCTATGGTTCCTTCCTCTGCAACGAGATGGAACCGGCACCCGCACGGTGAATCTATGGAATGCTAAGATAATTGTCTCTTATTTTTAATATAATAACCAATGAGAATACCATACCGTTTCGTGAAAGTCAAACTATCTTAATATTAGATGAAGTATTTAGGCAAACTAATGTTAGGATATTGTTTATAATATATCTGTTTTGCAAGAAAAATGTGTACGGAATCATAACAACATTAATTTGCGTTTAATGATATACGTCTCTCTATAATCATTAATTCAATTTGATAATGCAATGTAAATTCTTTAAATTATCATTTTTGACAAAGCTCTTTTATAATTTATTTTATAAACTAAATTTAACCAATATAATTCAAATTTAAAATTGTTATCTATATTATACTTAAGTAAAGGTAAGGGAACCATGAAATTTAGTATATTGACTGAAGTACAAATCTAGAAAACTAC
Organism: Charaxes varanes; assembly: GCA_024363005.1. Classification (NCBI taxonomy): domain Eukaryota; kingdom Metazoa; phylum Arthropoda; class Insecta; order Lepidoptera; family Nymphalidae; genus Charaxes; species Charaxes varanes. The sequence goes on along the minus strand of JANCMC010004801.1, from coordinate 3,479,704 downwards.
TCTTTTACATCTAAAGAATCGTATGTAGATTTATCATAAAGTTATCTCAAGTATAAGAAAAAAACGACTAAAATTCCGCTCAGGACTTTTATGACAATTATATATTATAAATCCTTTTTCTTATACTTTCAGATTGCAAACACGTTTCAGGGTACTATAAAACATGAAAAGTGTACTTTTTAATAAAGAAAAAGTACTTCTCATGTTCATAATACCGGAGCCAGACATGGCTCAAAACATTTATTTTTTTTATTGAAGATAGGTATGCGCTTGACCGCATTCACATTTGATGTTAAACGTAGATGCGATCTACGGTGGAAAGCGCTTGCCTAGAATGAACCCATTCACTCATGCCTTAAAGGTACCCATGTTGAAGTGGTCTGGGAACACAGACGGGAGAGCATTCCACGCCTTAGCCGTTCGGATAAGGAAAGAAGTATCGAAACACTTTGTACGGGATATCGACATGTCAACAATGTAAGGGTGGAATCCCGCACGGCGCCTGCTGGTTCGATGATAAAAAGGCAATGAAGGCGCACACTCTGCGAAGAATAATCTTTAGAAGACCGATAAACACGCCACCCTTCGACGATGTTTAACTCGCTCCACAGCCAAATCCTCTGCAATCTAAGCGGACCCTGGTACTTAACCGGGATAACGCTAGGAAGTAGAAGAAGATAACAGACATTTAACCTTGATTACATACTGAAGGTAAGTTAATACAACTCCTTTTATAATTTTAATTATAACTAACTAACTAACAGTATATAGTTTTGATCTATTTTGATGTTGTATCTGTAACAAAAGCGATGATTTTCAGAGGGCAATTATTATTGTTGAATTTAAATAACCAACTGAAACAATAGACTTGATAAGTTAATGAATTGAATTTTAACCATTGTTTGTTTATTGTGCCGTGTTTGAACAATAAACAAGATATATTCCAATGATAGAAATACAAATTTGAAAGATTAAAATTACTGTGAAGTTTTTTTTACGTAACAATATAACATTGTTTGTGAATGAATTTTAAAATTCTATATGTTGGGAATTATGAATGGAATTCGATTGGTGGTTGGTTATTTAGGGCTTTATAGATTATATCGATTTATGTATAATTGACAAAGAATTTGGTTTGCCACAATAAAGTCGAATGTCGTTTACACGTCAACTGGTTAAAAGGCTCATTTTTGCATGTTATGCATTACATTAATTTCTGTCAATAACCCTTAGCAATTTTTTCTTTTACTAGAAGCTGTCATCCCAAATAGTTAAGCACTTTCTTGGTCGACTATACCTTAATAGTATGTTCAACACCCTTACTCTTGGAGTGTCAATATTATGTAATAACGTGAGCGATTTAGTTCGCGTTTTTCCACCTAGAATACATGTTTTGTCCCTTTACTTTTTCTGAATATACTGTAAGGGAAGGTAAAAGTAGGTTCTTTTTATTATGGTGCATCATCATCACCATGTATCCACTACTGGCTGTAGGCCTCTTTTAAAGTGTGCCATTCGGATCGATCTTGCGTTATTCTCAGCCAATTTCTACTTTTCGGATATCGTTGATCCATCTGATAGAGGGGCGTTCTACACTTCACTAGCCAATAAATATATACAGGACTATATGACACACGGACGTCTGTTCCTAAGGTAGACAACTTAATGCCTGTGTAATAAATCATATTATTTATTCTAGTTTGTTTTTTATTTTCCTATATGTTTTAGAATACTAAAAATTCATACAAAATGAATTTCGTATAAATAAAAATGTGTGAGATTTATTATTTACGCTTTATAGCTGCTACACACGTATTCATAAATCGTTGCGATTTAACTGTGCAGTTTAAACTGTGCGATTTTATCTGTGTATGAAAAATCGTCGTTTAAACTGCACAGTTTTATCGTAGTGTTTGGATGGCGATCGCTGATTTTGACAATTTTTCACGAAGCTAGCTTGTTACGATTTAAGTGCACAGTTTTATCGCAACGATTTATCGATACGTGAAGTTAATAATATCTCTTGTCTGTCTGTGCATGAAGGGGATTGTTCAGTTAGGGCACTGTAAATAGTAGGTTTATTTAAGCTAGATTAATATTATCGAGAACTCTACTTTAACAAGCTGTTCTTAGATATTTGCGGAGGATTGTTCACTGTATTAAAAAATAGGAATTTTTGGACTCGTCTATTTTGTACCTTGTTTCAAGTTAATTGGACCCAGCTGTCAAAAATGTTGTGATTATATATTTTTTTAATTGTCAAAAGAAATTATAATCCACAAGGTAATAGATAGCATATGCAGATGAAAAGATATATGTATATAAAAAAATTGATGTCACAAGTTTGACTTGGCGAGTAATGGAGCGTCTAGCATGTGTAGAGATTTCACCCAAAAGGCACTTGTTTTGCCGTACCGAAATATCGACGTTTTCTTTTATTATATTTTACTTTTAATTAAACCAGCAATTCCCTGTTGAAAAATTCTCATAGAATCCAATTAAATGGGACAAAAATCGCATAGAAAACAATACACCTTGTTGGTTTCTGTGTGGCTTTTGTCCCATTTAAATGGTTCCTGTAGGAATTTTTCAACAGAGATATTAAAGATAAAAAATCTAATTTGACAAAAACCAAAATCTGTGACATATAACACTTTTTTTAAATTAGAAAAAAAAAATCGGCCCTTTATGAAAAGTGACTTATTTTTGATGGTGAACAGCTCCGCCTATAGGCAATGTAACATAGTTTTTAAAGATAAATAAGATTCGGGACTTGTTTCGACTTCAGGAAACAGCCCCTCGCGGCAGGATCGGTCCAACTCGCAGATAATCCCATTAGACAATGTATTTGCCGCGTTTTACTGTAACTAACTATAAAAGACAATGTATTTCAGTTTATACAAATACTTATATTATTATAGTTGGTTAAAACTTACAAGGAACGCGTGTTATTTTACTTTATTTTTCAAATACTGGAACTTACAAACGAACTAAAGCATTATCACCATAATATGAAAATAGTAACAATTGACATTTTTGTGAATTAAGCTAAAAACGAGCTAAATCTGTGAGTGATGTGATATTCACCAAATGATTGTGATATATACCAGTAGGCGAGCTTCCTAGCCATGGCATTAATAAAAATCAATTTCTTAAAATTTCAACGGAATAGTTGCCATATATATGACATTGCTTTAAGTGATACAAATGAATTCAAAAAAATATGTCACAACGTTCCTTTCACGCGACATCTACGATAGTATTTAAGGGTGTTAGTACAAGGGTTTTTTTTTGGGTAAATGCGGACGCAAGTAAAAAAGAAATAGTTTCAATTTATAATCAGTTTATAGTTTATTCTTAACACTTTCACAGTTTATCACTTAGCACTAAACTTATTACTTAACACTAATTTATGTTATTTAATATCAACAAGCAAACGAGTAATTTGGGCAGCGAGATCGCGACACTAGCCAGGCAACAAAACTTTATCACACTTGGACTTGAAATCATAAAAACCCCATACCTCAATTACAAATCTCTTAAGAACCCATCGCAACGGTTCTCTGCCATTTTTTTTCCACTCCCTGACCAGCCTGCCTGGAACACGCTCTTAGCGTCCTTGGCGCTCTGCTCCGATTGGTTGTTGGTTGATTGGCTTTTATCCTGTGGTAGCAAAAATTTTCCATATTTCTTTTATAAAATTCTTATCATCGTACCACGTTCGAAATTAAAATTTTCATTCTTTTATTAATGAATAAATCTACGCCTGCTATTCTTCTAACATAATACTGTTTTACGTCCGTTCATGACGAGGCCGAGGTATATTTAGATAAAGCAGAAGGTTCTATATAAACATTCCTTAATAGCAATGGCAGTATTTATCACCATTATGTAAATTACAGGAAACATACTGATCCTTGAAAATACCTTGTAATAAAGTTCTTGTCTGTTGTGATATACACACATAGAGGTAGGTGACAAATGGAAAACTACTCAATAAATGTACAAGTCCTACCTTGCACAGTACTTCAACAGGCGTGGACATCTTTTTCTCGCTAATTCGCTCGTACTTTTGCTTCTTGGTGATCGCCTTCAGTCCTTGCCATGGGAGAGATCCCCTGCAAAATGAGAAAACCATTAAAACTTTGTCACATACAGACACTCTACTTTATGACGCCTAAACTATTAAGCTATTATAGGTGCTTCAAAATTTAAACAATTATTTTATATACGTGAAGCGAAAACTTTCGGTACCATTTTACGAAAATTGCGCGGACGTAGGAGTATAAGTATAAATTTGACAAAATTATAGTTTATGTTTTAAAAAATATGCATTATTAATACATTAAATTATTAAAGTAAAACCTCCCGCACACCAATGTTAGATGATTTATATTTAGATACACATATATATGTATTACACATAATGTATTTATTTCTAATTATTAGATTGAAGTTATAGTCACAATGTCACGAGAAAAGGTAACGAACATGACAATCTTATCATCAATAATAAATAGACTAGATGGGGCAAACCATACACATACAATAGTTTATAAACATTGTGTGTAGGAAAGACTAGGTAATGTTAACTAATATAACATCATAAGACGTTGTCAACCCTCAGACTGAGCAAACTATGCCCAGGATTTGGATAAAATAAACCACTGTCTAGATAGATTTTAGATATATCAATCAAATGTTGTTCGTTAGTCTTGCTGAAACTTAAAAGCCTCTGAAGACCTTATTAAATTCTATTTGTTTAGTCTCATTTCAATTACTTCAGGGAAGGTTTGAAAGAAAAGAAACAAAGAAAATCTAAAAATTATATAAAAATACTAAAAAATGCCTCTACCTCGAAATACTTCCAATAGAAGATGTTTCTACTAAAATTTTTAACTGATGTGCAACATTCAGTTACTATTTCATAAAAAAAAAAAAAGGGCACTCGTTCACAACATGGTCATAGACACACACACACACACACACACACACACACACACACACACACACACACACATGCCCACGCCCGCACGCACGCACGCACGCGCATATAAAATAATCAAGGTGTATTAGTTGGCGTGTTTATTTTCATTTATGTTTTTTCTTTTAATATCATGTTATATTTCTGATTATGTGCCAAAATATGTAAAATATTATAATATAATAATATGTACTTATTTGTTATTTGCTTACTAATTTCATTTTTCAACTGTAAGACACTATCTTTCTTTATATTTTAACGTATACAATCATTGTGGCCTTAGATTTACCCAAACAAAAGTTGTATTTAAAGATGCTGCTGTAATTGACTCGAAAAGAACGGAATTTCATTAATTTTACACAATTCAAAAACTTCCTTCTGCATAAAATCATCTGCACTTATTACAGGTAACCTATTGACAACAGATTCGTGTTGTAAAAGGCAATTAAGAAATAAATTGATTGAAGCAAATCTTAAATGATTACAATCTGACTGAAATATTTGGGTTGCTTTTAATGGCTTTCAATTCAACCGCTGTGCGAATGAGACAGATAATCTTAATCAATATGACAGTTAATTGATGTGGAATAACGGCACTGCATTACTCTGATTACGGAATAACAATCAGAGAAAGCGGTTGGTAATCAAATGATGGTTGATTAATGTTTACAATGACATCCCACAATCATCCCAATTGTGTAACAGATCTGATTACATAACTGAGGGACCAAACCATTACTAGCGATGAAGAAAAAATATAACAGAAACCAGAAACTTTCCCCTTTCCTTCGGAAAGGTTCCTTAAGATAAAAGAGTATAAAGCAGAAGTTACAAATGAGTTAAATAAGTAAGCTAAGGTTAAAGATAAACAACTTACTTAGACTTACAAGTAACAATTAAACAACAGCTACATAGCTGATAGAATCAGGCGTTACTTTGCGGAATATCAATGACATGCATGAAAAACTAAACTACTTTGCTTTAATCCGCGAATGAATACGAGGAAAAATCGGTGTAATGCTGCAACCCGATCAAATGGAGTGTGTTTCATTAAAGTAAAGTGCTGAAGTATAAATTTTGTTTGCAATATTAATAAATAACATGTCTAATATTCAAATGTCGAAGAGGGCAGCATCGCCTTGAGTTTTAATATAAATAACGAATGTAAAAGTTTATTTTGAAGTAATGAAACGTCCAGATTTACGACTATTTATTTTTGTTAGTTCGATATTAGTAATTAATAACATTTACTGCAGACGTCTATTTCAAAGTTAACATTTTTAGAATTACGGTATGTCTTACAGGAAGAGGTTCTCAATTCTTCGAATTGTTTTTTTAGCTTACGCATTTTTATAATTAGTTATTATGAGAATCCGAAGACTATATCTAATACATCATACAGAATCTATATTAAAGAAAGGAGGAGAAGTTACAGTTAAAAGCTAGTATGTAATAAAGATGGGCTTTGAGAAGTGGAAACTAAGTTAAGCTGTTACTAGCTAAATTAGATTTTAATTACGTAGTCTTCTCGACGCAATTAATATAATTAAGTCTTAACAATTAGGTGCATTCCCAGCGTGCTCTTTAGTAACATCGACCTTTATCCTCACACCATATAATTAACGCTCGCTTCTACACATTATGTAGCTTTCCCTGCGGCCTTGCGTGCATTTTATTTTTTTATATTCTTAGCAGCGAGTACCTATACAGAATTTCATAGCAACTCTTGGGATCTTCGTCCCAGGTGTAGGAGAGTACTTAAGAGTACTCAAAATAGTAATATTAAAATAACTACATTTAAAGCAGATATTATGCAAAGTACTAATGTGGTGTCATAATCGTGCTATATCATTTTTAAAATAATTTGACATTCCATAAATGAACTACGTAACTAATTTGATATTTGAAATTACAAAAAGCTGTAATTAGATAAAAAAAATATTTAAAAGTTAGACGCTGATGAATAAGGATAAGAATAAAAATCCCTTGAACTTTCTAATAAAACCAGCAATTTTGTAAAATTTATAAGGTGCTCTGTTGTACTTTTAACAATACTATTCCATATGTACCTTTTAAATAAATAAGATCATATTGAATAGTAGCACACAAGATAACGATGTCCATGGGCGCCGGTAGGCACTTCGGTGCCTGCTGCCTGCTCGTCTGCCCCCTTGTAACATATAAAAAAAAAAAAAAAATTGTCAGTAAATTATATGTGACACTTTTTCGTGCGTGCAGCTGGACTTATAAGATGTTATCACGTCAGAAAGTTACAAATCTAAGAGTTTACATAGTTATCTTATTTTAATAAAGAGACATTCGTTGCATCGAGTTAAGTTAATACTAATAAAAACATTAAATGTGTCTCCACGTGTAGTATTAATTTAAAACTTGTAGAAAAATATTAAAATAACACTTAACACAAACTTAGCCTTATTATCTGTGACAGTAATAATTTCATTATGATGTAATATCATAAATATGCCTTGCTCAATTTTTTCCTCAATGTTCTTACACTGTCATTAAATACGTCAATATTGTGCCTAAAATACTGAGGAATATCTTAAAGACCTAGTTGGTACAAGGGTATGAATTTTTTCTAGCAATTGTGGACAGTCGAGTGAGGAGATTACGATCTGTTTTATAAGTGTAGTGTCCGCAAATGTACGACGCAATTACCAATTTAACGCTCAATTAGTTGTTCAACGGTTAGAGTAGAAAAACTGAAGGAAGGACTGGAATTCTATTCACACGTAAATTATTACTAGTATTATATAGAATAACAACTTTTCAAAATAATTAAATATTTTATATCTAATTATTTTGAAATTTTGTTTTGGGAAGAGTGAGACCTCCTGAAACAGGTTTTTCTGATGCTTGCTAGAAGGTCCCTTCACTATGTATTTTAAATTGTATGAGAAACGAAATACACTATTATTATTAATTTTATTAAAATAACAAAAAATAACTATATTTTCAGAAAGATTTTTACATCTATTATTATTGAATAGATTTGCGAGATAAATATTTCGCAAGTAACCAATTTATTATCTTTAGGTACGGATAATTCTTAAAGAATTTGTCATCCTTAACATATTTCTAAAACTCGCAGTGAATAAAAACAAGAGCTTCAAGAGATACAGAAAGAGATTTTATAAATCCAAGAGTAAACAGTTACAAGTCAATTGACCACACAGAGGTACATTACGTCACACGAATTTTACGACTTTTTAACATCTGCCCTCATCTTTGTCACAGGTTGTCACATTTTAGAACGGGAGGGGTTTCCTTTAGTGTGACATCGCAATATCTAGATAACATCAGTTTCAGTTCAGTTTATTTGCATTATTCAAAGCCACTGGGAACTGTCAAAAATCAAATAAAACGCGACAATAATGCCATCACTTGATGTGACAGCATTGCTGCCACTTCACACAAATCTTATGTGACATCATACAGCTTTTGACCCCCTCTGCCCATAGTCACAATTTAGTGATACCTAATTTTAAGCCCCCCACCGTGTGATAATATTTGGATGACCCCTTATGTGGAATAACAAAAGAAAATATTATTTAAAAAATTACTTACATCTACTTCTGTGCTATAAGCAGGTCTATATTGTTTGTGAAGCTCCATGAATATCTTCAGACACACTAATACATTTTCCTCATTCTCAATTTCCATTAATTTTAGCATTAATATGAGAATACTCTTCACATAGGGCCTTAAAGTTTCACTTATGGGTAAACGGTGAATCATCTCAAGAATTAGTTTTCTGACTTGTTGTATATTGTATTCTGCTATAAAATGAGGTTCACCATCTTGTAAGATCTTAAGAAATATTTTGAGAGAATGGTCTAAGAACTGTGGATACTGAGGCGAACTTAATATCACCTGAAAATATTTTATTTCACAATTATTGTACTTTTGATGCAATTTGAATAATGATACATTTCTAAGCAAATAATAGAATCATGTAGAATATTTTATGAAAACTAATATAATATACAAGTAATAAATGTATAAAAACATAGTAGCTATAAGCCAATTAAAAGCTTACACAAATCTCACGCTTAATAATAAACTGCCCTAAGTCAAAAAACGTTTTATTATTTACAACTTATTCTGCTTATAATTAAATGTTATTTTACTATTTTTATTTGTCTATTTAACTAAAAACTTATTTTAGTTCATAACAGAAATAGCTGTAACTCAGTGTTAGATGGATATAAAGAAATAATTCTTAAATTGGCTGATAGAGGACATGGAAAGTAAGGTGCCTGATTCATTTAATTTTATGTCTGTGTCTTTCTTAGAGATCCCAGATAAAATTATACTTTTCAATGCTTTCTTAATTATTCCCTCCAATATTAGACCATTGTTGTAAAAGATGTGATATATGCCATAAGTTGTGACATGTAACGTATGCCTATCCTAATTGGTAAGATAGCCCGAACATCACATAAGTAATTGCCAACAAGACCTGCCTTAAGCCGGAGCCAGATATAGCTCGAATTTTTAGTTCTACAAAACCTTGTGCAGCTACACAAAGGCCCCAGCCACAATACATGATCATTCAAATTAAGCTATGTCTGGCTTCGGCATTCCAAAATATAATTTTTGACACTAGTAAATAACCAAATACAGCTATAAATTTTAGTGACAATTTAAGATTATATTTAGCCATTAATAGGATTTCAATCCAAGGCATTTTGGATGAGAATTATCCATTGAATTGGACGAAATAGTTAACTATTTGAGTTCAATCAATTTTGCCACACTGATCAAAATTCTGAAATCAAATTCTAATTGAGTAACCACCAAGGTGTATCAAGTTATTCGAAAGTAGGACAGAGCTTTAACAGTATCGCTACTGCTTTTGTACCATAATCTAATAAATTCACAGAAAATAACTAATAAGAAAATGTATATTACTAGGTATGATACATAGTTCTACTTATAAAATTGACACATTTTATACTTGCATATTAGAATTCTTATTATAAGTACATTAACTACTAGGAAGGTAATTCAAGTTGAAAATTTGCTGCTTCTAGAATTGCAACAAAATCCCCAGAAATTTTTGTGTATTATACTAGGGTGCATTTTCAAAGGGTAGCCAAATTTTGGCAGGATTTTCAGAATCAGTAGTATAATCGATTAAGGATTTTATATCATGTAGCAACAAGTTTTTTTCTAATACTTAACCATTTCATTGTCTCAAAACACAAAAAGCCTAATACTGAAGAATAAGCAGTCAATGATTTTACATTAAATCGACAAAAACATTTTAAGCTAATATAAAATCCCCCTTCTAAACTAATAGTAATTCAAATTAAATTTATTTTAAGTCCAATTTCTTGAAAAATAATTATAACACCTGAAAGACCTAACCCCCTAATTTTAATATAACAGCAGCTAAAACTATAGACCCTGAAATTGGAGCTTCAACGTGAGCTTTAGGTAATCACAGATAAACAAAATATATAGGTATTTTAATAAACATTACGAATGTATGGTTGAATAGGAATAATAGTGAAACTAAGATGTCATACATAATTTTAAAGTTTACTACGAACGCACACAACTAAGCATAAATCTCGACATTCGTCACTTACGTGTCGATATACTAAAATAATATTAGATTGTGTGCGTCAATGCTAGGTTGCTTATCAATCACGAAATCTTTGAAATATTCTCCAATTAAGCTTATTAACTAATTAAGAGTATTTTTTTAAATAATTGACTTGTTTATCTAATCAATATCTATATCTAGAGTGTCATAAAAAAATTTGGCCAGCTTTTAAAAATGCACCCTGCATAGATTTTATTGCACGAATTATTAAACTTAGAAATAAGCTTAAATGTTTGGTTCGTCTACATCATAACTTTGAAACAGTTAATAAATTAAAATTAGTAAAGATAATAACCTTTAAAAACGAAATAGATAAATTAGATGTTCAATTCTTAGAAGAAAATGAACTAACTAAAGACGTATTAATCGATAATATAGATACACATAAATTAGGTAACATACTAATAATTAAGAGAGATTCTTAAAACTATATAGAACTAAGAGGAACAAACAGATATAGAAACTGTTTCGATAACAACAAAAGTCATAATATAGTAGATACTTTGGCTAAAATACTAATACTTATGAAACAATGAGAGATACTTAAAACTAAATAGGATTTAAACGAAGAAATAGATAGAAAAACTGTTTTGATAATAACAAAAGCCATAGTACAACTGCTATTACGTGTGGACTATGAAATTTTGGCACAGTTTATTCAATGATTTACTAGCATCTACAACATTTTGGGTAATACTGTTCTCACATGATGATGGCTGTTCGTCTGTACTCACACTATATCCTATTGGTTTCGTTGTGTAAATGCATACTGACATCGTTGGAGGTGATGGATTTCTTTCCAGGAGTCACGTTGCCGATTTCGACTTCAGTACTAACTGTTGGAAATCCGTTAGATGAAGAGGGCTCCTGACAAGTAACATGAGAAATGGTTTCCGTTAATTACACTAAAGCAAATAATCATCAAAAACTTTGCAATGAATTGGTGCCAACTAAAAAATTAAAGGTCTCCACCTAAAAAAAAAAAGCAATTTGCAGGCAATTGTCCAAATGATTCTTCTTCTTCTTCTTCTTCTTTCAGCCCGATGACGACATAGGCCTCCTCCATTGACTTCCACACAGCTCTATTACGTGATAAGGATATCCAACGGCTTCCCGTGGCCTAATCAGTGGTCGGTATTTGAGTCGATCGCTGGGTTAAGTAGCTCTTGCTGCGACCGGGTGACATATGGGCAACCCTTTCAAACATTGGTTTATAGTAATAGTAATAGCAATTTTTATAAAATCATGTTACATAGTTCAATAGAATTCCGGCTTCAACTGCAGACCAAAAGGATTGCAAGCATGACGCTACCTCTCAATAGGTAGGAGTAAAGGAAAGGATGGTGTAAAAGAATATAAAGGTAGAGGGAAAAGAGAAAAAAGATGCAGATACTAAAATGTCACAGACTGTATAGGGGTAGTGACAATAACAGCTAGGGCAGACCGGGGTCGCGTACCCATAGTCGATCTAACCAGTTGTCGGACATATAAAAAGGAAGATCCACCTCGTGGATTAACGGCCGATTCCTTAAAGGCCGGCAACGCATGTGCAAGCCTTCTTTTAGTACGGTATGTTATGGGCGACGCAAGTAACATAATCCTAATCCTTTCGTCGGGAAAGGGAAAGTACTTTCTTTCAATAGACATAATAGAAACGTTATCTATAAGAACTCAAACAGTCTTAGTGCCCTTCTTGACACACATAAGACTAGTTTCAATGCTCTATAAGAAACGCGACATCTTTAAAGTACGTAAGAGGCGATTCGTGTATTACGTAACATGTAAAGTGGGACGATGTAATGTCAAACAGAAAGAATTGACTTGTGGCTACAACCATGAAACATGGCTCATCCATCGTACGTTGTTGACACACGACAACCTGCGACAAGGAGGTGAGCGATTCGAAAAAATAACAAAATTTACGTAACATTCCTCTTGGGCGGCCCATTTCCTAATTTACCAAGAACGTAACCACTTCGGAGAACACCTCAAGACACAACATGTGTAAGCCATTTCATGTTGGGAAATAAGGTTTATCGCACATTTAACAGGCGTTTATAAAGAAGTTATGTGCAATTATCGCAGAAAAATGCGCCTCGAATTAGCTGGTAGTGCAATTTAATCCTTCATGGAAACAACATTCGCGTTTATTGCCGTTAAAAGTAAAACAACTGCAGCTTAGCTTTTACTCGCCACGACTTTGGAATTTAGGTAAGCCATTATCGAAGCGGCAATAGCGGTATCGTGGATATAAAAAATAAAAGGTGTGATAAGATGCATTATGCCCTGATAATGGACGCTGGCACGCCCTGAATGTTTATCGCACTGTATGTACAACTCACCTACATTTCGTTAATTGAAAACATTATGGACTATCGCATACCACGAAGTTCCATTGCTATGTTATATATGGGTATGGGAGTTTAATATACTTTCCGTTGTTTTGTAAGCGTTGTCGGTAACCAGAACAAGATTAATTAACTTCAGGTCATAAAAATCATTACACATTGTATCTAGGCTTAATATTCTCATTCTTGTTTTTAATGAAATAATTTAATTGACATTTGTTTTCTAAAAGGTTAGTTACCAAGTACCAATAAAAGAAATCCTAATAAATTTCTGGATATTTTTTACCATAATATGATAGGTTGTTTCATATTTTGAAAACATCCATATATAAGAAATGAAATTAAAATGAAATTCTTTTAATTCTTTTTCTACAATATTCCTTGAAGTACGAGAATAGTTGTTACAAAAAAGAATGGTTCTTTCGGAAAAGTCTAAAAGCAAAACTTTTCTATACTCCCTACAATAGATTCGTAGTTATTATTAAAGTCAATTTGAACTTTAATACCGTAACATAAAGTTTAAGTGTTAGTGGAGAGGTTCAGGGAAGGCAAAACAATTGCGTGAGGTTAGTATCGAATTAATATTGGAGTCAATATTTGCCTATATTTATACGATGGTAACATTAATCACACACGAATTGTCTGTGATAAAATGTTAATTGAAATGTAAAAGTCTTTAGGGGACGGGGACTGGAATGGGAACGGAGACAATATAAGACATTAATCACGTAACACCCAACAGCAATCGGAGCGCGTGACGTCACCTCTTGTCAAACAAATTATTGGCAATACCATCACTTGAGGGCATTGCGGCCACTTCACGCAGATCTTATGTGAGAAAGAGGTACGGGTACCCAGAAGCGTCGGCCCAATTCGGCTGCAGGACAAAACGACTCCAAGCGTGACGCTGCCTCTAATTAAAAAATTAAAAAAGTATTTCCTCTACTTTGACTCGAGCATCTGCGATGCCCCTGGTGTTGCAGTTGTCCATGGGCGTCGGTAATCACTTGAGTACCGCATGCTCGTTTGCCCCTTGTTATAATAAAAAAAAGCAACGCAGCTTCGAGCCTTCTGGTGATGCAGATGTATATGAGCGTCGGTTAAGGAATAAGTGCCTCTTGTAATATAAATAAATAAATAAATAAATAAATAAATAAATAAATAATAAATAAATATGTACAGGACTATATGACACACAGACGTCTGTTCCTAAGGTAGACAACTTAATGCCACAGGCATTAAGTTGTCTTATAGGTAACAGCCGCCTGTTATACACAAAAATTTTTTTTAGAAATATATAAATACATACATATGGATAATACACCCAGACTTGAGGTGGGAATCGAACCCACGACCCCGTTCGAATATGAATTTTAACGAGCTTCCTTTGTGGTCATTTTTTGCAGTTGCTTTGAAATAAGTTACTAGTTGTTATACATCATTGGAGAGCTAAGATAACGGTTAGGTTTTTAAATTAATCTGCAAGACAAGTTTAATTACGTTTTTTTTGGTTATTAAGTTAAAATAATATCGTTTCCGTCTCGCATTTTTAAATTTGGACTGAAATTTGTAGTTTTAATATTAACAAATAACCAGTTTTAAATCGTTTTATAAAGCAGGAGAAAAAAGTAGATTTTAATTGATACTTTTGTATATAATATAATAAATTTCTGAAGTTGCATCTTTGACTAATTTGAAAAAAAAAAAAACTAAAAATCGATTTTTAGCTATACATAATTCACATAGTGCTTAAGGGGGCTAAAATTTTCGTAAATATTTACCCCTACCGACACCTAACGGAAATACGTCAAATCACCAATAACCCAGTATAACCTATATATTTAATTTTTTTATATAAAAAGGCAAACGGGCAAGCTGTTCAACTAAGTGGCTGCCGGCATCCGTCGTCGACTGCACTACCATAATAAGTAATTTTATTTAAACATAAATTTTAATAAAATATCATTACATATAACAAATCAATCGGTGTACGTATTCTGTTTATTTTGTTTCATTCCTCTTATTTAAGTCATAAAAGAAAAGAAAGGAAGGAAGAGTTGAAAGATTATTTAAAAATAGTAAAAAATGCAATGGTCGCTATTTCGGAATACTTATAAATAAAAGAAGAGGTTCGTACAAGACTTACGATGTTCTACTGACTTTAATTATTAGTTCATAATAGATTCAGCCAGTGCCACGGTTTATGTAGAAGGCATAATGGAGATTGGTTAGCTGGCTAATAGCAGACGAGACAAAATACAGGCAAGACAGCGTCTGCCGGGTCCCAATAAAATACAAAGTTTGTTGAAACAATTGCCTTTATTACAAACTTATAGTATAAAAATAAAGTAAGCTAAGGGCAGGCCCAACCATAGGGCGAGCGGAGTGACCGCTCCAGGCGCGGAGTCTCTGGGGGCGCCTCAACTAGGGGCGACTCTTAATTTAAAGCATGTGTATTGCGTTGAGAGCAATAGAAAAAGCGATGGATTGCGCTGAATAAGATTTCCTATGAAAATAACACATTGTGTTTTAAAGCTGCTTTAACACACGAATACTTCTACTTTTCTCAACGCTTTACTCTCTCGTTTATATAGTGTGCCCTTTTTAATTTTCATTCCTTCTCGGATTTAGACCTACAGTACAATATATCGTTTGAAACTGTACTACTGTTACTTTTTTTTTTGTGCACACGAACTTTATTGATTTGTAATATTTGAATGTACATAAGCGTAATAAACATTTTAAAAAATAGTGATAATAGTTTAGGTGGTTTTTTGATGCTGGGTAATGCTTTTACGCATTGTCCCGTTCACAAAAGAACATATAGTCCAGGAACATTTGCGAACGGGAGTGAGGAGTGTGGGACTCGCTACCTCTGCTAAAATACCAACTAAAACCAAGCGGGGCCTTCATCATAAACTAAATAGTATTTTATATCACTTTTTAAGAAATTAAGACATAAAAAGTTGAAAAGAAAAAAAACATTTAAAAATTCTAATCACCCTCGATCCCAAAAATCAAAATAGTTACGAAATATTAACACAGTGGCTCCTAAGAAATATCAAAAAATTGCTATAAAAACTGAAAAATAACGAATTTTAAAATTAAATGTTCTCGTAATACCCGGACCACTCGGTTAAAATTATATTTCTTTTTAAACTTTATTTACTTACATAATTATCATATTACAAATAGTTTTTAGTTATAACTTTCGAGGATCTGTGTGCCCGCAATAAAGAAATTACAAAAAAGTATTAATCAACAATACGGGTAATTATAGTCTATTTGCAACATTGAAAAGGCGCGTGATACATTAAACACTCCTCACGCCGCCGCCATGTCAAGCAATGATCCTCTTAGATACCGTAATATTCGTGACCACTCTTTATGTGAGTGTGGTCTAGACGACGGAACTATTTGTCACATTATATTCTCCTGTCCTAACCTCCCTCATAAACTTTATGATATCCTTCCTCCTAAAATTCCTCGTCCCATAAATGTTGAGTGTTTCCTTATGTTGGTGTTTTTTTTGCCGGAAATATTTGTTATATATTTTTTTCAGTAATTTAAAATTTCACGTACTAAATTACATGATTGCTAATTTGAAACAAAATACAAGGTCCAAATTCAAAAATCAAACAATAATGAATTAAGGCTTTTTTTTTCTTTAAAAACGAATGTATCTAGTCAAAAATTTTAACATTCGAATCGGACAAAATTTACTGTGAATAAAAAATATAGCAAATATTTTTGGCATGAATGAAACGGATTATTGTTTATTAATCTGTGCAATGAAATATCGCAATGCCAGGTACTGTAGCTGATCAGTGCATCTTTAACACCGACGAGTCACTTTCATCTTGAAAAAAGGGCACAAATTAGTTATGTCTCGTTTTTATAGATCGACTATTCCATTATCGCAACAACGCCCCTCAAAATACACAAAAATTTACACTTCTAGAAATTTAATGGAAATGTCGGAAGATCAAATACAGTCATTGCATTACACAGATTAAGAAAATAATTAAAAATTTTCAAAATATTTAGATAGATGATGTAAGTGAAATTTTTCAAATAGCTGATATTTTTGAACGCATTAATAATCTTATAGTACCTTAAATAGCTAGTTAGAACGATTGATAAATATAGTATTTGTAACTACGTACAAGTCTCGAGCTTAGCGTGAAAGAGAATGTTATTTTCAAACGTGGAAAAATGATTTTGTGCCGAAGTAAATTGTGACGAAAGTTATTGCAAATATTTGAATTGTACAAGTTGGTTACAAAAATCCCATGTTGTTATTAAAATCTGTTTATGTTGCGCATTACGTGATAGGACTGGATTCAAAAACCTTATGAATTTCTGTTAGATGGCCTAACCGCAGATCTATAGACACGCATTGCTTTAGTCTCTTTAATGGAAAGACTTTTAAAGAAATGTAAGTTGGCTATTTGAGTGTTTCCCATATGATTGATTGTATTAAACAGTTTATCTAGTTGCAAAACTTTGTCTAAAAAACCATTGTGTACTGTTTCCAAAGAGTATAATTCGAATATTAGCAATTACAAGTCAAAATTTACATAATAAGGCACCAAAGCTCAAAACTTGATTATTAAAATGCATTCATTGTGGAGGGAATCACTCCTCGCTGGCTAAAGAAATTTGTACCGAATATACAAAACAGAAAAATATTAAAGAACATATGAGCAATTACAACCTAACATATAACGAAGCTAAGGCAAAAATAGAGGGTAAATCATAAAGTCGGGTAGCGTTAAGAAATACTCCAGATGCTTTTCCAAACTTAAAGCAAGCTAAAAATGATCCAGAAAATATATCTAAAAATTATGTTCGGAATAAAATTACAATAGTAAAAAGACAAAGAATTATGAGCCCTCAAAAAGAAAGTTTGAATTCAGAATTACAGGAAAATATTATTAGAGATTTTTCGGTACCTTTATTCCCTTCGAATCCTATCACCAATAATCCGTATAAAGACAAAGTATATAGAGATAAAGAAACTACTCTGAAAAAAGAAGACAAATTACATTTATTAGCGGATGCTCTTTTCGCTGTAGTAAATACTGTTATAACATCCAAGAATGAAAAAGTCACCGAGGATGAAATTAAAAATATGATAAAAGACCGAACTAAAAATTTATCAATACCAATACAGAATGTACAAATGAATAATAATATTAAATATTAAATCAAATATTACTATATATAGATAATTTATATATCAATAATAAATATATATAACCACATTTAAATAATAAAAATATGATTGATTCATTGAAAGTATTACAATGGAATGCCAGATCGGCCATATCGAATAAAAATAGCTTGGAATATTTTTTATATTCAGAAAAAATCGATATAGCTTTAATATCGGAGACGTGGTTCAAACCAGGTAGATACGTCAATTTCCCAAGTTATAACATCGTCAGATCAGATCGAAATGACGGTTATGGAGGGGTAGCGATTTTAATAAAATCGAAATATCATTTTAAGCAAATTTTCAATTTTCAAAGAGTTCAAGATATTGAAACAGTTGCCACAAGTATAACAATTTTGAAAAATTACAAAATAACAGAAATAACGTTGTTAGAATCGAAAAAAACAAAATATAGATTCAAATAACCTCTAACAACAAAAACTATGCACACCATCATCACAGCCAGCCTCAAACTCTTAAATATGTATATAATTATATTTTAGATATGCTGTACGCAGGCAATTTGCATTGTTATCTCAATAAGGTCTTTAAAAACGCCTAACCGCATTCAGAAACTATTGATATCTATATTTAATTAACTATCCTATGTATGTCGTACAACGCAGAAATTTAATCCAAATTATATTAAAAGAAATATTAACTTTATACAGGGTCAGTACATGTTATGTGTTTTAATTGAAACTGTTTAAACGAAATACGATTTCAAGGCTATGTACAAAAAATCATTTAAATCGGATCAGTAGTTTAGTCTCTACACAGTTTTTTAGTTTTAGCTCAGATTTCACATGATGTATATTTTCTAACAACGAATGCTCCTAACTACTCGAAACATGAATGAAAAAAAATATCCACCGTTGCCGCTTTGACAAAATAAGTCACTCAAGGTTACGACTATGTATCGCGCCTACGAGTGGTGTGAGCAGTTGTAGCGCGTTGAATAATTTTGATCCTTTTAGTATTTTTTCATTATTGTCCGGCCGCTTTGAGAATGCGTTTCTGACACATGTCAAGTCGTCATGACTAGTGATGTTCCATAGGTAACCTTAAAAATATTTAGTAACCTTATTCCTTGCACTCGTTATGCATATTTATTCAATTTTATACATATATTATTATTTTCATAGAAATTATACTTCTAACTTAGTGTTTATTAATAAAATTGTCGATAAATGATTAAAAATTTATGTTTTTATATTTGTATCAATACGTAATATTATGTACATGAAAGAAATAAAAATAATTATGAATAAATGAATTAAATTGAATCGTAATTTCTAAATATAACGAAGGGGCAGAAAATAAAAATGAAGGATTTATTGGAATGTATATTATGATCTAATTACATAGTTTTAAACATTAAATAATGAAGATATCAAATCAAAATTGAATCCGATATGACGTCATATATTTTTATAGTTTCTTACGTACTTTGTATATTAAAACAAATATCAAGTTTTATTTAACAATATACCGACCGAAAGATTACATTAAGATTACAAAAATATTCAGTTACAATTGCCTTGTAATTTTGTCTCATCACTGAAAAAAAAAAATAATAAAAAAAAAAAAAGTGAGGGACCAATCTAAATCAAAGAACATTTATAAGCGAATTTGGACTATGTGGAGAGGTTTATTTCAAGTGTTTTGACCAACTAAGAATAATAATGATTCCAGTGCTCTAGAATACTACACCTTTTTCAGAAATATAAACTTTCAAAGCAAGGATTTTATTACTATTAGTAGGAATAAATATAGAAAAATTTGGACAATTCTATAAAAAGTTGGATCATTTTATGAAAGAAAATGATTGTAAGTATGTTAATGTGAAATGTCTAGTGCAATGTAACTAATGTACGGAATAAGTTTTCATATAACTGTGCCACCAAAATGGTGATACATAGGCTGATTGCAGTCATAAGACTAGAAGATGGTGTAGACCTTTCCCTATGCCTTTAAAATTATTGTTCTCCTTTGCGTAATCCAACAAAAGTCGACTTTGCAAGTAAAAAACGAAATCGAAATGTATGGACAAATCAAAAGCACACAATATTTTATGTAAATATTTTTCAATACTCATTAAATTTTGGAGATATTTTTAAATAATTTAATTTAGAAGAGAAAAGATTTGCATAGGCCGGGATTCGAACTTGGGTCCTCCGCATCTCTATCACGGTGCTATAACTATCTAAAGCTACCAAGGTTCGTATCCAGGCGAGGCAACTCCATTCTCAGAAGAGAAAAGATTTGCCTAGGCCGGGATTCGAACCGCGGTCCTCCGCACCTCTAGCACGGTGCTTTAACTATCTATGATACCAAGGATCGTATCAAGGCGAGGCAACTCCATTATCCGAAGAGAAAAGATTTATTTGGCTAGGCCGGGATTCGAACCCAGGTCTTGCGTATCTCTAGCGATGTTATTTATTATTGTTCAAAGTAGTGTTCTCCCCCAGATAAACGTCGCTAATTAGGGATATAGGATCATTTTGAAAAGAATGGAGTTAATTGCCTTGCCTGGATACGAGCCTTCATAGCTTAGAACTATCTAATTTATCTATTTAAACTAAAAGAACAGCGATAGAGATGCGGAGGACGTGTGTTTCGAATACCGGCCGAGGCAAATTAATTATCGGAGTGTGAGCTTACATACACACTTTATTAATGAATTTTTGTTAACAGTTATTAATTGTGAAACTATTGCAGGAAGGAAGGAATGGAATGGCTCAGAATAGTAGAGAGTGGTCTAGGATTAGGGACGCCTTTGCCCAGCAGTGGTATAGTACAGGCTAAAAAAAAGCGTGTAAAGCCATGTTTGAAGGAACGTTCTTTGCGCACGCTTGAGTCGGGAAGTAAGTTGGTGAATGCGTGACGAGAGCGTTGCGAAAAGTGTGATCGGGCGAGGCGATTTAAAGTTGACAGGGAGATATAATTTACTGAAGATAGAAAGAGGGTGCGTTAGGTTTCGTATATTACTGTAGGGACAAGAGAAAGAGAGAGCAGTATGAGCACACGTTTTCTTTTTCTCATAGCCAGTTAAGTTATGTACATTTAAGACACACTGCAGGAGTATTGTCTGTATCATACTGCAGGAGTAAGAGAGAGCAGTGTGCGTGCATATTTTTTTCTCTCTTCCTCTCATAGCCAGTGTATGTAAAATATATATAAATATATCTCAGTCAGTAGTAGTTACTAAGGCTTTTATGATATTTTAATGTATTACTGCAAATTTCTTCCTTTACAGTTTTAATTTAAGGTGAATAAAATTTGTAAATTCATTTTAAAGTCTAATTACACATGTATATGGACAAAATGGCTGAATAAATAAAACATTTAAATATGGAGGATGGATGGAGCCAAAGAAGTTTTACTTCACTTGTGTGGTCTAAAACACACTCGTTTTTTTTTTCAACAGCCGTCCCACTAGCCGGTCGGCCATGAAGCTGGGGTCCCGCGGCACCGACGCGGAGTCGTTCGTATCGCGACTGCGCAGTGAGGGCGACGCGGCCGCCAGCGCGGTCGCCACGCCCTCGCCCAAGGTGGACAAGGCGCCCGCGCTCAACCAGAAAGAGTAAGTTGGGGTGACCATATTTTTGGACATAAAGAGAGCTTTCTTTCCAGTTATTCAATTTGCACCACCGATTTATTTATTTAAATTAAACCTAGTCGAATCAATTTAATTCTTAACCATAAACGTGAGTGAACTGTATGAGAACGGTATTTGTTAAGGTAACGGTTCTCGAGCGAGACCAAGACAAGCCACTGAGACAGGAGACCGTGACAGGATATTGTCGTGATAAACCAAGGTAAGAAAAGTTCCTTTCACAAAAGTTTATGGAAGATGTTGATAGCTACAGTATACAGAAACCGTTGCAAAAAATCATGTGAAGGAGAATCTTATTAATGAAGGTCCGATAGGAGATAGAATGAGGGAGTTGTAGTGGAGTAAAGAAGTAGTAGAGTAGAGTAGTATGTCTGGGTCAATGACTTCTTCTTCTTCCTAGCGTTATCCCGGTCTAGTACCAGGGTTTGCTTAGATTGCAGAGGAGGTGGCTGTGGGGCGAATTAAGGCCGACTGCCATCTGACGTCATCCTCAGAACCCTCACGATCTCTACAATCTTACGACTAATATCACAAAGCGACATTAATCGGGTCTCACTGTTTTACATGTCTTATGAAACACGGAGGAGGTCGGATATCAGATATAAACCAGTGCTATAATGGGCAACACATCTATCAACCGGTCACAGCAAGAGCAACTTAACCTAGTGATCGACTCAAATGCCGACCACTGATTGATTAGGCCACGACCTCCTCGTCTGGTTCATTGACAATCATGTATTATTTACAAATATGCAGTTTTGGATTTAGTGCAAATATTTTCTCTTACATTTCTGTTACGCTGTAATTTTTGCAACAGTTATCAGCGATAATAAATTTCGCGCAATAATAACCTAACAAATGTGTGCTCATATATTATATTGTCCCAAAAATGTAAACGTTCGAAATTTGACTGCCAACTTTCGCTAGTTGGAGATAAACGGGAGAATAACACCAGACATTTTGCTTGTTTGTTAGTTGCCAGTATTTTTTTTCTCTTTATTTCCTAAACATGAACCATATCTTTGCCAGTCAGTTATTATAAAAAATAAAAATGGCCAAAAGCGTGTCAAGACACATTTCTATAGAAGGGTTCCGTATCTGATGCGCTATAAACGTAGTTGTTAAATAACTTCAAAAGTTGTTGTCCTATTTCGTTCAGAATAATTTTCCTAATGAGTTTTTAGCATGTTCTATCAACAAGAAACAGAAATTTATTTATATATAAAAGTAAATCCATATTTCCCTTGGTCACGGGATCGCGCGTGAACGACTAGATATATATTTAGATGTCTATATGTAGAAACTACGCTAGTGTGAGTTAATTTTTATGGCGATTTTCAGCGTTCGTAGTGCGTTAGTACGCCGTCCATACAGCGCCATCTTGTTTGCTTTGGTGTATCTGTCCACTCGACATCATCGCCATCTCGTTATGTAGCGGCGGTCACACTACCCTTATTCCACACTACTACCACGTTCCCTTCTCCACTCTGCTCTATTTCTCGTGGTCTCAGGATTCACACCTTTCCTTCTTAAATTGTCATTCACAGAGACCAGCCATTGTTCCTTTGGTCTACCAACCGCTCCTTGCCCCTCTACATTCACACCCAACATCCGTTTAACTATATTTCCTTCGTCTCACATCATCACGTGCCCATACCACTATCCGCTAACTTATAGTTCCTCACCTTCTTCTCTAAATATAAAAGAACTGGCTGTGCCCGCGACTTCGTCTGCATAAGATTAGGTAAACAAAATATATTAAATTATAGCGTGATGATATATAGCCTTCCTTGATAAACGGGTTATCTAACACTGAAAGAATTTTTCAAAGCGGACCCTTAGTTCCTGAGACTAGCACGTTCAAGTAAACAAACAAACTCTTCAGTTTTGTATATTAGTATAGATAAGATAGTCCAAATGTATATTATATTAATTCTGGACCTCTAAATAATAATGAGGGTCATGAATATCCTAATGAATCCGTTTAAGGATACGCATTACACGAAATAACCGAGTTTTTCGGCCTTATCTCATAACCGTGAATTCTGCCAATCCTTAGTAAATAGACTGTCTTTTTATTTATGTATTACGAAGACATAATTGGGAAGGAGGAGGTCGTGGCCTAATCAGTGGTCGGCATTTGAGTCGATCGCTAAGTTAAGTTGCTCTAGCTACCACCGGGTGATAGATGGGTGACCCATTCTATCGCTGGTTTATATTTGATATCCGACCTCCTCCGTGTTTCGGAAGGCACGTAAAACAGTGGGACCCGATTAATGTCACAGACAAAAATGTTTTAAATTTCGTTTTTGCTTTTCTGCAATTGGTAAAGATAAGAATTTTCAATGTTACAAACAGACACTTCAGTTTTATTTATATGTATAGATTTGCCATTAACCATGACTTTGTTCGCGCTGGTTTCAATCATTATGTTCAACGTAGAGAATTTTGTTAAAAAGTATCCTTACAAAATCAGCTATTCGTTTGTGAAGTCCCATCAAAATTAGTGCAGCCGCTATGGAAGATTATTTAAAAAAAAAACAAATAGCTAGACAAAAAACTGTTTTTATTTACAGCAGTCAACTATGGGCGATCTATGTTTCTATGCATGTATGGTATACTAGCTGTTTCTATAAATATATATAAATATTTATATATATATTGTTTATATATATTTTTGCCTAGTACTTGTTGTTTTCACAGTATATTCCAATACCCCAAAACAATTGTACAAGTCACCAGGGAAATTAAATCGAATAAACTACGAATCTTTGCCGTTATATTTAGTATTGTGTTTGAAAGAATACGAACACATTAATAAGTAAACCGGCTTTACTCAGTAGGTAGGATGCATATGCATTGCTCAGGATCCTAGTTTGGTTCCCGGGAAGGATAACTCTGTGATTTATACACGACCTATATAGACCTTTAAGAGCGTTTTCACTTCTCAAATGCCGGCAACACGTCCGAGAATGGATCTTATACATAAACAAAGTAAATTTTTAAAGTGAAAATCTTTTGGCGCGTTGAACACTTTTTGGGGAACAAAAATCCTAGGACCCGCGTCATCGTCACTGAATGCTTGACTTTGACGTCACCGTTACCGACACCTTGGACGATTCGTGTTCACGTGTGTTAGGACTCCTCAAATGCCAGTATCCGTTTTGTTTGTAGTAGTGGTAATGGATAAAAAACAGTGATAAACTTTCCCAATATGCCAAGTTATAATTAATTATCAATAGTTGTTACGCACACAGTAATAAATTATTCAATAGACGGAATCCAATTCAGCCAATATTTCAGCCATGAATATTCCTCCGCAGTGTTTGCTGTTCATCCCAATTCGACGGTCTTAATGAAACCCCCCCTTCTTGTTAGCTCTTATGTCCAAGTATCAGTATAATTAAGATTTACTTTACTTTGATGATGTAACACTCCAATTAAGGGAGGGGGGGGCGACTATGTCATTGCGGCGCAGCGCAGCGCGGAACGAGTCCAGAGAGGAGCGCAGCGTGAGGCAGAACCCGCGGGAGGCGGGCACCAGCGGGTAGTCCGGGGGCATCACATCGGTAGGCTCCCCGTTGGACAGTGCCACCAGCCCCTCCAGCCGCCGGCACAGCTCCGCCGCGGATCCCCGCAGGTGACGCAGGATCTCGTCGCGGAACGGCTCCGGCGGGTTCGTGAGCATCTTGGTCATGGACTGGACCAGCTTCAGGAGCACCATCTCGTTGTACATGCGCGAGTTCTCTTTGCCCTGCTGTGTGCCTGCAACGAAAATTGTCCAAAATTGACATCATCATTATCCACAGCCTTTTCTCTACCACAGCTGGGCATAGATCTGTCTCCTTTTATACCACTTTTTTCGGGCCAACCAAACTAGCCAGCTGTGGGAGAGAAAAGGCTGTGGATGATGATGATGATAAGAATAGAATAACTTTATTCAGACATAAAATAACACTATATGGAACAACTTTAGCCTACTTCGCAAAAATATAATTTTAAGCTTAAAGATATAGTGTTGAAGTTTGCCTGTAAGGGATTACTGCTCAACTTAAATTATAGTAAAAACTCTAAAGCTGATTTTCAGTAGTTCCCTGGCATGATAACTGTATTTATGCAAGTTGGTCAGGCCACGGGTGTTTATATAGTTTTTTTTCTGGTATGAGACGAAACGAAACCAATTTCTTTGTCCCTAATGTAATTTGCGAAGTTTATAAAAGGTAAATAATTGTGTGATAGTACTTTATGATTATAGTAGCACCAAAATATGGCAAAGACGTCAATATTGTAAATTAGTTACCCTTTTGCTTTTCGTATCCGGCCTCGTTGAAGTAAGGCTCAGCGTTGAGGATAAGCCCCTGCAGGGAGACGATGACTTGCAACAGGGACGAATCTTTGCCCCACACCTCCACGCCGCGCCCCGACCACGTGCCGAGCAGGGAAACGCAGACCTCTGTTCAACCTATATCAATTTCCCTTAATAAATTTTGACCTAAATTTAAAAAATAATAATTTAAACCATAAGTAGAATGGACAGTGACCCTGCTTTCTGCTCCGGGGGACGTGGGTTCGATTCCCGCCTCGAGACTGGGTGTATTATCTATATTTATGTATTTATATATTTCTACAAAAAAATATTTGTGTATAACAGGCGTCTGTTAACTATAACACAGGCATTAAATTGTCTACCTTAGTAACAGGCTCCCGTGTGTCAAATAGTCCTGTATATATTTGTATTAAATAGATTTCATGTCAGGTCACCATTCGCTTTTACATATATAGTTTAATTTTCCTTAATTCACCGTGTATCTATCTTAATGGATGCCTTGAAAACGTAATATAATTAAGAAATGCACTCCGACACCTACTTCACTTAAATGCAGAATCCATTTACAGCCATTAACATAAATGTGGACAGCATTTTAAATATTTCCGAGACTGATTATATTACCTAAGTTGCGAGTGAAAAAGTACTTGATTATGTTTTTTTAATCAAGTCTAATTTCTGAATACAATTTGTTAAGTATTTATCGTAAGAGCCCTATCTCACCGAGACGCTATGGCGACGTTGCGGTCTACGTATCCAAACACTTCATATTAAAATTTAGAACAGGTATTCTGTATACAATTTGATAAGAATTTATCGTAAGAGCCCTATCTCACCGAGACGCTATTGCGACGTCGCGGTCTACGTATCCAGACACTTCATATTAAAATTTAGGACAGGTATTCTGTATACAATTCGATAAGAATTTATCGTAAGAGCCCTACCTCACCGAGACGCCATTGCGACGTCTCGGTCTACTTATCCAAACACTTCATATTAAAATTTAGATGAGGTAACTCAGCGACGGTTTGGCGACGTCGCTTAATTGGAAGCTTAGCCACGACAAACACCAGCTACTCCATTGTCAACCCCAGGTATTACAGGGAATACTTTGTGTATTCCCTGTAATACCACACAACCACACACACCCCATTCCCGCCACCAGCGAGAGGGGTCTTGGTTCACGAGAATCTCGCTTTACGTTCACGCACAGATGGTTGGACGGACGGACAGAGCGAAACCATAAGTGTTCCTTGTACTACTACGGAACCCTAAAAAGAATCACCAGTGAAAAAGACAGTCGATTTGACAACCTCCTTTCAATTGAAATAAGATTGAATTAAATGAGAAATACATTTTAAAACACAGGTATTAACTATTCTTAAGTATTGTACTTACATGTGTTTGAAAAATCATATCTATATGCATAGGAATACTTAAAATGTGGAAGTAAATATGTCTGTTACGTTTTGACGCCTAAACCGCTTAACCAATTTTGACGAATTTCTGCATAGGGATAAATTAGATCTTGGAAATGGATCTAGACTACTTTTTGTCGTCAAAATAAAAATTTGAGAGGGTTGAAATAGTCGAAGTCGCGAGTTGAAGCTAGTATAAAGGTAATAGGCTAAGTTTAAAAAGAGAATTAGGTTTCCGCACAAGAATATTGAAAAAATTTAAAGGCAATTTATCCAACACTGACGACGTCATGGGTATACATATATGTGTGTATATGAATGGATGCGTTTTAAACAAAATATATTGGAGTGCGTAAACACGCGCTGGGCTCCGGTCACCAATACTCATTAGGGCGTGTTTGTTTGTTTGTTTGTCCGTCCGCTCCGTCGACCACCGCCAATATGTTTGTAGTGCGCCTTTATTAAAAACGATCCAGTCAAATGGCGCACCGGCCAAAGGTGAATGTCAAATAGTTTGTTTTTCAACGAATGCTTTAAAATCTATATGTATAAACGCCAGAGGCCACCTTTCATATATGTATTTGAAAATCTCTTTTATGTACACAAAAACTTACATAAATTTAAGAAAGTGGGTAATAATGCACTCAGGAGGAGGTTGTGAACTAATCGGTGGTCGACATTTGAGTCGATCGCTAAGTTAAGTTGCTCTGGCTGCAACCGGATGATAAATGGGTGACCCGTTCTAGCACTGGCTTATATTTGATATTCGACCTCTTCCGTGTTTCGGAAGGCACGTAAAAAAGTGGGACCCGATTAATGTCACTTTGTGATATTAATCGTAAGGATGTAGAGATCGTGGGGGTTCCGAGGATGACGTCCTCCTCAATAGCTCAACGGTATAAGGTATGGACTGAAATTCGCAAGGTACCCGGTTCAAACCCCACCGCCTTTGGGGTATTGACGCACACACTCCTAATACAAGCTTTTAATTTAAGCTTAGTAGGTGGGGAAACGGGAATATTAGACATACCTAAAAGGTATTCCTAATATTCTTTAAAAAAAAATGCTGCACGCATCATCTTGTACCATTTTTTCCAAGGCCGTTCCGTCACTAATGAAATAAGTATTATTTAGTTTAGTTAAAGGTAGACCCGAAATGGGCCGGCGCATTTGGGCACCAGTGCCTCTTTCTCACATAAGATGGATGTGAAGTGGCGGCAGTGCTGTCAAGTGAAGTGATTGTATTGTTGACTCGTCATTAAAGGCCGGCCTAGCCTCTACTACCCTTTCCTGGTCATGCAGATGTCCATTGGCGTCGATAGGCACTTAAGTGAACCGCCTGCTCTATTGCCTATTGTAACATAAAATAAGTTACTCAAAATAATTTTCAGTTTTATGTTTACACTCTTAATAAATAAAATGATTTAAAAAATGCTGTTTCATGTAAGATATCAAGGAAAATGTAATTAGTACATCGCAGAGGCCGTCGTCAGTAAACAGTAGATCTTAGGGTTATTTAAGTTGGCCACCCCTGAGCTATATCGTGGATTTGTTCATGAGGTTGCCAGTTCCATTGTTCTCGAAGTTGAACGGTAGCAATTTTTTTTTTAAACTTACTATTGTTGAAACTTAAATTTAATGTCTCTACCTCCTGCTAACTTTGATTCGTCTAAGAATTTATAAATGACTAGCTGTGCCCGCGACTTCGGCGTAAAATTAAGTAAAAAAGATAATAGATTCAATTATAGCGTAACGATATATAGCTTATAGCGAGGAGGTCGTGGCTAAATCAGTGGTCGGCATTTGAGTCGATCGCGAAGTTAAGTTGCTCTGGCTGCGACCGGGTGATAGATGGGTTACCCATTCTAGCATTGGTTTATATTTAATATTCGACCTCCTCCGTGTTTCGGAAGGCACGTAAAACAGTGGGACCCGATTAATGTCACTTTGTGATATTAGTCGTGTCGACAGTGAACTCACCAAGTCGATAGTGTAGTCGCCAAATCGAGAGTCTACTTACCAAGTCGACAGTGTACTCACGGATTCTACAGAACATTGCGTGTCGACACCGGCGAATTTCAGCGCGAAATAATTGAGAACCGAGATGATAATGACGCCCAAAGCGGCCATCACGTGCCAAGCCACCGCGTCGTCGGGAAGCAAGGACTTATATGTGTCGTAATGCCATAGGAACGGGTCCGTCACATACAAGCACACCGCAGGCGCTATCAATAGACCTGGAAGGACCATAAAGTAAAACATAATTTTACTACCAGCTTTTTTACTACTTTTATTAGGTTCTAGCTGTAACCCGCAACTTCGTTCACATGATATCAGTCATTTTGTTACTTGTGTGTAATACAAGTAAGCTAATATACAAGTAACCTAGTACACAATTAACTCGGCACACAAATACCCTGGTGCACAAGTAACCCAGTACACAAGTAACCTGGTACAAACGTAGCCTGGTACACAAGTCACCCAGTACACACGTAAGCCAGTACACATGTAATCCGATATACAAGTAACTCAATACACAAGTAACCTGACACACAAGTAACCTAGTACACAAGTAACCTAGTGCATAAATAACCCAGTGCCCATGTAA
The DNA here is from genome assembly GCA_024363005.1 of Charaxes varanes. Lineage (NCBI taxonomy): Eukaryota > Metazoa > Arthropoda > Insecta > Lepidoptera > Nymphalidae > Charaxes > Charaxes varanes. The sequence continues at coordinate 3,449,547 of JANCMC010004801.1, read as the reverse complement.
CTCACCTAGCAGAGCCCCTATTAAACATTGGTGCGGAAAATGGGTGCCGGAGTACGTTCGCGCCAACGTAACAGAGGCCACAACGAAGGCAAGTATAAAGGAAGCTACGTGTGTCCACCACCATGGCTCCCTGAAATCCATACATCCATATAAAGAGTAACAGCGAAATCAGGGATAAAATTCTTTATGTATTGTTACTTAAAAATACATATAGTGTTTAAAATAACTTCGACCGTCTGATTTCAGTGGTTTTGTTAAAGTTTTAGGGTTTTCTAAATAAAAAAATTTGTTAAAAACCAATTGTGTAGACTCAAATAATATCATTGATTATGCAATTAATGTAATAAGTGTATGATACTTACAGAGTCATCATATGTGATATCCACATAATGATCAGCATAGTAACTGAAGTGGCAGTGACCGTGTGCCCAGAGGGACACGAATCGATTAATATTGTATTTGATTTTCTCCGTCCATGAATTATGTTGGGCCGCAGCGTAGGGTGCAGAAAGAAAACCTAAGTATTAAAAACAATGTTATATAATAAAAAAAAAAGGTTACAAGAATGATTCGTCTCGAAGTTGGAGATTATAATCCTTATATATAATATAAAAAAACTATTAACTAAACTATCCTATAGTGAAACCTGTCCGATGTTAGGTACAAGTAATCTAATGAGTCCCGTTCGAGGATGAAACAAAGAGTAGTTCTAAACAATAAAAGAAGTACATTTATACTAATGCAACTTATCCCCCACCATGTGGAGACACGAACAGATCCCACGAGTTAAACACGTGCATATTTGTGAATTTAGTAAAACATCTTGTGGTTTTTAAGAAGCGCGAAAAACCTGCGGATTATGACATAAACTAACGTGAGAAGTCATGTCTTAACACATATCAACAACTACTTTGGATTTTCATACTGGTTTTTGCTGGCAAATTGGAGGAGGTCTTAACTAAGTCAGTGGCCGGTATTTGAGTCGATCGCTAGGTTAAGTAGTCCTTAACGCGTTCGGGATATGGATGACCCGTTCTAACACTGGTTTTAAAATATCTAACCTCCTTCGTGTTTCGGAAGGTATGTAAAACTGTGGATCCCGATTAATGTCTGAGTGATATTAGTTGTGTAATCGGGGTCTGCTTTATAACGTATCTAAATTATAGTACCTAGATACTTTATAGATTTGTTTTGTAATTATAATTGAACTTATAAAAGTAGACGTATTGACTTATTTTAGTTGTAGCCGCCACTACATAACGAGATGGCAATGATGTCGAGTGGAAAATGCCACACCAAAGCAAACTAGATGGCGCTGTACTGATGACGACGACCGCAGTACAAACGCTTAAAATCTCCATACAAACCTACTCACTCTAGCGAAGTTTCTACTTACGATTACTATGTATAGACAAACAACTGTTGGCGAGGCGCGGCCGCCCCGGGCCACTCCAACTAGCCCGAACACGAAGATCTTCCTTTGCGGTGATTGAGCATATCGACCTTCGCTCCCACCTTTCATTCCACAAAAAAAAGAATTAGTTTAATCGGTCTAAACCTTCCCGCGTGATGTCACGACCAAGGGAAATATATCTATATATATATATATATATATATAGATGTGAGCATTAGCGGGTTAAAATCTCAAGTGGAAACAGTAGGTAAGCCACTATCACATATATTTGATAATTTCCTTATGAGTCCAGATATAGTTCATTCGCGTACCAGCACTCAACATGTGCATACTTATCTATCCAACATGAATTTGTCAGTATTTTTATTTATTGTTTTGTGCGTTTTCGAGAGTGAGAGTAAAAAATTTACGAGGTGCAGGCTTGCGACCGAATTGATCAAGACTAGGCGGATTGAGAAAACCTTTTTGGGAAATTGTAAGTACTTTTTTTATATATAAGTGACTTTTCCCATGACTCCGTCTACGTAAAATTATACTTGCGGAAGACCTTACGCCTCCTTAATTTGACCGTATCCAAAAATCACTTCTTAGCGAATGCTGACTAACGATTCTTCTTCCTCTTCTATTTCTATATACCTCTTCGCGAAATTTCATTTTTGTCCATCCCGCGGTTTCCGTAGTTTCCTGTTAGGTGACCCTTTCGCATTTATATATGCTAGAAACCGCCGGATTGTCGAAATTCGAGAATCTTTAGATTTGCGTACTATATGTTATTTAAAGGTATGTACGAAATGTTTATTACTTGTGTGTGACAATTAATATTTTTACCGTAATCATGACAGAGCTTTGACACACTCTTATAGTAAAATATATACATGTGTGTGTAAATCGATGTGCACTGGTGTGCGTGAGGTTTGATTTAATTATTTTATTACATTAATATTGCATATTCTTCAAAAGTACTAGTATTCGCACACCCTCCTCTGTATAAATTATAATTGTGCCAAATTTCATACTCCTCCATCCGCGCAATTTTCGTAAAATGGTGCCGAAAGTTTTCACTTCATGTATTAATATATAGATAGATATTAAAACACTCTGACAGTAATAAAGAGGCAGTCATTCATTGCACGTATGCTTTTAAAATATACAAAGTTTTCCTTAACGACCCAGCTTCATACATTTTTAATCGCGACAGTTCTTTGTAATGAGATTTAAATGATAACATACCTATCGAATAACAAAACATAGACCACCTAAATGGTACACTTTTGGCAATGCATAGCCAAGTGTTAAATTTTAATTGGGTTGACAGAAGGAATCATAATTCAGTCCATTGAGATAGCTAAAACAAGTTAAATACGTTATAGCTATATAATTATAGAAACATTTTGCTTTTAAAAAATAGACCACAGTAAATTAAAATGAAAAGATGCTTAGTTCAAATAGGCTTTTATAAGAATTTTTGAATCGTCAAATATTTTATTAGTAAGATTTTGTTAGAGTTAGAGTACCTAATGTTTCAACATACGCCGCTGGTTACTAAACCTCTAGTGCGAGGGAGACTGGCGGAGCATGCAGACAGAGTTCCGGAAAACATAAGTTTACCAACCCCATCACAACTTTATTTTCGTACTTAGTCAAAATTCCTGTTCTAAAAATACATATCCACCGGCAACGGGGCAGCGTTCCAAGCAACCGGGCTCCATAGTGAGGTATCTCATCACAATATGTACCGTCTTAGGCAACACCGCCTATTGTATCTGACCCATGATCCAACCATCAAGCGAGAGCATCTTGTTATGTCTCCTCTCCCACTGTTGAGCGTAGGCCACTATCTCTCAATCTCTTCCATGCAACACTGTCCTGGGCCAATTTAACCCTAACTTGTATAAATTAGTTGGACAATTTGAAGTTAAATACGTCTTTTACGCAGTAGTGCCACTGCGATTTGTTATTTATTACTTAGTTAATAAAACAACGACACTAATAATGATGCACAAATGACGCGCCGATTGCTAATTATTATGACAAAAATTGTGCATCATCAAGATTACTTTGAGGTCAGACCTTCGATCTATTTGAATTAAAATAACACGTTTTATCAGCTTATTACATTGTTGTTCGGAAAAAACAGAAGATTAAGTTATCGTTTATGCTGGTTTGTATAAGACCAGCTGTCTCTGGGTTTTCTTTTTTATTTTAACTGTCTATATATATCCTCACGTTCAGCAAATAATTTAGACTGGAATTATAGACAAATTGCTGATCAAGGCAGTTGCAGCGCCCTCATTACAAGGAGCTAATGTGTCCGCCATTTTGCGCCGTCACGTGCCCCTCTCTGTATGTGTCAACATTCTAAGAATTATAGTTTCACACTTATTTTTTAATCCTCACGAACGTAAATATTTTCGAAGATGTAGCTCGTAGATTTATCATGTTATTAATTTGAACCTCATGGTATTTAAAACTGGGTAACCTTTGTCACCCAGTCCGTAAACGTCCTGCTGGACGGCCTAGGTAGAGGTATCGCTGTATGTACAAAGTGCTAAGAGACCTAGAAGTCTTCCGTAGAACTGACTGGCAAAAATCCGCACTGGACAAGCATGAGTGGCAGCATCTTGTATCGATGACCAACATCCTCTTTGGGTCACTGAGTCAACAAAGTAAGGTTTTTATAACAAAATGGGTTGGAGATGAGGGAAGGGAATATGCTAAGGTATTTTGGCAAGGGTTCAACGGAATTTCTTATCAAAAACATCGATCTGTACGTCCGGGGCAGTATACCCTTTGAAAATACTACAGCCAATCAATATTTGGGTACTGTTGTGTTAATGCTGATGAGTAGGGTTCCTAGAGCGTTGATAGCTGGGATGGGGTATATGATGGGCAACGAGGCTAGAGTAGACACTATTAAAGACTGAACACAGACCAGAGAAGTAATTGAGAGACTTCTCTTGTCAGGGTATGAGCATATGAGAAACCAACTACACTAATAGAAATTTTTGTTACTTTTTCTAGTCTTTTGTCTTAGTATGTAATGCGTAAATCATATGTGGATTTTTAGACATCAAGGTATAATTAAATGTAAGTTAAGAGAACTCATTTGAAATGGCAGTTTATTAATTTGATGATAGTAATTGTGATAGACCGGATAAGATCCTTTATGTTAAATGAATATTAAACCATATACGACATCTCCATTACAATAACTCATGTTTCCAGCAACACTCGAGCACTTTTGGGAGGTCCAGCGCAATTAATAGCCATTTGTCATCTACAAGCGATGCCAAGAGGTATTTAATCTTAAGTTATTAACCTCTCAAGAGACCAGAAGTCTTTGCTGGAAGCTGCAAGATGTTAATACTATAAGAATACACTTTAAATTGACAACTCTCTGTATATGAAGCAATCAATAATAAATACGTTATTATTTATATATCCGATGTACCTGTAGCTACTGTGTTAAAGAAATCTGCCACCAATTATTAAAATGTATACATTTTAAATTCGGGATATGAACAGTTATTACCATCTACAAGTGTCTAGGTCTCTTGAACAAGGTATCATAAATTTTAGTGTATAACCCTAGAGCATATCGACATAGATTGCAAAACAACTATACTAAAAGAGTAGCAATTTACGCAAATAGTATACGCTTTAGCGGCATGCAACCGACTATAAATACCGTATTAGAATCTCCACTTTGTGAATATTGTAAGGAAAATTGTGAGATAGTTCGCTTAGTAAATAGCTTCGCAATCATATTGTTAACTGTTGTGAATTTTTAATACTCTCGCAAATGATTTTACATTCCTCTTCGCGAATGTTCGTTAGGTGGGCTTCCTACATGCATTAATATGTCTTATCAAACATAGTTTGAAACGTTCAAGTAGACAAATATAAATTATTTTTAGGCGGTATTTTCCAACCGATGCTACTTGGACGCCTCTAAGAGCTCTTCCTCATCGAGACGCCATGGCGACGAAGTCCAAACGTGTCCAAACAATTCATTACATTAAATTTTAGAACTGGTAACCCACTTGGCGACTGTTTGTTGACGTCGCCAAATTAGAAGCGTAGCCACGACTACTACTGGGTACTCTATTTGGCAACCGCAGGTATCCTTGGCAACGTAGGCAGCGACGTCGCCACGGCGTCCGGTAGAGCTTTTAAAGGCTGGCAACGAAACCGTCGCTCTCATATACTGTCTATGGAAGTTGGTAAAGTATCAAATAAAAGCAAACATCATTTTACCTTTATGCAGTCAAAATTGATATGTAATCTATCAATAATCCATTGTCATTAAAAACATTAATATTAAAAACCCCTGTGGTTTTAAATCAGATACAATATCTGTTGTATCCAGTATGGGAAGAAGCTATTCAAAATCCACCAGAACTGCTTTTCCCTTATAAATAGATGTGTACTTCAAATTGCCTGACTATATTTATTTTGAGGTCTGTAAATTCTGGGTCAGATTTTGGTTACCTCCTTTAAAACAAAACTTTTAACAGCACTATTACAATTATGGTCTTATTTTTCCATATCCAAACGTGTAAGTTGTGAAATTGTAATAACAAAAAACAAATACCGTAATGAGTTTTATATTACTCTTCTCGGTACAAGGCCCGAGGAACCTTTGGAAAATAAGTTTTTTAATCGTAAATTTTATTATCAAAATATTAAATAATGGCTTAAAAATGTTGATGAGAATGAATGAGTGATATGACGATCACAAGCGCTTACAAGAAAGTCTGTGTGAAGAAAGATATTTTTGACCTTGTTTTAGCGTCCAAGTCTAAGGTAGTATCTTACTGATTTCACAGCCACCATCAGTCAAGTCGACGGCAACGTCCACTGGCAGTACGAGTGCCACCGTGGCGACGGTAGAAACTGCTACTACGGCCGCCGCTTCTTGGCCGGCGCGCTCTTCCAACCTTCGACCTACGACCGGTTCAGATACCGCTTCGATGTCTGGAGAATCTCGATCTTCACAAAAAACTCGACCACAAGAAGTAAGTAACAATTCACCTTTTATTAGTTTGGAGCCATTCATTAATTACATAGGTTGATTTTGAAGTTTCTTACCTCTTCCTCCCAAGATAAGGGCATGTATAGACCTTTACCCCCTCCCCTCCCCCTAGGGATCCTTATGTAATTAATGACCATCCCTTACCTACAAAATTATATGTTTGATGTAATGAACTTTTAACCATCTAAGTAAAACTGAATCGCCGAAATTTAAGACGTAAATGTGTACGCGTATAAATTCCGAACTACTACACCATATCGGATAATACTTTTTTTTGTAGCGTTCGTTATTGGCAAGACAGGGTTTGTATAATCAAAACATTTTCATGTGTCCGTCTGTTTGTACGGGTAATTTCCTTAACGGCTGGAACAAATAAGACGGGTCTTTCACTAATAGGTTTTACAATTACTAACATAGGCTACTTTACTTTTAGAAAAATAGTTAGAATGCTGGAGCCGGCAGCATATTTTAACATTTAAAAGTATAATAAAGTCAAAGATAATTTTGACTTTGATACTTTTATAGGCGCCCAGAATGCTGGAGCCAGCTCTGGTGCCACAGCACGGCATTGGGGCCCAGTACCTGGAGCCGGCCCCATACGTTGGTGCTATGGGGGTCCCTGGTGTTCTACCTTTACCGTTGCCACCTCTACCGGTCATCGTCGCCCCCGCTGATCAGGCCCAACTGCAGGTGAGGCATATTTCCGTCATAAATAGTAAGTTGCATTTAAAGATTTTAAAGTGAAGTCTTCGTAGTCTAATACCAAATTTTAATAAAATATAGCCATGAACATATATTTTATGGCAACTCTTTTAGTACAAATTCACAAACATACTTTATTCGATAATATACTTTCGCCCGGTAAACAGATGAGCGAATGTCGGACCTTAAGTGGGATCTTCTACTATATAGTCTTATCAATTTAGTTATTAACACATAATATAAACCCTGGCGTCTTGAAATATATACTAGAGTGCCCTGAAAAATATTCTGAACAACATATCAAAATGAGTCAATTCAAAAAATTTTAATTAATAAACGATTATCAAATACCGTCACAAAAAAATGACGTTACTTCATTGAACTCAACGCATCAAAAATATAAATAAAAGTCTCTATAAATTGTATGTGAAGAGGTATATCCTTAACTTTTAAGTTTTTGCAAGAGAAAATTGCGAAGATAAAAATAATAAATATTTAATAAATCAACAGGCAGGTGTCTAAGTGCTAAAAATACAAACATTTAGGCACCCACTAATGTGTTGAATTCGGTAGCATCTGCATCGGTTTATTGGGGAATCTATTCGGCTTGGTACCGACTTCAACATATCAGTAGGTTTCTACTAAATCGTATCAAAGTACTAAATTATTTTTTGCTTTTTAGTTCTTTGGTGTTTTTGAAGGCGGTTTTCTTTATATTTATTTTATTAATACATAAAAAATGTTTATAAAAAAAATTATGTTAACTTTTTTTTTTTTTAATTATTTAATAAACATTTAGAAAAAGAGGTTTAAAACTAAAAAAAAAGTTTTTTTCGTTAATTACTCATTCTCGTTTAAGGTTTTCATAAACATAAAATTAGTTCAATAAAAACCTGTCAAAATCTAAAAAAGTCTACTTTTAATTTAAACAAACGCGTTAGGACGACATTTCGTTCCGTTCATACTTATAACTATATAACTAAAATAAGTTTTAATTACAAACAAAATTCAACCTTAACTACGCAGCAAATTTTCGAATCCGAGCTGAATGTTTGGAGGTGAGATATAGTACGTAGATTGGAGGGTTTGATTGTATTATGATGATGAGCTAGTGGCTGTGGCAGGAGCAGTTGCAACGAACCCATCGTGAACTTCAGCAGATGATCGTGAGACAGCAGGAGGAACTGCGACTGGTCAAGGAACAGCTGCTACTGGCGCGTCTCGGAATCTTGCAGCCCATTATTAATGTAAGCTACAAAAATCGTAATTATATATATAATAATAATGGCAGAACGTTACAAATGCAATTGATTTTGAAAGAAACGGCTGAACTGATTTTGTCTGGTCTTTCTCTAGCAGATGTTATATTGAGTTCAGATCCCGTCGGAAGATAACTTTGTTCTTCTGTTTTAGTGAATTAGGTATCAATTTAAAGCTTATTTTTTTCTTTTCACAATGATATAGGGGTGTCGTTTTTAAATTTGCCGCAAATAGAGTTTTCATCACACCTGTTCGCAATAGTTAAATTGGTATTGGGGGAAAGCGGGGGCAAAACATCTTTTTGTTCACACGGGATTTTCTGCTTTTCCTTTTTGATTGGTTCGCGTTTGTGCTTCTAAAAGATTTATCACACGCTTTACATTTAACCTTCAAGGAAGGCTGAAGTTGCTCACTTGAAGGTTAAATGTAAAAATAATGTATCACTTGCATTAAAATCTTTATACATTGTAAATAATCAAACTATCCAAAATAATTCTATCTCTGTCCCTCATAAGACTATTAATATTTATTTCACGATTTGAATTAATTTTTAACAAGGAATGGGAGAGAGTGGCAGAAGCAAGGGGAGGACTATGACTTTGTGTTCGAGTGGTGTATTTTGGATTCGTCGCTACGCTCAGGATTCTACTTTAGAATCCTTTGCTTCGCCTTGAATTCAAAATCACACCTTCGAGAAATAAAATTTCCTTTTGTCCCCATGTAACAAAAATAACTATTTGAAGCCAATTTAAGTTGCCAGCGAGCGAGATAGACAACAAATATATTTTGTAATTGCAGGTCCAAGATCCGTACGCACATCCCGATGAGATGCAACAAAATCGTATTCAAGCACAAATACTATACGAAGGCTTCCCACCGCGCGCCGTCAGTAGCTACCCGCCGCACCAGCCGCCTCCGCCGCCCCCGCCACCCGGACACCACCCTCCGCATCAGAACCAAAACCAAAACCCGCATCATCCCAACATGCCCCCGCAGTAAGTTCTTCACCAGTGTTTTTCAGTCCATCTTTTTGGATTACGTGACACCTTTACAGGTAGAAAAATTCTGGAAACCCTCTCGGACCGTGGTTTAAAACCTTTCGCGGCTCCTACAGACAAAAAGAGGTCGAACTTGCCCTTTTCTTTGCCCAGTCAGGCTTCGTGACTCCCTTAAGTCACATATTGAAAAACACTGTTCTTCACTAATAATCTCGAAAGCATGACTCGTAACACGGATCTCACTAGGTAACTTCCTTTTTATGCACAAAAATACAAAATTTTTTGTCTATTAATTATATTATTATACATGATATATATTTAAACACTACGAAATAATTGCTTGTCGGATTAAACTTTTCTTTTAACAAACGGTTGGTGCAATATTTGCGATGTACAACATCAATATTTAATATGTTAGTATACTTACCGGTACGGAAAAATATAAAAAGTTTAATAACAATCCACTATCTGTGATTTGATTAATGTTTTCAGGGCGTTACTTACATGCTAAAATAAGATTAATTTCCAGTATGTAATTTTTTTCTATTCCAGTTAAATAAATTTCTGTCGTTTAATATACCGTGTGTTAAGTTTCTATTACAAATCAAAGATAACTCTAATATTAATAATATTTCGCTAGTATGTTTAAAGTTGGTCTGACATGCGACTGTCTGTAAGAATAGGACAAAATGCCCTGTATTTATTGAAGGTACATTAAACTTTTTATATTTTTGTTACAACAGGTGTGAATATAGTAATAAGTGAAATATAGTTTTTATTCATAATATATAACATATTTATGTGTATAATTGTCGTGATGCTACATGAAGTAAATGTTATAGATGTAAATGTAATATGCGTAGTCATCGTAATGGAACTTTAGCTAAATTTTTATTATACATTATGGTCTTGGAATAAGAATAATCGGCGAAGGTCTGTACTTAAGGATATGATCAGATATGATAAACAATTTTTAAAGTATTCTAAGAATACTGCATTTATATCTACAATTTTGCTTTGTCCTTCAATGAAATGCAAAGTACTAGAAGTGGGAGGGCCACTAGTTTAATGGGATCGGAATTTAATCGAGCACTTTATGGACCGTTACCGTCAAGCCATTGAAGCGAGTGCTCAACAAAACATCACAGAGATAAATATTTTAGCTGATTTTTATTTACGACGGTAAAAACCGCCATAAATATGATAAGGTAATTTATCTTTATAGCTCAAAGATGTGAAAATGAGTAATACATTTTTAATTCTCATAGCTTCAGGTGCCGCACCATTTTGAGTAAATAATATGATTATGTTTATATTATCTGTGATTTGTAAACACATAACTTACATGAACATACACGACAATAATAATAATTTGAAGTAGAATAACAGTAACTTAAAATTGATTTTTGATGACTTTATAATGCGAGACAAATAATCATAACTTCAACTCCTGATTTGCTATTTAAGACTTATGTGCCTAAATATGTATCAGTTGTAAAATTCTAAATCTGATGCCCCGGCCACACTACATGATCATTGAAATGATCATTCAAATGAATGTAACATCGATATAAAATAAAGGACGCTAACCAAATTAAGAGACTGACGCAAAACGCAAATGGCTTATAAAACCCTAACAAATATAAGCCCAATACGTTTTATCTGGCTCCGGCATAATAAGACCGACCACACTACATGATCATTGAAATGATTATTCAGTTGAAGCTATGTGTGGCTCCGGCATAATAATTTACCCAGGAATGAGATTTTTTTTTAAATTAAAACACGTCGAAGATTTTGTAAGTACAGATCACAGAAAACAAAATGATAAATTAATTTATGAACGCAAGTGAATGAAACTATAAATACCCATTCGCGTCGTTCTAAATATGAAATACTTTTTTCAAATATCGAACGAGATTCAGTTTTGCGGGTTCGCACAACAAAGGCTGCTGTTTTTTGCGCTTGTGACACAAAAATATTTTGTCTCCATAAATATCATTTTTGTGAGTCACGTCCTATATACCGGGGTCAACGTTTCGTATTTTTCTGTCAGATCACATCGTGTTTTGCCAGTCACTTTCGGGTCAAAAGGTACCTTTCTGAGACGGGTCAGGTCAATCGTTAAGTGACTACTTCGTTCTAATAATAGGAACGTTTTCTGCGAGTCATGTTTTTAATTATAATGAATTGTTATTTACTGGGTTAATTGGAATAAATGTCGATCGTTCATGAAAGCAGTATTCCTTAATAATAGAAGACTGGAAATATTTTAGGTACGCCTATCTATAGATGCGTCCGACGCTACCCGCACTAGGTATTCCTACATCGCAGGTACCACTTAACAATTTTACAGTTTAGATTTACAGTTGTAGTTCGGTTAATAAGTGAAATTATTTTCAAGTGTATCCTATTTTTCATTATTATTATTTTTTTTATGATACAAGCCAGCAAACGAGCAGGCAGCAGGCACCGAAGTGCCTACCAGCGCCCATGGACATCTGAAAATCTGAAAAACGTTTTTTTTCTATATGATCTAATTCGAATTTTTTATTTTGTCTTTCACAATATTACCAAATAAGGTTAGAATAACTTAATAATACATATATTATTTATTCATGTTCACTAACAGTATTTAAAGTATTTACATTTTATAAAATAACTTAATAAATAAGGGGTTGTAAAGATCGTGGGGGTTCCGAGGATGACGTCAGATGGCAATCGGTCATCTTAACTTGCCCTGCAGCCAAATCGTCTACAATCTAAGCGGACCCTGGTACTTAACCGGGATAACGCTAGGAAGAGAGAGAGATTTAGCACTTAATCCTGTTGTAGGTATTCTTGAAAATTGTGTTGATCATCTATCTATGATATCTGATGCAACAACCCTGATCCGTTCTAAAGCACGCCAGTTATTTATTACTTGCATTGAATGCAAATCAAACAGAGCGCTGTGTGGTGCTATTATTTGTGTATGAAATTATTAACCATTAAATTGTCGTCAAGCCATTTAGATTCGATAGCCGCGTAAGAGGTGATTATGATTAATGATTGAGCACAATGATGACATTATCTGTGGTACATCGGATTGAACGACAAATTATTCAAATGTATACATCTATTCAACGGTTCGTAACAAATGAATCGCATCAGTGATATATTACGTATCGGGTGATATCCACAACTTGATCCTTCGTACGCATTATTATATTTATTTATTTTAGGTCCCACACACACGCACAAACACGTGCATGCACGCACGCACACACACTCGCGCACACGCACACACGCACGCACGCGCACACGCGCATAAGCACGCGCGAACGCACACACACACGCACACACACATATCGCTTATATAAGCTTTTCTTGTAATATCTATCAAGTTGTATGGGAAGGAACTGACGACTGACTTCTGACACACGGGCTTTCAAACTACCTCAGGAGTAAGGGGCTACTTAGTTTTATGGTAATTGTATAGTTTTTAAAATGAGCATATTTTAAAAAAATATTATTATTATTCATTAATTATTATCAAATTATTATTCAGATCCGCGCAAGCCAGTTACAATAATCGTATACTGTTATGAGCTCATTATAGTGCTCCAATCCTGGCAACTTCTTTCTAATCTTGACGAATCTTTACGTAATTTGAACTCCATTTTTTTGAATTTTCACTTAATATTTTCCTGCGAGTGGAGGGCACATTTATAATTTACGATTATTTCGTGCGAAAACATTTGAAGTACATTTACCTAACTGTACATTATTACCGACGATGATATGTACGGAGTAAACAATGATAGAGTATCGTAAGGATGCGGGATTTTCGTATAAAGGAAGTTACTGCTTATTTCATGTACATAATTTTTGGTACTCCTTAATTTTAATAGATGCACATAAATAATTTTAACGGAGTTCAGTCTAAGTTCGAGCTAGTTAGCATTTTGTTCTGTTTTTATACGTTATTATATTCCTTTGTTTCAATCGCTAAAAGTTTTTGCTTAAAGCAGTTGTGGTACACCCAATACTTTATGCTCGGCTCGCATTTCTGTTGCATTACAAGAGAACTTTGCTGTGAGCGAAGTTCCTGCAAACTTTAGAGGGTTGAAAGTTTTGAAAGCTTAAACTATCATTATAATGTGAGTGTTCTGGTTACATCTGTTCAATAACTAGTTGTTACCCGCGATTTTATTCGTATTAGATTAAATTAAGCAGTTTTAATTTTTAGGCGGAAACTTTATTCTTGAGAGCATTATCCGTAATAGACAGACAATCTAACAGATGGACATACAGATAGATAAATATCAGAGAGATTGTGTTTTTAAGTTTTATTGGAATTGAACCGTGGATATCTGCTTTAATAAATATTTTTTTTTTTATTATTATTATTTAAATTTCACAAAACTTATATTCAATTTTACACTAAATACATAGGAACATTCTTAAAATCTAAGTTAGAATTGATACTTTATAAATGTGAACCTAACATAAATGTGCTTTACAGAAATTTATAAATAAATCATAGTGTGTAATAAAACAAAGTGTTAGTGTGTGTAAGGTGTTGTTATGAAGAAGTAACCGAAAATATATAAAAAGAATAATCTAAGGTAATGTTACAGCTCTTTTCCGCTTAATGGAGGCAATAGATTCATTGAAGATATCTATATCTCTGCAAACTGAATTTGCAATAATAATTATAAGAAACAACAACATAATACAGGTATTTGTAGCATTCATTAAAAATACTGGGAAGGCCTTAATTAATTGTCAAAATGTACAAACACTTTGAGCAATGTCTAGCTCCGGTATAAGCACCATTAATGCTAATCTTAAGTCTATTGTTTTTAAAATGTCATTTATTATATATGTATTTTTACTTATCCACTCAATTGTTTCAGCATCACCCTTTTTTAATTCTTTATATCCTCTGTTGCCTAGGTCTGTCAGAGATAGCTTTAAACGCTAAGAGCCCTACCATCGAAATGCCATGGCGACGTCGCTGGTTACGTATCCAAACAATTCATATAAAATTTAGAAAAGGGAACTCACTTGGCGACGGTTTGGCGACGTCGCCAAATTAGAAGCGCAGCCACGATTTCTACTGACTACTCATTTGGCAACCGCAGATATCCATGGCAACGTCGCCATGAGTCGATCGCTGTAGTTGGTTAATAGGTCTTACCGCCGTGTATGTATAGAATATATCAATTCTAACATTAGATTTCAAATATACAAAGGGCAGCATGTACAAAGGGGCAAATTTCCTTCGATGCTAATAAAATATCTTATATTAATCGCCCCTTTGTTCTTCTCTCCTCAACATTATATCCCCCTTCACAACGATTTTATGACACGTCACTTTCTTAACAAGGAGTAAGTGTCAATAAAAAATTTAAAAAAAAAGTGTAGCTTCGATACTCTATGATATAATACGGACACCAGTTATTGGTTAAAATGAAAGCAATAATTGTCTATTGTTTTCAAAGTTATCCATGTCGATCCAATGGACCAATGCATTAATATAATTAAATTATATAAAGTTTAGAATATAAGTTCATAATACGTATAGATAAAAATATAAATTCAACTGTATCTAAAGCCGGAGCCAGACATATGGTCATTTGAATGATCATTTCAACGATCATGTAGTGTGGCCGGGGACTTTGTTAGCTGCGCAAAGTTTTGTAGTACTTTGTAGTCTTCAAGGACAGAAATGTACAAACATTTTGAGCTATGTGTGACTCCGGCATTATAGTGAGGTACCGTTTTCCATAAATATTAAGCGTCTAGATGTGAAATACTGGCCATAAATTTTAGTACTTAAAACCTTTCATAGGCGATCCGTTTGAAGGTTTTACGTGCCTTCCGAAACACGGAGGAGGTCGGATATCAAATATAAACCAGTGTTAGAATGGGTCACCCATCTATAACCCGGTCGCAGCCAGAGCAACTTAACTCAGCGATCGACTCAAATGTCGACCACTTACCGATTAGGCCACGACCTCCTTCGATGACAGTCCCTACTTAAAGAATTTTTTTTTGATATTAACGTAATGCATAACAAGCAAAAATGAGCCTTTTGACTAATTGACGTGCAAGCGACATTCGACCTTAGCGTGGCATACAAATATCTTGGTTGACTATACATAATTTTTATTTGTAGTTGAAATTTGCGGAAATGTGCAATAAGTTCTCAAAGGCTATTTATTTATTGTATTTGTACTAAATAACATATAATGCGATGCATTTTCCTATGAAACTATTATACGTATGCCTGTTTTTTTTTCTTTTTCTTTATATTACAGAGGGCAAAGGAGCCGGCGGTTCTTCACCTAGGTGACTACCGCCGCCCATGGACGTCTGCACCGCCAAAAAGCTTGCAGATCGTCCTTTAAAGAGGGTTTTAGTCCATCTGGAACTCTCACAAACCGAAAGAAACGCGCTGTTGCTGCGATATTTATTTGGATTTATCAATAAAAATCCTCCCATGGGTTTAAGTGATAACAATTGAAAATTAGCTTTTCTTATTAGAAATTTAAATATTATAATATTTCCCAGTATTTCTTTTATTAGTATTCATATTGACCTTAAAATGAATACGATACATCTGTCTATATCTATAAAAGCAAAAGGTCATCTAACAATAAATCTCGAAAACAACGGGACGTACAACGATAAAATTTGGCAGGGTAGTTTATAGTTAGTAGACGTCCGCTGAGAAGGGATTTTTTGATAGGGCCACGTTAAAAACTTTAGGACTCTTGTAATTTATGCGGACGAAGTCGAGAGAAACAGTTAACATTAACCTGTCCTAATATATAAAGCTTTTTTTATATATAAAGAATATTAGGAATACGTTTTAGGTATGTCTAATATTCCCTTTTCCCCTCCTACTAAGCTTAAATTAAAAGCTTGTATTAGGAGTGGGTGCAACAACCCATAATGTCCCACTGCTGGGCAAAGGCCTCCCCACTCTTTGACCACTCTCCTCTATCTAGAGCTAAACCAATCCATTCCCTTCCCGCAAAGGCGTGCAAGTCGTCGCGCCACCTCTTCCTCGGCCTACCTAAACAAATATGTAATTAAAAAATAGTTAAATCATTTATGCTGAGCTAACTACTTGCCTCTGGCTTCGCACATGTGCAATATAGGTATGCATGCATAAATCTTCCTCTAGAATCACTGTATTGGCGATAACCGCATTAAAATCCGTTGCGCAGTTTTAAAAATCATTATAGCGTATACCTACTAACGTCTGTCGTTTAAATTTAATTTTCTCCGCAAAGACTTGAGACGTGAGATAAATGCATATCGCGGCGCAAGTGATCGCTAAATTGTTCGCATTAAAATGACAAATTATATTCAAAACGCGATCAGTAATTGCAGACAATTTTCAAAGAGAAGAACTACAATAGACCGTCCTGACTTGACTGGAATGACATTCTTTATATCAAGTGGTACACGACTATGCGGTGCACATGAGCGAATCTTCCAATGAATCTTCCAGTCCTAAAGGGGATGAAGTTTGAATTCTAACAAGATGTCCAGTGTTGAATTTCAGCCTCCAGGGGCTATCATTTCCTGGGAACACTCCCTTAATGCATAAGGTAATTGATGCAGAGTGAACTAACACCTCTCCTCAAAGCCAAGAGATCAAAAAGATTCTTTATTAATATTCTTTACCGAGCCAAAAAAGTTCCACGACGCAGATGGTACCGATTTCAACACAAGAGTAGTGTTTACTGAGTAATTTTCTTTTTAGTTCCTTGAAGTTATATGAAGGCTGATTTCGTTTTTTTTTTTTTAAATAAATTTATGTTTAAATTTTTAGTGGAAATAGATGTATATATGTATATACATATGGGTAGGTCAACTAAACACACTGCTCTAATGTTAATAAAAGTTTCGGAGTAAACGTTGTATAGATTCGTATGTAAATTTTTTAAATTTTATTAATTTCACAAAAATAGCACGATCCATTTTAATATAATTTATATGGGACGTCTGAAGTATGATCTACCGGTACTGGTACCCGGACGCGCCGGCCCAATTCGGCTACAAGTATGGCGCTACCTCTAATTACGATTAATATTCATTTCAATTGCCAGCCAAAAGAATGACATTTGTAAATTTATGTTTGTAAATTTGTTTTTAGAAAACTTCTACTGGATTCGATTTATCCCTATTTCAATTTCTAAGCGAAAGCATTCATTAATTACCTTAATTCACCCTCTTAAGGTTTGTATTTTTTAATACCTTTATACCTATATATCCTTCTAATACTATAAATGCTGCAGTTTGTATGATTGTATAATAAATAAATTATAAAGATATTGTGTGAATGGTCCAAAATATGACGATAAATGTGAAGTAAGTAGGAGAAAATTCTGCCATCTGCGAGCTATTCTAACATGCGCTGCAGAAACCGTTAATTTCACGTTGGTATATGGTGTATGAAGGAATAGTTTATCTTCAATAGTTCTACAGAACAGCTCGCGACAGCATCTTAACCGTTTCAACCATCAACGCCAAAATTGGGAACCTTCATGAAACGAGATCGGGGACAATACTATAGGGCAATAGAATGGAATAAATAGTTTGTGTAGCCGCCACTACATAACGAGATGGCAATGATGTGGATTGGAAAAGGTTACACCAAAGCAAACTAGATGGCGCTGTAAGGTTGATGACGACCGCAGTACAAACACTGAAAATCTTCATACAAACCAACTCACGCTAGCAAAGTTTCTACTTACGATTACTATATATAGACCTTCCGACAAATAACTGTCGGCGAGGCGCGGCCGCCCCGTGCAACCCCAACTAGCCCGGACACGACGATCTTCCTTTGCGGTGGTTAAGCATATCGACCTCCGCTCCCACCTTTCATTCCTCGCCGAAACTTTCCACCTTGGTGTGCTTTTCCACAGTATGTAATCCAAAGTTCGGGCATCTGCCGGCTACGCTAGTTCTATTATAAAATAGATTACTACCTTAGCCTTATTTAATAGTAATGTATAAAAATACTGGTATTAACTATACGATGAGGGTTGAGGTTAAGATCTCTCAACAACCAAAAACAGTTTGATCACAAATCTTTATTTCACAGTCAGTATTTTAAAATACCTACCGCGAGATAACAGTAATAAATAAATGATTACAAAATCATAATAAACTCAACCGAAATATTATAAAAAGGTCAATAATATGAATATTTGGCATTTTAATCATATTATCCATAATATAAAACATTAATATCTACATACAAACGGCTATGAGTTGTGGTGCACTTTGTGACTAAATATAAGATCCAATTGGAATAATTAATCTTATTTATGTATTTCTAATGCTCTATAACACAAAAAGCTATATATATTCATCTTTTAAACATCAAATAAATGTTATTAAATAAGGAAAACAATGTCTGAACGTAGGCCTAAGTAGTCTCGTAAAGCGTCATACCTAAATTCGATCAAAACAACGCGAACATCCTTTTTTACACGTTACTTGCCTGCAATATTGACTTAAACACATAATAATTCACTCATTTCACGTAAAACTGGTCATATTAACATTGAAATGTTGGAAAAACTCACAAAAACAATAGGAAAAGCGTCGTGACGCTTCCTTCGCATTAGTACAGATAGGTGGCGGGTCAGTCGCGTCATGCAATATGGCGATGTTTTGGCGCGCTTCCATTGGCCGACGCTCGGAGCGCCGTGAAGTTGTTCCGAGCGAGGGAGCGAGGCAGATTTATGTGATTTTAGAGCGTCGATGAAAGACGGAAGATATGTTGGGTAAAACATTCGTATGCCATCAGCGTTCCGAACCGGTTTGATCTGAGGCGTTCACTGAGCGTGCGTATGTACGGCTATGTGTCCGCAGGTAGATCGCTACCTATTTATAATGATGAATTGAAACGACGCGACCGCGCGCTCTGTACGAATTAAAAACTGAATTTTTAATTTCAATTTCTTTGTTTACAGGTAAATGTTTTATAGCGACGATGAGGCGATAAAATAGATAAGTATGACTAGACGAATAATAAAAATCATCGAGTTGACTAAATTTATTGTAGGATATGTAGAATTGTTATTTTTAAGTAATAATTGTAGGGTTGCCGTTACTATGAACTGGATTATTGACAAAATTTTATATAGGTTTTTAAAACTTATTTTTATCATTATGACTACAGCGTGGGATGATAGTACGATGGTTGCAAAATAACGAGCTATGATCATGCAATGAATTATGAGCTACTGGGAAAACTGAGTGTGAATTATGTGGCGTTTACACCATGGAACTACACGAATAGAAGTATTCTATTTTGAACCGAGCATCTTCCATTGTCTATAACCGTAGATTCAAAGATAGAACGTGCAATCTGAAGCTTGTCAAAATTCCGCGCCAATATTCTACGTAATTTATATATGAAGCGTAAACTTCAGGTACCATTTAAAGAAAATTGCGTGCACGGATAAGTATGAAATTGAACACAGTTGTAGTTCACATAGAGGAGGGTGTGCTAATACTAATATTTTTTTATAATATGTACATTTTTTTTATAATATGTATTAACATTAAACCTCTCGAAAACCATTTACAAACACATGCATTGGATGATGGCATATCGTACTCTTTGTAGGTGTGAGAATAGGTCGAAAACTATTTTGAAACCCCTAACAAGGGTCGCCTCGAAAGGAGTCGCCGAATACATAAAAATAGTACCAATTTAATAACTTAGCTTTGACAAGTCATTTGTTTTTCTTTCGTATGTACGAGTAGACATAATGAAATTACATTGGGAAAATAGTACGAAAGTGTAGGTTTTTTCAAGAAATTCCTGCGTCCTGGTAAAGTACAGGTTTTTAATTATAGAAATGTTACAAGCTGCCCTTCTAAGTCTTTTTATTAAAAAAATACGTTGAACAATTTTGAAGCAAAAAATGAATTAATTTGGTCCTATACTTTTTACCAAAGAAAATTTTATAACAACGTATTCTTGGCAAATAAAACAAGGCACTTTATACTATGTCTCAATCAGACAAATTTAGATTTCGTACGAAAGTTAAATATGAATGTTTCACTTTTCTGCTGCCACTTTTTTGATGCTAAGGATGAAATGAAAATGAAACGTTTATTTGGAATGCTTATTGCAAAATGTTTCGACAAACATTTTAAATTGAAATTGGTTGAACTAGTACAGTGGAGTGGGTGGGTTTGAGTGGAGTGGGGTGGACTGGAGTGGAGTGGAGTGGAGTGGAGCGGAGTGGAGTATCCGTGATCAGGTTGCCATCATCATCTTCAAGCATTTGAGATGTTGGTTGATATCCCTTTTTGAAAGTTCTTACTTCGTGAAAGAATTGTCTAGATTCATCAGCCCTCCTTAATGTTTCCATATCGCTAACTATTTTATTCAAATGTTGTCTCTTTGCTCTTTTAATTATTAATCTGGATTGTATTAATAGTTCTCTGTATTTATTTAGCCACCGGTTATCTTGTTCGGCTAATATTTTAAATTTTCTTCTCTCTTCCATAATGAGTTCGCATTCCGTATTCCACCACTTTCTGTTTTTCTTTCGTTTCCTATATCCTAAGGTTTCCGATGCGACTTCTCTGATTGTGTTCCTTATATTTTCCCAGCTATGTTCAATATCTTCATCTACAGCCAAATCTTGAAATCTATTTTTTATTTTAAGTTTAAAATTTCTTCTTATCATAACGTTTTTTAAATTATCGGTGTCAAATGCTAGATTTTTATGCTTAGTTTGTGATTTAGAGGTTCTTATTTTAGCCTTAACTTTGATACCTAGCATGTAGTGATCAGTGTCGCAGTCAGCACCACGGAATGATCTTATATCTTGGATGGTGGTTTTATGTCTGTCGTCTATAAGGATGTGATCGATTTGGTTAACAGTCTTTCCGTCTGGGGATTTCCATGTGCCCTTGTAGATGTCTTTATGGGGAAACATAGTGCTCTTGATAACCATGCCTCTAGACGACGCAAAACTTATTAGTCGTAGGCCATTATCATTTGATAGTTCGTGTTTACTGTGTTTCCCAATTGTTGGCATGAAAATATCCTCGCGTCCCACTTTTGCATTGAAGTCACCTACAACCATTTTAGTGTCGTAACTAGGTAACAGATCATAGACGAATTCCAGATTTTCGTAGAATTCATTTTTGGTTTCCTCGTCAGCTGCCTCAGTGGGGGCGTAGGCATTTATGATTGAGATGTTGAAAAATTTACTTCTCAGACGGAGAACGCATAGCCTGTCTGATACGGCATCAAACCGAATGATTTCTCCTAATAAACTTTTGGAGACAAGAAAACCAGTTCCATGTGTATGTTGTCCAGCATGACCACCGGGAAGTCTCACAAACCGAACGAAATGCGACCACAATACCATCACTTGACGTGACAGCATTGCCGCCACTTCACGCCGATCTTATGTGAGAAAGAGATACTGATACCCGGAAGCGCCGGCCGAATTCGGCTACAAGTATGGCGCTACCTCTTATAATACTAACTATAATTACATTTATTCCCTGTTTCAGGATCTGCTAGGAAACACCATCACTTGTTTTTGACAGCCCCAGAGTGATCTGAGATTGAAATGTCCGGCCAGCGCAGGGCAGACACCAGCGGTAGCGGTAGCAGTTTCAGAGCAAGGCGCCCTTTGAGATTTTTAGAGGTAATTTCTACTCTCGAAGTTCAAAAAAACAGAATTGTTTTATACCTTACCTGTTCAAGTTTTTAGTAAAATACATCTTTAAAGAGCCCCAAAATTAAATAAATAAATGTAAATGTTAAAATTTTGTGAAAATCAATTTTCAAATTAATTCATTAACAATAATAAAAAAAAATAAGAAAAAAACTTCTGCGGCCGGGGGACCCCCGTCCGAAACGAAGATGCTTATTTTTTCACCTCCGAATGTAATAAAAATAAATCTTTATTACAGAAAATGATTTCCATACAACAAAAAAAATAATAACATAAACAAAAAAAACAGTAACATAATAACAAATACCGTCACAGGGTTACTGTTTAATGAACACCACACCGTCCGTTCGTCACATGTTCCATGCCGAGCGCATACCAAATTCGAGGCGCGTAGGCATATCTCGCGCTTCGTCCGTTTATATGAAGTTACAATACTCTTTACATATTATTACCGTGCTACTAGTACTGGTATGCAAGAGACTTTGTGCAGGAATACGATACGATAAACACAACTTTAACCTTTCCCTCCATCTGGGCGAAAGGGGGGGGGCCTTTCGCCCATTTTAGCACACCTTTCGCCCCCTTTAGCCCACTTTAGCCCACCTTGGCCAAGCTTAGCTCACCTTCGCCCATCTTAGACCACCCTAGTCCCATCTCGCCCATATAGTCAGATATGGGGCAGAGTTTGAAATTGAATTACTAAAGACGTATGAAAATAAGAAGCAAAAATATGGTGTACGAATATTATAATAATTCTACAGAGATGTTTAAATAGTTGGGATTCTGCTTCCCGTCGATTCTTTTTGACTTTGAGTACCTTGAAATAAGTATTTTATCATATTCGTATTCTTATATTGATTATCCTTTAGGTAAAATGGTGTATCGTTATATTGAATTATATAATTTAAAGTCTTTGTTTTGATCTAACATTTATAATTCTCTTGCATTATGTAAGTAATACAAAAATTGTATATGTTCTATTACATTTATTTGATGAATTTATTTGGAACTGAAAGGTGGCTAATGGAACCTGCAGCGTGATGCCTACTACTAATTTCTCAGCAGATCCATTAGCTTGACTCACTACTATGACTCTTAACTTTGGTTCCAAATGCCATATTTATAAGTGGTGGGACCACTTATAAATATGGAGACAAAGTTAATTGCCCTGATCGACATACATAAATTGTAGCAACGTGCTATATTTAATATTGGTAAATTTATAAACACTTCGTTTCAGGCCGCAGAAAATGGAAATATAGGAAAATTTAGGCAGTTATACTACAATAATCCGTCTATGCTTCTGGTGAAGGGCAATCTTGGTCGTACGGCAACTCATCTAGCTGCATCGCGGAACCAAACAAACATCCTATTCTTTATCAAAAATCATGGAGGCGGTGAGAAAACAACCATTAATAATTAGAAAATAGCCCTTTCTTCATTTTCAGAATAGATTGCTTTGTTTATTATGTTGTTTTTTTTTTAACAATACAAACAAGAAGATGGATGATGCGTCGCATTTAGATCATTACACAAATTGACTTAAAGAGTTACAAAACCAATCTCTTACGCATTCTTATTAAGGTTATTACACCATCTGACTATAATAATAAAAATATACAGTAGCTGACTCGGCAGACGTTGCCTTGCTCTAACGATGGCTTACTCTTACTATTGAATATCAAAACACAATTGCTGTGCGTTAGGGCGACATCATCTCTAGAGCGTACAAATTAGACTGTCGTGTACGTCAAGGAGGTCTAATCTTTCGGGATCTATGCAATATCTATATAAATAGCCTTATCGAGGGGCTTAATGGCACCGGAATCGGCTTCCATATTAACGGAACTTGTTATAATAATTTTAGTTGTGCAGATGATATGCTGCTACTCAGCCCTTTTATATAAGGTAAATTAATGTCACTGCGAAAGCTACGCTTTATAAAACGGGTTAAAATATAACATGCGTAAATCAGAATTGGTGAAATTTCGAGCAGGTTTTTGCCGATCTTTCTAGATGGAGTATCAGTTCAGGTTGTAAAGCAAACAAACGGGACCGCAGATCACTTACTATATGATATAATAATCTCGCTCGTAGACTTGCGCGGTGTCATGAGAAGGTCAAAATAACCTTGTATAAAGCTTACTGCATGAGTTTTTATACCTTACAGGTCTGCAAAATTTGTATCAGAAAATCCTCTAATACTCTCAAATTCATATGATATTTTATTCAATAAAAAGTATTATATCGTTGAGATGTTAATAAAAAATATTAACGTCTCAAGCTCAAAATTGTTTAGAATGTTTTAAGGTAGCGCTAATGTAGTGGGGGTGCCATGAGGTATAAATTGTTTGCTGTGTTTTTTTACACTTTACGAATAACCTTTGTAGAGTCTATCTCCTGATAATGCTTCGGTGTCGAAGTGAAACGTGCGTTGAGTGCGATGTGCGTGCAATGTTCCCTGCTCAACCAGTTCCGATCTAATCTCATCCTACAATGATGTCCTTCTATTAGTCTTCATCATGGTGATGATGATCAATCTTATTGCTTTGACCGTCTCTAAGGTTGCTCATAGATTGTGTTTTACTAAATTACATCCTCCTACATACACATAAACTACTCTATCCATTGTTGAAAAATGCACGATAATCCGTTCAGTAGTTTTTAAGGTTATCGCGGACAGACAGACAGACAGACGCGGCGGAAGATTTTTCGATTTGACTCGGCCGTATAGCGGCTGCCTAGTGACTGACGTATTGCCATTTGACCTACCCCTAACCTAGAACTAGTGTGCGGGGGGCGAGGAAAGTGGACTATATATGGGCAAGTGCGTTAGGGACCCTAAAAAATTATTCTGTACTCCACAAAAACTAACGTCTAGGGCTAGAAATGTGCACGATTACTGTTGCAATTGGTAGGTATTGAATTTCCATGCCAAAAACAGTTTAGATCGATGCAATCCATTTATGTTGTTGTTAGGGATTGAAACGCACACATTTTAAAATGCGATAACGCTGGTACTTAACAAAATTAGCGGTAGTTATATATATATTTATGTCAATGACTTGCGGTTTTGTTTCAGATTTGAACTCCGTGGACAACTACGGAGACACGCCGCTGCACCTCGCCGTTCGATATAACTCACTGGCAGCTGTTGAGCTCCTGTTACAGATGTGAGTTATTTGCTTCTACATAAATTTTTTTTAAAGCTTTTTTTTAACTTGCAACGTGTGTTTGTTCGGATGGAATCTTACAACTCAATTTTCGACCAGATATCTTCAACCGACTGAACTGAAATTTTGCACACATATGTATACCGGATGACAAAGCATTATTATGATGACGTAGAGCTGATCTGATGCTCGTACTGGAAGGTGAGCATAGGAACTCCATTATAAAATGTTATAACCGCATCGAGTTTGAGTTCGTTTGATTTGTCTCGACGAGTACTTTATATTTAGTGGTATCCAAGGTCTGACGAAGGAGCCTGGATGTTGGCTTTAAGAACCTCGTTATAAAACGACATACATAAATCCTTTGAGTTTGGGCTCGTACACTTCGTCATAACGAGTACTTTATCTTAAGAATGAATGAATACCACTATTCAGAGTGATGATGGAGCTGGAAGGTGGACACAGGATCTCCGGTATAAAGGACATAAACGCATGAATTATGTACTCATTTGAATCATCTTGGCGAGTATTTTGTGTTTACATGATAGCTAGGGTCAGATGATGGAGATAGAAGGTGGGCATAGGAACTGCGATATAAAACGATTTAACCCTATCGATTTTGGCTTCGTTTGATTCGTCTTGGGCGAATACATTGTTATAGTCCATGTACCCAGGGTCTGATGATGGAGCTGGATGGTGGTGGCACATAAAACGATATAACCGTATCAATTTTGGGCACGCATGATTGGTCTTGATAAGTACTTTGTTTTTATCCAGGGTCTGATTATGAAGCTGGATGTTGGCCATATGATCTCATAATAAAATGATACATTCCCATCAAGTTTTGGCTCGATTCATTCGTCTTAACATTTCTTTTTGACCGTTAATTGTAACCAGAGTCTGTTGATATAGCGGTTTGATCTCATAACAAAACGATACTTTTTCGTCGAGTTTGAGCTCGCTTGTTTCGTCTTATCGAGTATTTTGTGTTTTGATGATTCTTAGGGTCTGATGATAAAGCTGGATGATGGCTAAAGGATCTCCGTAATAAATCTTCACAATCTCGTCTAGTTTGGGTTAATTTGATTTGTCATGACGATTTTTTTAGTCATAATGATTAATGCTAACCAGGGTTTGGTGATAAATCTAGAAGACGGCCATAGGACACTTTAGGTAAGAAATTGACTGAAAAACCTGTTATGGGATAGCAAAAGAGTAAAAAATAAATTTTAAAAATTAATAAAATAAACTTTTCCTTTAGAATTTTTCCTATCAACTTGCTTGCTTGCAAATTACTCAATTTATATGATAATAAAGGTTGTCGCGAAATTTTTTTGTGTCGATAAGCATGTAAATTAAGAGATAAAAGTTACAACCTTAAAATCAATCTATAAGATTGATTTTCAGGTACGTACTTTTTAACGCCAACGCACGGTCGTGAACAAACGCAAAATAAAATGCGTGGAGCGCGAGAAACATATATCGAGTCATATTATACTTGTAAGTTACACTACGCCCCACGTCTAGTGATGGTGTTGTTGTCGCGTTTCGTTCGGTTTGTGAGACTTCCCGGTGGCCTAAACTCGTCATTAAGGGCCCGCAGCGCATCTGCTGGCCTTCTGGTCGTGCAGATGTCCATGGGCGCCTGCTGCCTGCTCGTCTGCCCCCTTGTAACATATATAAAAAAAAAACCTGAAGTCCCAACTATCAGGTGTTCGAA
Source organism: Charaxes varanes (assembly GCA_024363005.1). Lineage (NCBI taxonomy): Eukaryota > Metazoa > Arthropoda > Insecta > Lepidoptera > Nymphalidae > Charaxes > Charaxes varanes. Next base: position 3,422,517 of record JANCMC010004801.1, on the reverse strand, counting down.
ATTACTTGGTTATAATTTAGTGATTCAATTTAGGAGCGTTTCAATATGTGACATTTTGGGGTGGGTTAATGATAGCAATAACACACCATCGGGAATGAATAAAAGGTGTAATTTATCGGTCCGAACCCCCGAAATGTAGCCGCGCAATTACTGCACGGGGTCCAAGTCTAGTGATGCGCTGTCCAACTATCGATGTAAACAATATCGATAACGCTTTAATTATGCTTAATGTCTGTGGCGAGATTCTCATATAATTATGTCAACATGACAATATAGACTGGCTTACGAAAAGAGTTGTAGATACGCCAAAGGACGTGTTTTTCAATCGATATAAATAATAACGATAATTTTGTAAATATACCTAATATCTGTCGCAGTATTGTCCGTAAGCGGGACTTTCCTTACCTCGATATAAAACTTATTCGAGAAAATAAAATAAAAATGAAATATAATCAAACTATGCAGTCAGCGTGACGATTAAACAAAATTGTATTTAGAAGAATCCAGTTACATGTCTCATTTATCTATCTAGTATTACATCTTTATAAAAAATTCTACTGCGCCAAATGAAATGTCTGTGTCACCCTACTTCTCCTAAATGGCTAGACCAACTTGGATGAAATTTTGTGTGTATACATACGCACACAATATTCAATGCAACTTGTAGATGGTTTGAAAACTCAATTGGACCCAGTACGTGGTGCTGTTATCGGTATGTAACTTAAATAGGTATGTTTCTACTTATAACTCAAAAACGGTTGAGCCTATATGCCTCCTGTCTGTTTTGTTTTCTTCGAATTATTCTTGGGAAATTTTAAGTAAAAGAAAATAAAGGAAATTCAAAAGAATATTTAAAAAAAAATACTGAAAGATGCATAGTTGGTCAGACGTAGGACGGCAGTCGGCCATTTTAAATTGCCCCACTGACACATCCTCTGCAATCTAAGCGGAACCTGGTAATAGACCGGGAAAATATTGAATTTAAAAAAAAACCTAAGAGACCTTTTTTGTACAACGTCAAATTATCTTTAGGAATGTGAAATAGCCTAAGCCATTCATTCAGCAATTTAGTAATGCCAAAGTACCAAATTAAAAATTATTTTTTCATACTATTTACATGGAAAATAGAAATTATATAATAGCGCGATAAGCTACCTCTATATTTTTTGTTTTATTAAAACTTCAATTTTTTACAGGCGTCTCAGTAACTCGTAAGAAGTTTTTATAGGCGGGTAAAAAAAATATTTTTTCATCTGTGATTATCTGTATGATCAATTTATTTCAAAATACATTAAATGGCGGCTAAACATGCATATTCTAAAATCATTTTAGAATTTAGCATCAAATACCTAACAACCCAGCTTCCAATTAACCTGTCATCGTTCATAAAGACGTACACGCCATAACCAGTATGACAGATGAATCTTAGGGCAAAGGGGGAAAAAATTAATTAAGCGATTTCCTTGCCATATTCTTCATTGTAAATTTAAACAAGCCATTCGCTCCTACCTAATTAAAGTTAAGAAATAGAGCCTTGATAAAAATGCGAAATTATGTAGTGTTCTATGTAAACAGTATTGTTTATTGTTATCTGATGGTGATGAAATTAATAACAATTTATATAAGTTTATAGAAGTAGCATAGATCTTTACAATTTACCCTCATCGCCTCTTTTATTTTTATTTCTCTTTGTAAATCTCAAAATATTTTTTTTATTATTCACATTTTACTCTAGATTAGAGAAAGGTGTGTCAGCATAAAGCTTCATCGTTAATACTGCGTTTAGCCTATCCTTTTGACCAACTTTTTAATGTAACAGGCAATTTGACAATATGAGTATTTGCAGTCAAGTCATGATTAGGTGAATGATGGTTATTCTGGTTGGGATGGTTATCATCAAGGGTTTGTTGAAAGAAGTTAAAATCTTCGAGGTATTAAGCCGTATTAAAAAGCCTTGGACATATAGTCCAAACCATGGCTTTAAGATTCTGTCATTGGAAGTAGGATTTAACGAACATAAGTAGACTAACTGGATGAAAGTCGAAATCACTAAAAACAAGAGCACTTATATCGGAATTGCCGTGGGATATCCCTTTCATCTCCGAACATGGAGCTCCATAATAGAATTTACGTTGCATGCCATAGTATGGACTAACCAACTAAGAAGACCCCTCATAACTACCCCAGAATTTACTAAAAACTCTATTTCTACTACATTAAAGTTTAAAATGTCTCAGGCTTGGGAGTAGGCAGGTCTTTGATGTTGGCAGAATGTTGATGGTGGTTTTAATCAGTTTTTGTTCATTATTTGGGAAGGACACTTCTTTATACGTACCACAACAATAATGGTTCGGATATGAACAAATTGTATTTTTCCCGTTGCAGAAATCAATTCAGACAAGTACGAGTTGCTTTGTTATTTCAATTACTATATAACAATATATTTTAAATAAAATTTAAACTGAATCAGTTGCATGAGATGAAATCTTAAGCTAGTATGGATGTTTTTTTTTTTGTGCTGGGAAATACAGTTACGCACGAGAGTGAGGGACTCGATGGCACTATTCTCGACGATGGCATAATACCCACTAAAACCATGTGGCGCCCGCATCATTCATAGAGCACCAGACAGGGCCGGACTGTGAGTTTAGGGAGCCATGGACTAATACTACTTAGGGGCCCAACTAATTACTCAAAGTATATGAAAAAAATAAGACAGTAAAATATTTGATTTATACAGTCTACCTACATCGAATAAACGTGTTATGACCGCCGAACATTTTTATTGTCATTTAACTTATATAAACTTACTTGAACGTAGATTTGAATGAAATGGGTTTCATTAATCGTAGGATACACAGAGCTGCTAGCTTTACGATCTGTTTAATCTAACAAAACTCGTCTTTTTTCGCATTATCATCTAGTTTAGACTTTGAATTGACTTAGCTGTGGGACCCTGGAATCCACAGGGCCCTAAGCTGAAGCCCAAAAAGTCATATGATAGATCCGGCCCTGGTACCAGAAGTTCGCTTCATGTGTACGCTGTTCCACCCTAACGTCCGTGCATCCGTCTGTCTACTGGCAAGTATGTCCCGCACCTAGGATTTCCAAACTTTTAGACGTAGTCTTGTTGATAGAACATGTTAAAAACTCACTAGGAAAATTATTTTCAAACAAACTCAAACAACAAATTTTGAAGTTAATCAACAAATACGTTTATCGCGTATCAATTACGGAACCCTTTCTATATAAGCGTGTCTTGACACGCTCTTGGCCACTTTATTATTGAGACTATAACCTGTCTGTCTTGTACAACTTCAGACTAAAAGTAACAAATGATCTTATTTGGTTAATATACTTACGCAGACTCGCAGTGCCGGCGGCGACCTTTGATCTGGCTAAATGTGAGTACAAAGCTCTAGCTCTAGCCCTCTGTGCCGCCGCGGCGTCCAGAGCGGACACAGAACGAGCGGTGCCGCCGCTGGCGCTCGGTGAACGTTCTGTGATAAACAAAGTGTTTTATCTATCTATTTCTATCTCATATCTTTAAACGAGCAGTTCTTGTGTATATAGTGCCTGAATCTCGGAAACGGCACCAACGATTGTCATGAAGTTTAGTATGCAGGGGGTTTTATCGATCTAGCTATCGTGATTTAAAATTCCCATAGAATCCAATTAAATGGGACAAAATCCATACTGAGAGCTATAAGGTGTATTGTTTTCTATGCGGCTTTTGTCCCATTTAATTGGATTTTATGGAAATTTTTCAACAGGGTAGGTTTACGTTGTTGGAAAACGTCGTTTGTTGCGAGCAAAGTTCAGTCACCCAGGTACTGTTCTTCATAAAAAAAGACCAGTGCTGGGACCATGCATCCTCGTTTTAGAAAATATTTTTTCGCAGACTTTATTAAGGCACTTTTATTTATTTTTATATATTTTGTATCGACATTTCTGGTTAATGATGGAAAATTTTCGTTTCTAGTTTGTATCAAGGCAGAAAAGGATTTACAGGTTTCTTGAAGATTTTTTGGAGGTTTGTCAAGAGACTGCTCGATTGAATCTCGAATAATTCAATAAAAACCAACTCCATGGCAAGAGTCACCATAAAATGGAGATGATGTTTTCAGTTCTATTGTATTTAGCCACAGCTTTTTCCATGCAGAGGTCAAGGTCCTCGTTGTAACTCCCAACCAGGCCTGATCGATAATTTGCTTTTATGCTTATACTATAATTTGTTATTTATATGTCGATAATTTGCGATTGCGTGTTACTACCGAACCGAACTCGTATCTCGAATTTCGCTCGTAACTAAAAGCAAAAAATCACTTGCTCCTCGGCTCGTATCTCGAAAAACTCGCATGTTGGGGCACTCGTATGTCGAGGTACCACTGTATATGTAAAATTTAAATTTCAAATAAAGAGACAATCGGTACACCAAGTACACCACCAATTTTTTTTTTTTCAAATATTTTGCTATACTTAAAATTAGGGTGTCTGGAAGATCGCTAGTTAGCGATAAGACCGCCTAATTGTACCCTACTTCTCTATATTTTCATAGTATTAATATTGTATTTATGTCCTTTTGTGTGCAAAAAAGTTTATTCTATCTTTATTCTAAATTAAAATTACGATTACTTTCCTTTGCTATCGGTGTTGAAGGAAATAACATCGTTTAGTTTTGTACTTCCATTATGTATGCGATGCGATGTACAAAAAGTTCAAATCTTTTGTTCACGGTAGGGTTGTAAATTGATTTTATATTTCTTTCTAGCCTTATCCCGGTCTAGCACCAGGGTCCGCTTAAATTGCAGAAGATGTGGCTGTAATGCGAGTTGAGATGACTGACTGCAGTCTGACGTCATCCTCGGAACTCCCACAATCTCTAATATTACTCAGTAACAATTGTTCTACGTGCCTTCCGAAACACGGTGTAAAACAGAGGTTCTGAAAATCGGTGTAAGAATGGATCACCCATCTATCACACGGCCGCGGTGAGAACTGCTTAATTTAACGATCGACTCAAATGCCGCCCACTAATAAGGCCACGACCTCCTCCTGTAAGTTAATTTCATACAAATTAAACAAATAGAATTTAAATGTTTTTTCTGTAAAAAAAATTACCTGAAACGTTTTACGTATGTATGTTTATTATCACTAATAAAGTTACAGCCAGGAGTGGGTATGAACATAAGCGAATAAATATTAACAAAGAAATTCTAGGTTATTCCAAAGTCTTTATTGTATTTCACGATAGTTATTATTATTATTGTATAGCAAATAGATAAATAAAACATTATCCCGTACCCTTTGCACTACCATATTAGCTATTGTTTAAGCTGTATATGTCTATAATTGTTTTTACCTAAATGTTTGTGCAATAAAGTGCTTATCTATCTATCTATCTATCTATCTAACTATCTATCTATTTTCATCCTAGATACAGTCGAATCTTCGAATTCTAACTAAATGTTCGTGCTAGGGTCTCAGGTTGTGGAATAATGTTAGGGCTTGCTTCACTCTTCCTAATGGTAAGCCGGCAAATGCGAGTTAGACTCGCTCACTGAGGGTTCCGTGCCATCACGTAACACTTTACCAGTTTATTTTACGATTTTCATAAGATTTTTTTTAATGTGATGAAGTCAACGCATTTTTTGATATAATGACATATTTAGGGTTTTCCTAAAGCTTCCCATACGTGTACTTCAATATATAGCTTCTTGATTCTAGGTCAACTTCTCAAATTTCATGATTCTAGGTCAACAAGAACTAGCCCTATTTTTTGATTGCGTATATTTAGAGAGTTGATTTTGTCGCAGTTTCAAGGGATTATAGACTTCAGTATTTGGTACTCATTACAACTTTATACACGTCTCTGAGAAAAAAGGTATTCACAGACGGGCAACAAAGCGATCCTATTAGAGTTCCTGTTTTTCCTTTGGTGGTACGGAAGCCTAAAAACTCAAATTGACATGCATGTAAAAGCTAATTTGAATAAACATTTTGATATTATGCAGTAATGCAGTTATTAAAAGCATTATAGACTTAATGTTATTTATTTATTTTTGTGCTTTGAGGCGATACAGTTATTAGACTACAAGTTGTGCCCGCGACTTTACGATGATAATTTCATTAAATTTTACATGTTACCCTGTTAGGGCGTTTGTAAGCATATTTTTCGAAACAATTTTAACAAATTATATTATTATCAATTCATGTTTATTATACAATGTTACTTGTCAAATGATGGTTTTATATATTTCTAGACGTCAATTTAATTTAAAATAGTTTCGAATTGACAATGTTACTTATACAAATATTTATTTCTCCCCTGGCAACAGTACGTGACAGGAATGGGGAGACGCCAACATACTATTACTCATGGGTCTGAGAATCGGTTACTAGCCATGTTTCATACTCCTAAATGATAAGGGTGGCCCACGCGGACGAAGTCGCGGCGCACGGCTAGTGTATATATAAATATATAGTGTAAATACAAACGGAACGGAATCTTTGTAAATACAACGGAGCAAACTGAGTGTCGAAATTTCTTTAGTTGCTTTCAGGGTTCCGTAGTACTACATGGAACCCTTATAATTTCGCCCTGTCTGTCCGTCCGTCCGTCTGTCTGTCTGCCCGTAAGGTGGTCCCCTCTTAGCATTTCAAAACTGTTAGACGTAGAGACTTGAAACTTTCCATGTTGATAGAACATGCTAAAAACTCATTAGGAAAATTGTTCTGAACGAAATCGGACAGCATCTTTTGAAGTTATTTAACAAATACGTTTATAGTGTATCAGATACGGAACCCTTCTTTAAAGGGTGTCTCGACACTCTCTTGACCAGTTTTTTTATGTTACCGTATATATTATTATATGTAGTAAAAGAATTTTATTCAGAAATTACGGATACAAACTTAAAGTTTATTAAATTGTTTACATTACTATATTATTCATTTTTATTGTTGTTTATTTAAGTTTTTTTTAAGAGACAATTTTACTTATAGGATATAGTGAGTGCAACATAAACCACAGTCGATTTTTCTGCGCACTGTTGATTCTTAAACGGTAACTTTTATACAATGCTATAATTTATTCTCAACTATTTTGTAGACAGTACAATGCATCTTAAATTTATCTTTAGATGTGTATATATACAGTGCAACCTTAATATAACGTACCTCAATATAACGACTTCCTCGTTTTAGCGAATTCTTTGTAACCCCCTTGAATTGTCCATAAGACTCAATATAAAATATACCTTTACAATGCGAACAACCTCTTTATAACGAATTTTGTCAACCCAAAACCTTTATATAAAGTGCCCACCAATATATAACTCTTAATCTTATAGTATCTGATTCATGTCGCGACATGTTTCGACACGCTTTTGTTCGTAAAGACCCACCACACAGGTAATTTTTAAGCTATGATGATCAGAAGAATAATGAAATCGAAGATGACAATAAAATAAAATGAATGAATGGATGGAATCTGTGACCCGGCTGCGGTAAGAACCGTTTCATCTAGCGATGGACTCAAATGTCGTGTACTTAAATGTAATACTCACCATCTGGGAAGACCTGTCTCATCTTCAAGTAGCTCGTCGTGAGTCGTATCACCGATGCTTTGTCCAGCTGTGACGTGATTGCTGACGGGAGGGGCAACAGCTTTGCAAGTTCTAGAAACTCAGCGTTCTCCTTTTCCCTTCTAGATCTGGCCGCGTTCTTGCTCTTCTCCTTCATGATGGCCGCGCTGAGGGTGTGCGACCGCTGCGCCTCCTTGCGGCAAGCTGTGACAGAAAAAGCAGTGTAAAGTGACGTTTAATACCTTAGTGGCAGGGTTGACTTTTACACAACCCTGTCACGCCTACGAGTCGAGTCTTGTAGGCAAAACTGGACTACGGACAGCTGCGGCTGTCCGTGAGACAACAGCCCGGGTAAGAAGGATTACGTCGAGGCCGGCATGTCCTGAAGCCTAGGATGAAGGAAGACCCCCTATAGACTTTTAAACCGCGGCTGTAATTTAAAAGTCGATGATTCCAGAAATCTGGTAAGGTTCGCATGGAGCCGCTGGACATCAGCGGCCCAAAATAGATCTTTGTCGAAATCCATGGAGGAGGCCTACGTCCAGCAGTGGACTCCATAAGGCTGAAGGAAGGATTCCAGAACCTTTTGGTTAAGTTTATTTTGTCTATTATTAAAATTTAAAGATGTGTTATAAACACGTTTAGTCGCAAAGTTTATTATACAAGTGAACACTTAAAGATAAAACAACTTAGAGTTGATTCGCTCCGGTCCTGTACTATTAAAGCACGCGGCAGCGCGTCAGCCAAGTTTAATAGAACGTCTAACATTCAGTGACGTCAGACAATGAAAACGGCATCCAAAGTTATACTCAACTCAGGTTTTTAGAGTTCCGTAGTAGTACAAGGAATCCTTATAACCATTTAATGTCTTTAGATACAAATAAATACCCATAAAAGGATATACATGTATATGTATATGAAAATACCGAAATGACCATCTTATTCAACAGACTTCAGAAGAGGATAATAGTCTCATTTCAACTGTATTTTTTTAAGCTTGTTACCTGAGAACTTTCGTCAGGGTAAACTGATTTTGATGATTTTTTTCTTGTTTAAAAGCTGGTACTCCCCGCGTGGACCAATTCAATTTGGTCTAGTTCTGACAATTTAAAGTCTTTTTTTACAGAAACAAAAAAAAAAGATTATTATATATAATACATAATAATCTTTTTATTTATATCATATATATTATAATAAAGTTACGTAAGTAATGAAAAATTATAAATATCGGTCATAATTAAATCACAACTTCATTAAAACTAATGTTTAAATATTAAGATGAGTGTACGTATTTATCAGCAAAAGCTTAGAATTGTCCCAGATAGCTTATCTGAATGTGAACCGACTCCAATCTCACTATGCATTTATTTATAAAGACAAGCTTAACCCCGTAGTGAACGTCGTGAGAAATTGTTACGAAAGTTTTCATTCGGGTAGAAGGTACCCAAATCGTTTCGAGTGTTCATTAATGAATAAAGTATCTATATGCTACCAGTTGGAGCACTACTAAAATCTTTAATATTTTTGTGACATCTACAGTATCTTTAAATAAATGAAGAAATTTAAGACTAAAAATAATCGTTTTCATTCAAAAAACAGGATCGATGGAGTCTTCTTAAAAAGAGCGAGTTATTATTTTTCAACGATCTTACTCTGCTCATATTTACATAATAAGTCTATCACGAAGTACAAGTTTTTCAGCGTTGAAAAATTAGCTTTTTATTAAGTCGTAAGTTTTATAACCAAATTATTAAAAAATTATATAAAAATAATAAATCATAAGAATAACAATTATACATAGTACTTGTGAAAAGTCTATATGAATAAAAATAATTGACTTTTACTTGATCATCTTAACATCCATTACAAGCTGTGCCCGCGACTTCGTCCGTGTAAAATTAGTTTAAAATATTGTTTCAATTTTAGCGTGATGATATATAGCCTACACCCTTCTTCCATAAATGGGCTGTCTAACACTGAAAGCTCGAGGTGGGAATCGAACCCACGACCCCCGGAGCAGAAGGCAGGGTCACTGCCCACTGCGCCAACGGGCCAGCCGCAGCAGCCAAATGTAAAAAAATTACCCGAATATAACAAGGAAGTATATTAGTTACAAGCTTTATATAAAACGCTAAATGATAAATCTCAAATTACATAGTACTACTAGAGATTGGCGGCTTATCGAAATTTGTCCACAATTCTTTATATTGGCGTACTATAGGATTATTTAAAGCTATAAAGAAAATTATAATTCTTTGTACAATGACATTGATATATTTGACGATTAATATACGTATGTATATGATATAAGTCGTCATGACTATGCTTTGAAACAATGTTATAATAAAATATATACATGTGTGTAAATCATTTGGCATTGGTTTGCGTGACGTTTTATTTGAATAATTTAATGTATTAAAAAGTATATTCTATTAAAATATCAGCATTCGCACAACCTCCCATAGGTAAACTATAATTGAGCCAAATTTCATACTCCTCCGTCCGCGCAATTTTCATAAAATGGCAACGAAAGTTTCTGCTCCAAGTGTTAATATAATAGATAGATGTGTCAGGCAGCATTCAATATTATAAGCAAACCAACCTGTTAAGTGTGATCCTTTGAAAAGAGGTCAACAGATTGTCTATGGAGAGGTATTGTCTCCGCGACAGCTGCAATGCACTATCTTGCAGCACTGCGTCTAAGAGCAGACGCGGCACTCGCGCCTCTCCCGAACGATTGATTATCACTTTCACTTTGCAGGTTACGGGTTTTAATACTGCAAAATGATTTAAACGCATTTAAATATTTATACATAAAAACACACGACAATGGTACTTATTAAATAACTTCAAAAGTTATTGTTCCATTTCGCACAAATATTTTATCTAAAAAGTTTTAATTATGCCCTCTCAACAAGGGAAACTTCAAGTCCCAATATCTAATAGTTTGGAAATCTTAGAGGGGTCCACCTTACGGGCGGACAAACGGGGGGACGGACGGACAGAGCGAAACTATAAGGGTTACTTGTAGGACTACGGAACCCTAAAATCTATGACGATGATGAATAGTGAAATATAGCTCCATAATTCGAAAGTAATACATGTACTCTCAGTCCTTAATAACCTACGACTGGACATTGCTCTGCCACCGCTTGAACAACTCTTTCTATTTCGATGTCAAAAACCCATCTAGCTTATTGCGACTATTAGTTGAAGCGATTCCTCTGACTTCCCATGAAACAATAAATGATGCAGAGTGAAGTAACCGCCAAGAAAACTTGGGAGTAAATAAACTGTCTAGGGGACTATCAATATTGTGAACTTAAAATGTATGGCTCCTATTTATAATTAAACAGGGAGCTCAAAGCAGCAGCTATGAAGAGCGTTAAAATCTCGACAGTTAAGTACCCTGTCCTCTCGTAGACGAGAGAGCGTTAATAATGCACTTTAACCTAATGCCAGAGTGAAGCTTGGTATTCTACACTATGATTACATATTCACAAGGAAATGCTGGATCCTGTCAAACTACAACTGAAAATATCTGAAGAATTTCCTGCCTCGCTCTTCCGGTACATCGTAGGGATCTCTATGAGATGAGTCTGCTCTTCTTCTTTCTTCTACCTAGCGTTATCCCGGTCTAGTACCAGGTTCCGCTTAGATTACAGAGGATATGGTTGTGGGGCGAGTTAAATTGACCGACTGCCGTCTGACGTCATCCCGGAAACCCTAGGAATCGATCGTTATGACATAGGGACCTTAAATAAGAGTGAATGCTCATTTCTCAAGAATCTTTCATCATCATCATTGTCAGCCCTTGATAACCCACTTCTGGGCATAGGCCTTGCTTTGTTCTACACCTTTCCCCTATCCTTTGCCAATCTCATCCAGCCACCTCTCGCCACTCTCCTCACATAATCCGACCATCGAGGCATGGGACAACCAGGGTTTCTCCAACCTAATCTAGGCCACCACTCATTTAGATTCCTAGACCACCTGCCATCACCACTAGCCATGAGTCCTGCCTATCTCCATTTTAGTTCGACCATCCTATATCCGACGTCTTTAACGTAAGCGCGGAGTCGGAATTGGGTATTTCAAACTCGTATGAGACCTTTGGCAATACGTTATTTCTGATAGTACATGTCTACGGTTATTGTCTACGTAAAGGTACCTGTATAGTTATATACGGTTATAAATACATAAAATAGTTTGTTTTAAATATATTATAAGCACAATGCTTATAATATATCAAGCGAAATGTAGTAAATCACCGCGCACTTACCGTCACCACCCCATATCTGATGCTCCCTGAATCCCATTAAGAAACAAAGAGAGCATTCAAGCCTTTCGGATTGAAATTTCACACAATACGCGGTCGGGATGGCTCATGGCTAGGATAACTATAAAACAAGCGTTTACAGGAAAATATGATAGACAAAATATTGTCACAAATATATTAAAAACGATCACATTATGAAAAAAAGAAGAAACAGTATATTTAATACCAGAGGGTGGATAACTGGTCAGATCTACTTGTTGCACTTATGTATAAATAGTTTGTCAAACACAACTGTAAATGCAATAATGGTGGCAAATAAATCTCTTTTTCTTTATTTCAATATGCTTTATTATATACAGCACCGTATAGAGTACATTATATATATAAACCATTGGAAAGCTTTCCAATTTAATTGGTAGAATGAGCTATTAAAGCATGTCTAGAATACTTGAACATTGGGCGATTTACGAGCCTCTCTCCGTATATTTATACAATCAATTTTATTTCAAAGAAATATATTATGGTTTAGATAATATACTAGCGTTTACACATGAAATCCTTTTTTAGCTATAAAGTAATAAACTTTTGTTATTGTTTTTCTTTTCATTGGCTCTTTTGATTAGGTACAGAAACCAATTTGTAGATTAACAAAAATATAAATTCCGCGTTTGTTGATTGACTTAATATGGTAACCCTACAATGCTTTCCCATAACCAAGAGGGACTGAGGATTATTTAAAATTTTACGTAAACAAAATAATCTCTTATACATATACTTTCATAGCTTTTCATACAATGGCTCTGAAATCGACGAACCGTATTTTGAAATCTCTGAATAGAGATCGGGCTCTCCAAACCCTAAAGCAGTTTGTGAAATGACAAAAAAGACGGATAGCCTCTATTATGTAGAATTTAAATGCTTATTTTGGCTAAGATTTTCACTTAAAAATACCTTTTATCAAATTGTACCTACTTGTATGAGCAGTCATAAGTAGAGGTTTAAGTTCATCTTGTTACAGAAAGTTAAGTAAAAAAATACTGTACATAATTTGTCAAATCACAGCATGAGGGCTCGCGGATGCGTTGCCGTTATTTAAGAAAAAAGTGTCGTTCTTTAAGCGGTCACGGTCACCCTTGATGTGCCTTTCCACACCTCCATTCATACATTCAGTCCTACCTCCTGTTTGCGTTGCTCCTCCCTTATCTGCCGCTGCTGATGGTCGCGTTGTATCTGGTCGCGCGCGGCTCGATCGGCGGCACGGCGCCGTTCCTTCTCCTGGTCTGCGGCCAGCGACTCCGCGTACGCCTCGTCTTGCGCGGCCCGAAGCCGAGCTGTCACTTCGCGCTCCACTCTGTTAATTAAAAAAAAAAATGGCGATTTTACAACTTAATATACATATATTTTATATACTATACACATATATAAAAGCGACAGGTCATCGAACAAGGAATCTCGAAAACTGCAAAAAACGTACAAAGATGAAATTCGGCGGGGACCTTCCTGTTTTTCAGTTTAATGGCAAAATTAAAGGAACAGAAAAATTTAATCTGTAAAAATTTTACGTGGACTAGTTAAAAAAACTTTGAGATGAATATAAATAAAGCACAAATCGTCTATAGAAATATTTAGATTTGCGTACCACAATATGCTTATTAAACACCATATACAAAATTTTAAATATTTGCGAAACATCTTCGTTATATTTAACAATTAATGTGCATATGTTTGACATGACTATGACACCATCTTATAGTAAAATGTATACAGGTGTATGTAAATCATTTGGCATTGGTGTGCGTGTGGTTTTATTTTAATAAATGAATATGTTTATGATACATATTTTATCAAAGTATTAGCATTCGCACACCCTCGTCAATATAAACCATAATTGTGCCAAATTTTATAACCGTCCGTATGCATATCCGTAAATTGTTATCGAAAGTTTTCTCTTTACATATCTCTATATAGATAATTTAATAGCAAAACATAACACTCTTTGAATATAACTGGAATGTATAAGAATTATCTATTACTGGCTTGGAATTAGGAGGAAAATATTTCAAACATACTATCAAGATCATTATGTGGAAATTAAAATTACAAAAGCTGATATATTTATTAATAAAACAGACTCCGAACCTGTCTGCCCGCGCTGCAGTCAAATGTGACTCATTTTCGATAACAACCCTCTGTAGGCGCTGTAACAACTGCTGTGGAGCGCAACTTCCTTCACTGCGAGCGACCACTGTCATACGATGATCGCGTACGCAAACTACGCATAACAACGGATAGCGTCGTCCGCTAACTGACTGAGCCACTCTCCAGCCTTCAGAGGTGTCAATTGAGCAACCCCAGAAGAGGGCATGTGTATTTATGTATTGAATCACATCTGGGTCCGCTAGGGTGGTCCTGAAAGTGCAGTAATCTCATCATTAATAACTATAAAACCAATCACAAACAACATATGTCTATATGCTTAGAACCCAAAACAGTGCGGAAATGTTGTACGTAATCTCATTGTTGCACAGTTTTTCATTTTGATATAACTGTAACGCAGAGGTTTATGGTCTCCCATTATGTTTCATATAAAATGTATGCATTAGATCAAAAACATACTGGCTGAAACAAATAACGCACATTCTATACCATTATAAAACTTTGATACTTCATGTTTAGAAATTTAAGAAAATGGAAATAGTGATGTAGTTGAACACTTGTGCATTAATGACTGACTTGGCATTTGGTGCAACAATCTACTATTATTGCTAAATTAATCAAAGTGTCGCCAGCCACACCCCACAGGGTTTCACCCCAAAATAAAGGATGGAAGTTTGAATTTTAAATATACCTTAGACTACAACGTGAACATAATACTGGGAATAGAAGAAGTATAGTGTTCAGTCTTAAAATGCACACCCCTCCGAACCACTAAAACTGCGCTTAACCAATCACATAACAACCATATGATTAGTTGACGTTGGAGTGTGTGGTTGAGTTTGAGTTAACAATAAAATTGCTACACACAAGCAAGTATTACTATTTCTTTTTATTTACTTAATATTTACTTTCACACTTTGAAATAGTAGATTTTAGACTAAACGCTACTTAACATTCTAGTTTCTACCAGCAAAATTTGCTTTACTGGTCAGACAAGTCATCTGAGTAGACTCAGGACTTTGATTTCTTCAGATTTGGCTACATTTTTTTAAAACTCTAGGGAGGTGGGACAACTGCCCATCCTTGTCCCCCTTGGCGACGCACTTAACATTATTTAACTTTTAAAATATAAACACCAATATAAGCTTTACAATACCTGCAGAAGTTTTGTGTTTCAGTGGCTGATTCTGAATGAAGGTATACAATAAGAAACCTCAATTCATTCTTGGCATCGTTAAGTGCCTGAGCATATGTTCCCTGATAGAATACTGGATGTGGATTGAAACGTGATGTGTAACTGTTAATAAAACTCATCACATCACCCAATGGATCAGTTACCACTGAAATAGAACAAATGTTTGATTTTAATTAACTTTTTAAAAAAAATGTGACTTTGTAAATAATCTTGAAATGTATATGTGAATTGCAATATAAAAGGTTCTGAAAACTGATAGTGAGATAAATACACATTATATAATTGTACATATTTTACTTTTAATATTATATATTAATTGATTAATTAAATACTTCATAGCATTATAAATACTTAGCAGTATTAAATATTAAGCATTTTTCTTCCTTTCTATAAATTAAATGTGGCATTCATTATATATTTAACGCGGCTTCACTATCGCTAAAATGAATAATTTGGTTAATTTTTTCACAGCTCCATGTGATCAAAGACCTCAGTACCTTGACACCTTGGTCGGTTAAGTGTCTACACTGGTCCCTGTTTTCCGCAAGCGTCTCCCAATTGCCGTGCTCGATATTGAAGAAAGACAGGTCACGCTTGATGCAGAAAATTAATATGTAACAAGAAATATCTTCAATAAAACCTCGTTGTTTTCACGAACAAGATCATAATTTATCGCGTACGTTATTAGAAGAGCACATTAATGTTGTAATTTCTGGCAATATCATGCTTGCTCTCATATGTAACATCGCACCTCAAAATAGGTACCCTGTGTTATTAACCAACTCCATTATGGAAAGCGTATACTTCAGCAAAAACATCATAAGTAGCATAATATATTCGCGCAATATCAACCTTTAAATACATGCGGATAACATGCAAAATTCGCTATACCAATTGTGTGGTAACGTCGAGATTGTTGCTGGGTTGTGTTATTATAGAATGTTTTCGTAAGTCGAACAATTATTTTATGCTAATATGAAATTTATTGAAGTTTTATCGCCTGCTCGCCTGCTTTATGGTAGAAGGACGGCCTGAAAACCATAAGGTACACAGTTCTAGCCACCTTCCTCGTCGGACACCCTCCTAACATTGGGTTTTATATATGTTAAATTTTATTCTATAAATACACTAGAGTTTATAATACCGGAGCCAGACATACCTTAAAGTGTTTGCACATTTTTGTCATTTCATGTAAAATTAAAATTAAATAAATGCAACAGCCCAATAGTGTATACGCGCTTATATTGAAAGATAAAGGTTAAATAACTTCAAAAGTTATTATCCGATTTCACTCAAAATGATTTTCCTAGTGAGTTTTTAGCATGTCCTATCAAAGTGGAAAATTTCAAGTCTTTACATATGTCTAGTTGGGAAATCCTAACGATGCGGGCCTTACAGGCAGACGGACGGACGGGCGGATGGAAGGACGGACGGACAGAATTAAACTATAAGGGTTCCTTGTAGGACTACGGAACTATAAAACTAAACATTTATAAATATATACATAAATATATACAGGACTATACGACACACGGACGTCTGTTCCTAAAGTAGACAACTTAATGCCTGTGTTATAGGTAAGTCTTTTTTGGGTCGTTCGATTTGTTAAGCTTCCCAGTGGCCTAACCTCGTTATTAAAGGCTGGTAATACATCTGCTAGCCTCCTGGTCATGCAGATGTCCATCGGCGATATAAAAGAAAGGTATTAAAGAATACCAGAAATGTATACGAGTGGTTATTAACATTTCACCTACAAATAGGGTGCAGTTCAGATATAAGTTCACGCATTCCACCTTTAAGCTAATTGGGCTCTATATAAATAACAAATGCCTGCGCTGCACAATGACAGTGGGCAAAGACCTTTGGGCTGTCAGTTTGACAACAGCTTTCCTAATAATTAATGATACTCGGGCCGAATTTCCTTTGATAATATTCGTCAGCCATTATACCGGATACCTATTGATGGAGTGCCCTTTTGATGTAATATGCAAGGTGTATGGACCGTGAAAGAATAGTCAAAAGTTTGCTAACTCGTAATTCCACTAGCACCACCTCGTTACCCCAATTAGTGCAATTCCTTGCCTTGCCTTGTCGCACAACACTTGTGTGGTGAGTTAGAGTTTGGTTTTGCCTTTTAAGAAAGGATTTTGTCTCGCAACACAAAAAAGTACTAGTAACTTTATTGTACTTAAAAACGCGAGTATAGCCACAGGCAAAACCTAGTGAAGTATAACCTACGCAAAAAATTTAAACGAAGCATACCGCTCGCCTGATAGGATGCTTTTTTTTCTGTTTTGTGCATACACAGCGTTCGGGTTCACCCAATATTCTGGACCATCTGTTATATTACGGAGAATATTGCTCCAGTTGAGTGAAAAACCGTTTGAAGTAAAACTTATCGATATTTTTCACTATAAAACTTTGTACGATCCATAGAAAATAATTTTTTCAACACACTTGCACATGATGACACCTCTAAACAAACTGTGACTTTTTCATATCTATTTTTCACAAGTAAGTTGTATTCTCTTTTTATATTTTATTGGTTGAGTTGTTGTGTTCTTAAAAAAGTTTCGATACAAAAAAGGCCGTGTTCAAAAGTACAAAATAAATTAATATACCTATTGCTTGCTCATTTCATGCAACTTCGTATTGAAATACGTTTGCGTTCGAATTCTTAGATTCGACTGTATTTGGTTGTCTACCTTAGGAGCAGACGTCCGTATGTCATATAGTCCTGTATATATTTATTTATTTATTTATTTATCAGGCAAGTGCAAGTCACTCGCGCACTAACGGTTCGGTACATAATACTTTACAACGTTATTTTCTTTTTTTTTAATTTCTCTTTTTTTATTGGACAAAGGGAAATAGTTTTCCCGGTTCAACGTATATCTTTTATGTACAAGAAGTAATACTAGCAAAGTGTCATGATTAATATTTCAAATCAAATCACAAGACGTATTATTCAAGTACTCTTTAATCTTCAAATATTTTAAAAGCTACCTCTAATTAATTTTAAATAAAAAAAGAAACCAATTTACTTTAACTTTATCTTCGAAACCTATAATTGGGTCTGTAATTTAGCGTAGTACCTATGATATGATTATCTATAATTTAGTTTAAGTCCAAATTGTACTGCAGCCTGTTGATACCTTAAATAAATAAAAGAAAACTATTCAAAAAAAAAAAGTTGAAAAAGCCGAGCTACGAGAAGCAAGAATGCTACAAACTAAAGCCAGTCTTTTAAAAACAGTCCATAGAAGAAAGAACGCTATGCCATAGGATGTTTACGTAGAAAAAGACTTGTTCAAATCGTCCTTTGATATTTATCTCCCTAATGAAAAGGTTTTTGCACCCAATCTATATTTTCCCCTGGGATTCTTTATAGAGGAATAAATTACACCCGACACAAACCTTTAGGGAGATAGATTAAAGGAGAGGATGTGTTTTGAAATCGGGTGGTATTTGTGTGTCAGTTAAAATATAGAAATTTTGACTTTGCAGCCGCCGCTACATAACGAAATGGCGTTGATGTCGAATGGAAAGGTTACATTAAAGTAAACTAGATGGCGCTGTACGGACAGGTCGACGGACGCGGTGCAAATGCAGTTGTGTACCATACAAAATCCAACTCACGCTAGCGTAGTTTCTATTTTTTTATTTTTTTTTTATTTTATAGATTAAAAGGGGGCAAACGGGCAGAAAGTCCACCTGATCGTAAGTGGTTACCGTCGCCCATGGACATCTGACCCAAAATATTTACAACAACGTTTACCTGTAAATCCTGAATAATTCCCGAATCGCTTTCTATTACTTCTTGTATCGTGTCTAAACTAGCTTCATTAATGTCTTTGTTAAATGACGGCTGATGCTTTGCACGTCTTAAGCCTCGTTTACTACAAGATGTGTTTATGGTGCCTAGGATACATAACAAGTAAGTAGATCGAGCAGATTGCGAACGACACACTTAATTAGAGAATTTGTCTAAATATGTGTGTTGTTAGTATGCTGAATAAATAAAAAAAAGTGCAGTGACACCACGACTAGCACCTGCACCAACGAGTCACATTAGATTAAGTTTTTGTCACTCATATAATGCCAGTGACGTCATTTTGAGTGTTTTGCACACGATAATTTTTTCCACTTACGGACTACTTATCAACTTGTCATACGATAATCATGAACATTTCTCGTACAAAAATAAAAGTTATCGCTAGACTAATCACATCAAAATATGGTATTTATTTGTAAAAGGTATAATTTATATTAAGAATTTGCAAGTGAAGTAATCAAATCATTTTCAAATATCACATACAAATTCTCGACGATTGCATATATTATTTTACGAAACTGACCACTTTTTAAGTTATTCATCTCCTGATGATGTTTCGTAATGATACAATGTCATCTGCGTAATAGGAAACCTAAAACCTTTGTACTGTTTTGTTTTGGAGTTGGTAGTATCGGGGAGGTATGTGGAACGCAGAATTTAATTCATATTATCTCTTCTGGTTTGTGAGTGAATTCCATGACAAACCCTGACAACCCTTTACAATACACCAGATTTGATTAATTGGAAGAGAGACTAATGCCGGAGCCAGACATAGATCAAAGTGTTTGTACATTTTTGTCCTTGAAGTATACACATGTCTATAAAACTTTGTGCAGGTCCACAAAGTCCCCGGCCACACAACATGAACATTGAAATGACTCAGGCATAAGATATTGTTGTAGGAAATGTATCAGATATTAGATGCTTGCCTCGGCTACTACTGGCGTCTCTGAATGCGGGCCCTCTTTTTTTTAAACGGCATAATTTTGAAGAGTCTTCAGCATGGGTTTATTGTCTACTATTGAAGTTATTTAACAAGTACCTTTTTTCGCGTATGACATACGGAACCCTTCCTTATATACGTGTTTTGACTCTTGGCCATTTATTTAACTTACGTGATGATATTATACCGCCTTTGCCCACCTACTTTAAAAAAAAATAATTTACAAAGACTAACTAAAAAATAAATACATAACTAGCTATTACCTGCAACATCGCCCGCGTATAATTAAACTGGCAAGTTCCCTTAGACCTCCCTAACCTGGTCGTCAAAAATCAGAATTAGCGGATGTCTGTCTACCAATTGTAAGCTGCCTCTTTGGCAAATGTCATCTGTGTTCGTTCAGCGGTTTTCGAGATTCCATGGTAGGTGATTTTTCGATTTTATATACACATAGATAAATAAATATATAGGGCTATTAAACAGACGGTCGTCTGTAACCAAGGAAGGTAATTTATTGTTGACAGCCCACTGATACACAAATGTTTATTTAATTTACCCTTACTCGAGACGGGAATCGAAACTGTGACCCTGGAGCGGAAAGCAGTGTATCTGCCAAATGCACAAATGGGGTATTCGAAATGGAGAATATTTATAATTTGAATGGGCATGCCAGTAAGAGGATTGGCTTACAGCAGCCAAGAGACTATAGGGATAAGCGGCCGAAGCTTTCAGATATGAAGAGCTTTCAGATATTAAGAGCTTTCTAATACAAGGCATTCGTGCGGCGTTTGAAATACCATTTAATCAATGCAATGCCTCGATGGTTCAGTGGAAACATAGAATGAAGTCAAAGTCAAAAATTGTTTGTTCATATTTTTTATAAGTATAGTCTGCCAAGCATTTTGCATTTTGGATGACAGCTCTTACTCAAAAAAATTTTTGCTAAGGTTTATTGCTAGAAATTAACGTAATGTATAACAAGCAAAAATGAGCCTTATTACTCATTGGCGTGCAAACGACATTCGACCTTAGCGTGGCAAACCAATTTCTAGGTCGACTGTACTTACGAAAGTCATTATGAATAACTACTTTCTTTAATCATTATTTAATAACTTGGTGATAAACTAAAGGTTATTTTAACGATGCGTAAATGGTTAGTTTCGTAAAATTCATGTTTGACAAAATTGTTCTTAAGTAAGCTTAAGCTCTTTTGAGTCGTAAATTTTATCACCAAATTTTTAAATGATTAAAAATAATAATAATATTATACATACGACGTTCATAAGTGCTTATAAAAAAAGTCTATATGCATGAACGATTTTGACTTTGACTTTGGCGAGGATGATGAGGGTCCCGCTGGGTTTACGTGGGTATTCAAGCATTTAGTGAGTGAGACCCATACTCTCGTTCTCCAGACCGGGGTGCGTAAACCAATTTCCGAGCGTCAAAAAAAAAATACATGGACGATAGAATTAGCCTTCAATACCTCAGTATCATCCTGATTGACAAGTGGGAAGTATTACTCGGAATCTTTAATTTGCAAAGCGACGCATCCGGTACTAACAAGTATAGTTCATGATGTGTTAAGAAATTCGCCGCGTATCGTTAAAAAAACATTCTTATATACAAATTAACATAAAAATGTAGAGGTACAGGTAAGGTTTTTAACTACAAACTCGCACCGGGGCTTTATTCTTGACAAATCATGGGCACCGATGTAATACAATATTGGGGGAGTCTTGTATGGGGACAATGGATGCAGTGGAGCGAGGGCAGGACATGAATGGTGCGGAAGTGAGGCCCTGCAACGTTTATGGTCCAATAATTTGGCTTAGAGTTACGTTGTTACGTAATGAACCGTACACGGCAATCTTCCCATACGAACTATTTATTGGTTGTGTGATATTTTGAAGTAAAACTTCTTTACGCTCGCTTGAATTGGGGAGTAACCTGATGAAGGCGTGACGAGAGCGTCACGAAAAGTGTGATCAGGCGAGGCGAACGGAAATTGAGAGGGAGATATAAGTTAGTGAAGATAGAAAGAGAGTACGAATAAAAAATCATTTAAATAGTTGCAGAAAACTTATATCTGATATATATACTGACATATAGATGGAGATAAAGAAGTTTTACGACAGTTGTGTGGTACCATATTGTGTATTGAAAGATTTGACATCTGTTGACAACTACTTTATTTTTAATAATTCTATATTACACAACATCTTCCCAAAGACAAAAACTTTAATATTTATATTCTAGTAAGTTATTATGGTTATCATAGGAATAAGTTATTGTTATCATAAGCTACTTACTTTCCCCCTCTTGAATTTCCTATTGTCCTAAATCCACGGGTGGTGGGCGGTCGGACCATTTGAGCCTTTACAAATCTGTGCTAGGAATGGGCGACCATAGCCGAGCGGGATGGGATTCCAAATTTAAAGTATGGTACTTTTAAAGACAATAACTTTAATATTTATATTCTAGTAAGTTACTGTGGTTATCATAGGAATAAGTTATTGTTATCATAAGCTACTTACTTTCCCCCTCTTGAATTTCCTATTGTCCTTGAACCACGTGAGCTGGGCCGGCGGGCGGCTTCCCTCCGACACGCACGATAAGCTGACGTACCGCTCCGAAGATAACGTCGCGGGCTTGCTCTGTATCAGGACTAACGTCGGTTTCACTGTAACAAATGTGTTTTCATTCCGAGCCCCGGTTAAACGCTAGCTGGCTTCGTGTAGCCAGTCGTATATTTCGCCTCAAATTACTTTTATTAGGCCCAAAATACTCTTGTTGGTGATAAATTGCCTGACGGTATGGTCATTAGTCCATTTACTTATTGGAATGAAATGTTTTTTTACGCGTAGGTGGATCGGAAAAGTGACTGATTAGTAAATAAGTAAAAGTAGTATTAAAAAGAATAATATATGATATTATAAGGACAAGCGGCTTGCCTGAGTGACTACATCATCAGAAACCTCGAAAATGCGTTGACGGCCTTTAAGAAATGAGTCTAGTCGTGAAACTCCATTAGACATATCGGTTCGGAAACAGAGCTAACAACAGTTTCTACAGAGATGTTGTACCAGGCAAGAAATTCCTGTACACTATTGTGGAGTACTTGATATATAGATTTATTGCCGAAATCTTAGAGAAAGTCGTCGTTTGATCAGTGGCCGGCATTCAAGTCAATCACTGGGTTAAGCAGTTCTTACCGCAGCTGGTGGATGAGTTTCTAACACTGGTTTTCAAATATCCGACCTTTTCCGTGTTTCAGGAGGCACTTAAAATAGTGGGTCCCAATTAATGTCACATACTGCCGTCTTACGTCATTCCCGGGACCCCCACAATCTCTGAAACGTAACGGCTGATATAACTCGATAACATTAATCAGGACCCACTGTTTTGCAAGCACGGAGGAGGTCAGAGGTTTTGAAAACCAGTGTCAGAACAGATCACCCATCTATCACCCGGCTGCGATAAAAACTCCTTAACTAGCGATCAACCAATGCCGGTCACTGATTAAGCCACAACCTTCTCCGTGTAGACCTAAACTGTAGTATAAAACACTTCCTCTAAGATATTATTCGAAGCAATGTCGCTTACCGTAAACAATTTATATGCCGATATTTTGATGGCGTAAAATAACAATTTGCCTGAGATTATACGATATTTTATAATACTGGCAGCTTACAGCTATAATTCATCGGTTGGTACAAATAAATCGGTGGATTTTTGATTTTTTTCGTATTAAAAATTCGTCTGCACATATAATCCAGGGAATATAATTATTGTTAATTTATTTATTTATCTTCATTACATTGTTATATAGATAACTACTGTAATTATAAAATTTTATTCAATACCTTTTCCATTGATTCAGTAAATTCCATATTTCATATGAAATTAATCGATATTAGAGCGTCAATTGCGTGAAATAAATGGGAACCGAGAATATTAGATATACTTAAAGCATTTCTCGCATATTTTTAATAAAATAAATAAATAAAAACTTTAAATTGTCAGGACTGGACCAAAGTGAAATGGGACCACACGGAAAGCATCTGCTTTCAATAATAAAAGAATCATTAAAATCGGTTCGGCCGAAAGTTTTGAGGTAACAAATAAACAAAAATACAGTCGAATTGAGAACCTCCTTCATTTTTGAGTTGGTTGAAAAGGGACTCACTTTCAGTTCAACAGAACTTATAACTTAAATATGTCTTCAAATAATTGATAGAATCAGGCGTTACTTTGCGGAAATCCATGACATGCATGAGAAACTACTCTACTCTACAAAGGTTATTCGTAAAGTAAAAGTAAATTCGACTTTACGAATAACCTTTGTAGAGTCTATCTCCTGATGATGCTTCGGTGTCGAAGCGAAACGTGCGTTGAAGTCTGGGTGTATTATCCATATGTATGTATTTATATATTTACAAAAAAATATATTTGTGTATAACAGGCGTCTGTTATCTATAACACAGGCATTAAGTTGTCTACCTTAGGAACAGCCGTCCGTGTGTCATATAGTCCTATATATGACTATTTTTGACAGAACAAAAAGGGCCTCGAAGGCCATCTACGCACGCACAGCGGGGAGCGACCATTCCGCTGTGGAATTTGTGCTGCGGCGTTTGGATACGAAGCCGCGCTCTACAACCATAACAAGCTAGTGCATTTAAACCCAAAGGTATCGCCATATCTACATATCTAAGAATTAAAATTTGTATTTACAGAATGTATATTTAAAACGAAATACTTCTTTCAATAATATTACTCTTAAAAACGGTAGCAAAACCTCAAAAAACATTTGAGCGTGACGTATTAAAAAAAACTATATCAATTGATAAATATGTTCTATAAATGTATAGGGAGTGAAATTTTCATTACTAGGTGGCGTTCGGAAATACAAATGCAAAATTTTAATATATATATATATCTTTCTCTCTAAAATTTTCGAGATTAAATTGCGTTGGAGACAACAATTACAGAAAATAGTAATACTGCTATTAGGATCTTCGAAAGTTAGTAAGAAGTATGTATTTTTAATATTTATTCTTTTGCAGAGCGGTCGCGAACGCAACACAATGCCAGTGGAATGGTCAATCACGGTACCCGCTCCACCACCACCAAGCGAATTATCATAACCTAGCAGTGCTATAGAAATAAATTTTCACTTTTTTACTTTCAATTATTTGTTTTCTTCAATTCCTAATTATTAGTCCAGTCATCGAAGTCAAAAAAGATAATTCTCGGAATCTAACGCTATAAGTTGTATTATTGTATTAAGACCTCTATTTTAACATTATAATTGTCTTAAATGCTAACGTGTGACCGCGTCCTTAAATATCAGTTTTTCGAGAATATCTCGTTTTCCCTGCCTCCTACTAAATATCTATATATTAATATCGTAGCGGAAACTTTCGGTACCATTTTATGAAAATTGCGCTGACGGAGGTGTATGAAATTTGGCATAATTAAAGCCTCGATGAGGCATCAATAGCTCAACGGTAGTTTCTTGGTTCGAACCTTGACGCCGCTGGGCTATTGTCGAACCCACTCCTATAGCTTTATAATAAGCTTGTGTTAGGAGTTGCCTCAACGATACTCCAGCGAGGTTTGAATCGAGCACCTTACAGATTTCAGGCCATTTTTCTTCCATTGGGATATACAGGCTTCAAATAACTTGACAAATGTTTATCCTAGTAAGACGCTAGCTTTATCCCGGTCTATTACCAGGGTCCGCTTAGATTGCAGAGGTTGTGGATGTGGGGCGAGATGACCAACTGCCGTTTGACGTTATCCGCTGAATCCCCACAATCTCTACAATCTCACGACTAATTTTTCTTAGTGACATTAATCGGAATCCACTGTTCTACGTGCCTTTCGAAACCCGGAGGACTTTGCAATCTCAAAATTGGTCGCCCGTCTATCACCCGGTCGCGGTAACAGCTACTTAACCCAGCTATCGACTCAAATACCGGTCACTGTTTAAGCTACGACCTCCTCAAACATCTTATGACATACGAATTGATTTGATTTGAATACATAAATTTAAGAACGAATAAAACAAAACAATGACTTGCGAAAAACCTGCAAACTTAGTATGCATACAGTACAGTACAATAATGTATACAACCTAGTTCAACATACACATATTTATGTACTGACTAGCTGGCACGCGCGGCTTCTTCCATGTTTTTAATTTCGAGATTTATAATATTTACTCTACGGAACCCTAAATCTTTTGCTATAAATTTATTGTACTCAAGTCGTAGCTTATACCAACTGTTATCTGCCGGTAGAAATCTTGTAAAAGTCTGTCAAGCCATAAATTTCGGAAAGTACCTGTAACAAACAGAAAAAAAAGATTTGTGAAAAATCGTTTTTTTTTACTGGTATTGTATATAAGGGCAAATGAGGAGATCGTGGCCTAATCATTGGGCGGCATTTGAGTCGATCGTTAAGTTAAGTTGCTCTGGCTGCGTCCGGGTGATAGATGGGTGACCCATTTTAGAACTGGTTTATATTTGTGTTTCGGAAGCCAAGTATAACAGTGGGAGCCAATTGAAACTTTAATAAGTTGAACTAGCATCATATCCTGAGTATCTGGTATCTCCTAATTTTGTTTATCTGCTATAATGCAAACCGAAGTTGTGAAGCTTCAAAAACCCGACGATACGTTTCGAGAACTAGTTGGTAGTGCCCTCGCGCTTCGCTTTACCTTATCGTATGGGAGACATTAAAACTGTGTGGTTAATTTCTTTGAAAATAAAAAACAGTGCTTTAATAAAAAACTGTGCCCCAGTAGAATTTTATACAACATTTTCGCACTGTTTTGTGATCTAAAATACGTCCTTTGTGATCAGTTTTGTAGTGAATAACGATAATATTATTGCATAGTTGAAAGAAAATTATTTTGTTTCGCACAAAACTAAAAACTCAAAAGTTAACAAAATGACCGAATCCGCGAACGAATTAGCGGGACGCAGCTAATTTTATCATGAAACTGAACAAAATACTTTGTTTCTCTAATCCAGCTGGCTCATTCTTCCCCGGAGTGAACATCAATAATATATACACCCAAGCCAACCAGAGGACGGTGTTCGCGAACCTGCTAGGAGCTAACATGGTTGACAGATACCTCACCTCTACCCAGTTCCTGGCGCGTGGTCACCTTGCTGCCAAGAGTGACTACGTTTTCGCATCAGGACAACGTGCCACCTTCATCTTCGTCAACGCTGCACCACAGTGGCAGCCATTCAATGCTGGAAACTGGAACTGGCTTGAACAGGTAAAACCAGTTGTACGAAATTGAATGTCTTCTTCAAACATTTGATATTCACCTCACACTCACACTCACACAAATACAAAATCAACCTTCACCTCGCTGTGAAAATTCACGTCTAGATACCGTGCGTCCTTCATCTTCATAAACGCTGCTCTTCAATGGTAGACTTTTACCGCGAAGCGGCCAGATAAGAATAATTGCAATGCCTATTTATATAGTCAATTCTACGAGGAAAGCCTCTACCTAACAATAGACGTCAAAAGACTGAAGGCAGACAAGAATAAACAATTTACACTTATTATTTACAGAATCTCCGCAGACGTATTGCAGCAGCTGGATTCAACACAGTAATTTACACTGGTACATTCGGAGTATCTCAACTGCGTAACTCTGCTGGTCGATTTGTCAACATTTTCTTAAACGGCAACCAAGTGCCTGTTCCTCTGTACTTCTATAAGGTAAGTTTTAAGCCGCAATTCTGCCTGTTCATGGCGTATTTAAATGTGATAAAATAAGAAATAATTATTATTTATTATAGGCGTGTGCCATCGAGATAGACAACATGTGCACTGCTTACAATTTAATAACCGTGTTCCAGGTCGTACATGACGCAAGCAGACTTCGTGGTACCGCCTTCGTGAGTATCAACAACCCTTACTACACTCTTGCTGAAGCCAGAGCCCTTCAGTTCTGTACCGACAGGTGCCGCGGTAACGCTGCCTTTAACTGGATCAACTGGCAACCTGACCGTCTGGACATCGGTTACAGCTTCTGCTGCACCATTCCTGACTTCAGAAGAATCATTGCCCACATCCCCAATTTGAACGTTGCTAACGGTCTTCTTTCTTAGAAGTAATTACTATGGACTACCCGTAAAATTAAATTGATTTTGTCTATATTTTTGATATACTTGTGACGGTAAAGTATATATACATTATGCTACATTAAAATCTTTATGATTAAACATATATAAATAAACATAAGATTTTATTAATATGTACGATAGATCTTTAACAATATAACCTTGACTCAAATCACTGACTTCAATAAACTGCATAAAAATATATATGTACTTTTTATTT